>CAKAOJ020000284.1:425000-752886 GCA_916701645.2 Sebastolobus alascanus
ACTGTTCCCCGCCTTTTTATTTTGAAAGAGCAACGGTCGATAAGGAAACTCCAACACTCGACCGACCAATCGTGTAACTTCTTCAGTCAGTCACTCAGTCAGTGACTCAGTGACAGACTTTTGCGTTTGTTGGGTTGGTTCTCTGCGGTCCAGCCAAAAACCACACTTGGTGAGAAAAGAATAGAAGAACTGAGCAAGCTAAATAAATTCTGACCATAGCATGGTATCATATTTGAATATAGCATTACTTAAAATGAGGGTTTTTATTCCTGTAAATCTCGTTTGATTATTAGCCCATATGCTGTTCTGAAGATAAAGTTTTTGTGTGTTAAAACCTGAGAGGCACTTCCTCATTTAAACACCTCCGTTTCTTCTCTCTCTCCGAATGCGAATGAAGGTTGACAGTGCTCCCATATTCTACCAGTACACCCAGTAACACAGCTCACTGGCCAAAGCTTATTGGGATGATCCAACCCGGTCTCACGGGAAGGCGTATAAATAGCACGACATTACGAGGACATTCTGCGTGTCATGTATTTTAGGCTTTTCGTGTGTCACTTGTACGCCACACAATGAAACAATGGTAACGTCCGCAGTTAGGTTTAGGCAACAAAGCCACTTAGTTAGGTTTAGGAAAAACATCATGGTTGGGCTTAAAATAAGTACGGAAACAACGTAACAAAAGCACGGAAAACACGTCACAAACATCACTAAAAAACACATCACTATCTTATCTTAAAAAGCAAAACACTTGTCTTCTGATTAAAAGTCCTATATTTGTTGGACCCGGCCGTCCACCATGAGTGGTCTCTGTATTTTTTCTTTTTTTTTTTGTCGCCACTAGCTCTGAGCGCAGCATTTTCACACAGACACGTTTACATTGCAGTAAGTACAGACTAAATGGCGTACAAATGACATGCCAAAAGCGAGTAAGGCGTTCTCATTGCACGCTTATCATCTTATTATCGTCTCATTTATACACCTTTTCGCGCAAACGGGCTGGATGATCACTTACTGATATCCTTTTTACTCTACTAATTGTTTAATTTTTGACAATCGTGTGCAACAATAGAATATGCTTCACCTCCAACATCACCAATTTTACAAATGAGTAGCAAGAATGTCGGAGGTCAGATCATGATAATTTAAGACTGTTATTAATATAAGCGCCCACTACCATGACTGAAAATCTGATTACATTTATGATTTGGCATTGTGACTGATCTTTTAAGAAGTTGGTTCAGGATTTACAGGAAATCTCTCGACTCATAATTCAGCATAGGGTTGGTTCTGGTAATTTTGGGGGAAAAAATGCTCCAATTCTATGTTTTTAGATTTAGTTACATGTTGGAGTGCCGCAAGAGTTTATATTTTTGCCTCATCAGGGGGTTACATGGCATTTTAATTGGTGTGGTTTGTTCACTAAATTACAGCTGGTTTTTGAAGCGCGTGTCCCCCAAGTGTGTTCTCAAAATAAAACTGCTTGCTTTTACTTACTCCATCTTGTCACATGTGTGCTCCTCGGGTCCAACTGAGTGCTGAGTGTGAGCTCCACTCATCCAAATGTTTGTCAACCAACCACCATAAATCCAAGTCTTCAACTGTGAGGTCCTGGAATATAACTGTGCCTCAAGTGCAAGTTTCCCATATCCAACTGGTCATTAAATGTTCTTCATAAATCCAACTGTACATCAATATTAGTCTCCTGAAATCCAACAATTTGTCAAGTACATGCTCACTAAATCCAGCTCACCACCTCCTGCATCTTACTATAAAGCAAGTAATCTCTGTCTGTCTGTGGGTGTGTCCTTCACATATCTCAAGAACCGTTCATCCGATCTACTTATATTTCCTCACTTCCCTGGAGTCAACAAGCGATGAGCGGTTCTGCACTAGTGTTCTCTAAATTCATGTCTTCATCAAGTGTGTTGATGAAGCAAAAAAATAATCAGCCAATGGTAGTTTTAAATTGTGTTTCTATCTTTCACACATTACTTTCAGTTTGTACTGAACTCACCTAAGAGAGAAATTATTGGACAAGATAGTGGGCTGTAAGCTAGGATTTTAAATGTTTTGACTAGCCAAAAACGACTGTGAAATGTCCTTTTGTGCAATTTCTGCCTATATGATAATCTACAGTCTTAGAGCCTTTTGGAGACATGCAGAAAGGTAGGTTTGATGGAGAAACACTAAATCCCTTTATTACCTCTGTCTGTCTGTCCTTCTGTTAGCAGGATTACTCCAAATGTTTGCAAGGGATTTGAATGACATGTTTTGGAGGGTCGGAGTGTAACGCAATGAACAATCCATTACGTTTATGTGACGATCCGGATCATGATCCGAATTCAGGATTTTTTTTAAGAATTCCGATCAGCCTGAGCTTTAAGACCACAGGGTGTAACACATGCGCAGTGTAACTGATGACGCATTGATGACGCGTGACCCCGCCTCCTTTTGAGAGCAGAGAGATACGTGTGTGGATGTGTGTGCGGGAGCTGCTGGCCGTCCGCGGTGAGAAAGAAAAAAGCGATAGATGACGGGATGAGAGACAACGTAGTGTAACGTTATACAGACATAACAAGGCTGTTGAATGAGAAAGGCATCCGCCGATACGTTACACGGAAACACATCGTGTTAATAATAAGCCGACCACCTCACGGTACCGCCAGCTGTGAGCTGTGATCTGTTTTTAAAGTCACGCACCTTGGCGGAGGTCTGCGCTCTCCGAGTGCCATTCTAGTTTTAATTGAATTACTTTTTGTAACAGTGAAATATAAAGATATTTAGTCTAAAAACAGGCTCCGAAAAGAGTCTTAAAAATCAGATTAAAAAGCCACCATGTGTAAATCGTCTGTTATTGTAGAATGTAAACGCTCTCTGAAGACATTACTTCAACATTTCAACAGAAGAAAGAGGGACTCCCCAATGGAAGGTCATCCCACCATCACTCTGACCTCCTGACTGGTTTTATTAATCTCTGGGCTCGTAGCTTGTCAACAGCATTTTTAGGTAGCAACATTTGTTCTTGTACTGTAGCTCCAAAGCTCGTGCGTGCCAACAAAATCCCCACCGCATGTCTATCACGCCATCTCCAGAGCTATTTGTTGGCCCCGGCTTTGTTGATGGAGCGCTGATGAGATGCTTGGCTGTTTAATGTGTGTGTAATGTTCCGCTAATGTCTCTGCAACAGCATTATCTGATAGGCTATTCTTGGCCAGAGGCTAATGCTCATGGTGATTACAGATGGAGATGAGGACAACGTTCCAAATATTGTTGCCTGGTCGGGTACCAGTGTGGAACAACGCTTATGGACTTGTGACACCCTGAAACGGAAAGTTCAGGGGTTTAAAGCCTAACAACAGCCGTTAAGTCCTGTCACTGACCTTGTGTTAGGATAGCTCACTCATAACAACATACTGTAGAATGTCACCAGGAATCTTAATGCAATAATTACGTTATTGCATACTGATATCAAGATATTATCCAGGTGTTGCAGAGACCAAGTGCTCAGTCGGTTTCACATGCAGTAAGTCCAGGGGGAAAAATGTTCAGGCACTTTTAAGGACACATACACTTGCAGCATCACAGGGCATCGCATCATTTGACATACATCTGTTGATGCCTAGCACACACCGAACACATTATACAGACAGAAGTAGTAGTCTAGATACAGTAGCTAGCAGTAGAGGTGTGGACTCAAGTCACATGACTTGGACTTGAGTCACAAATTTGATGACTTTAGACTCAAAGTCAGAGAACACTTGCAATTCAAGTGTTTTTGACTTCTTCACTTGGACTTGAGCCTTTTGACTTGAAAATACTCAATACTTTGCCCCAAGCCCAAAGATTAAAAAGTATGTTGTCGAAAAGTGTGCCAAAAAATCAATTAATTTCCTGAATCAACTAACGTTAACACTATTCATTCCCAGAAAGTCGACACTTAATTCTCCGTATCTTTTTTCATGATTATGTTCAGTTGCACTTGTTTTAACAAATAAAAATAAATTTTAAAAAACATTCATGATATATTGTAAATTTTAATATATTATTACTCTATAGTTAAAATGGCATTACATTTGGTGAAGAGCGCATTATGACGCATTGTATAGGACTCAAAACTTACAGTTTAGGACTCGGGACTTGAGTGCAAAGACTTGAGACTTATCTATGACTTGCAAAACAATGACTTGGTCCCACCTCTAGTAGCTATGATGATCTGGGGTGCGCCATCGCGAGTTGACACGTCAAAACATGGGTGTTGCAGAGGCTTACATACTGTGTACAGTGTCTACAGTATAGAGAATGATGGAGGTGATTTGATGCCCGTCAGACACCGCTAGTGTGTGCTGTCCTGAAACAATTAGCAAAGGTTGCTGGTAAAATAGTTCCATGAAACCGCTCACAACAAGGTCTGTGGATTACCTTGAGTAACCAGGTCATTATTTCTGGAAAGTGACATTGCTGTTGAGTTTTTCAGACTTATTTTTTTATTGGCACTTTGAGCACCACAAGCCAAGTGCCATCTAGTTCCATTATATTGGAGACACTCGGCAGCTCACGCCAAAACAATCTAGATTGATAAATAGCACTACAGGTAAGAGGAAAAATATGTGTTTTTGATTTTTGGTTGAACTGTCTCTTTAAATCTCAAAAAAGACTATCATTGAATGCCAACACATTCTCACTTGTCAACTCGTCAAATACCGGCAATTGGTCAGTGCCCCTCGGCATCGAAGACCGACGCACGGGTTACCTCTCTTGCATTACTTTTGGATGGACCAGGGACGGCGTGTCAATATAGGCTTGTTACATGCCAAGTGTCCTTTCAAAATAATCTTATGTTTTCACAGGATATTAGGTTTAGGCAACACAACCACTTAGTTTGAGTTTGAAAACGGTCGTGGTTGACGTTGACTTCACTGACTAGCGACTCACCTGACTCATGGGACTTACGATACCCATGAGTCACGTGACTAATGACTGACGTGACGTGAAGTAAGTCAACGTTACCTTCAGTTTCACACGGGACATGAACACCGGTCTCCTGGTTGAAAGTCTTGTGTTTGTTTGACCCATCCACCACCCTTCCTGCCAACCTGAACGGACTCTCACACTATTAATCCTACATCAGTTGCTCCAACCGTTGAATAATGCCGCTGGTGGGTTTACATTGGAGTTAGTTGAAAGCCTGGTTCTTCACATACTGTCGCTAAACTGTGCATCCGTGGGTCGGATTCTGCCCAATCGGCGGTATTTGACAAGCTGGATTTTTTATTTGATTTGATTTAATTATTATTGTGTCATGCAGTATAGATTACAAATAATACTAGACAAATAAACCATCCTGACGTTTTTTTCCAAGCTTGAGAAACAAAAGTAGCCAAATTATAAGCATCAAAATTAAATTCTATTTTGTCATCATCCGAGCACCAAAACATTTCTGGATTTTGAACAGACATTTAATTTATAATAGAAGTTCGTAACTCATCATAGTAGTCAAAAAAGTTGTGAAAAGTGAGAACGGGTTGTGAATGCATGATATTGAGCAGTGTCTGGCCAAAGGAAAATTGAGAGTTAATGGCTTATTTATGTAAAATCACTCCAAATCCTTTATATATCTCTTAGTACGTCCAAAGTGGAAACTTTTTTATTTTGCGTCTTTGGAGATTTGATGGAGCGAATCATTGCGGCATCGAGAATGTTGAGTTCTTGAGTTTACCTCAAGGACAAGGAGGCAACATGGGAACTGGAATAACAGCAGCTACTGTGGGAAAAATATATCAGCTCTTTATTAAGCCAGTATGACGCAACAGGGAGTTCCATCGAAGCAATCTAATTAATCTAAGGCGTGTTGATTAGTTCTGTAAATTATGGCTAAAAGAGGGAGGGGAAGGGATTTAGGGAAGGGGGGTTAGAGAAGCAGGAACTCTTCTGGCTATGATAACCATCAACAAACCAGACAGTCTTTCAGAGGTGGAAACCCAGATGTGTGTGTGTGTATTTCCCCTCAGGTCGTGTAACATGTGGTAAGGAGGCAGTGTTTTTGCAGTAGTGTCCATTCAGGCTCTGGCTCCTGAGGGAACCTTCCAGCAGGAATGAACGCTCTTCCTCTGGGAGGCCCGTGTAGGAAGTGCAGCTTCCAGCGGGGAGGACCCGGCCTTCACACCCCCTGCTGCTTTTCACATTAAGGCCACAGCAGCTATGTTATGGGATATAACCGTTAATCTAATGTAGTTTATGGTAGCTACCAGTTCTGTTCATACATTTCATGGGTCAGTTCAACTATACAAGGTTTGATCCCCATAACTTTGAACAAAAAGTGCAGTTGATGTTTTAACATCCTGTGAAAAGAGTGAGACGTTTGACTGTCAGAATAACATCGTAGTGGCAAAGCTTGCACTCTTAAATCCTTGTAATTATGGAGGCAGATTGTTCATAAAAGAAGGGTGTATTGCACCCAAACATAAACATGATGACATACAATATTTTTTAGATATTTATGGAGACATTCAGTGTATCTCATTCTAGCATATTTGTTAAAAGAGCATTGTTGACCCTAGTGTGGTAAATTTCTGTAACACGGTACGTTACACATGCCACTTTTGGAACACCCGAATCTGGTCAATTTAAAATATTAGTAATCATCCGTAAAACTTTTGTTATAAAGTATTGATCCCCATTTTCGGTACATGATGCGGAAGATAAAAGCTGGTGCATGTGTTCAGCATTATCGTGTCAAGACTATGTTTGTCTTCTTTTTTAAAGGGGATGCACATTTTCAGGTTCATACTTGTATTTTGGGTTTCTACAAGAACATGTTTACAAACTTTAATGATCAAAAACACATTTTTCTCATACTGTCTATCTGAATATACCTGTATGAAACGCTTAGTTTTAGCGCCCGTCTCTTTTAAGACCCCCTCTTAAAAAAGCCCAGACTGCTCTGATTAGGTCGCGAGAAAAATATGATGCACCTTTATAAAGGTAGTTCTCAACTCTCTCAATTCTAATAAGCGTGCATTTGACATAGGAAGTGGAGCCAAATCTGAATGGCTTGTGGAATCACATGTTTTCTGATCCAGGCAGCCCACAAAAAATGGACTGGTTTGTCTTATTTCTCAGTTTGTGGGTTGGTAGGCACTCCAGATACCCAAATGTATGAGCACAAGCACTGAAAAAGGGAGTTTTTCATGATATGTCCCCTTTAAAACAACGTGACACAATGAATCAGCCCATGGTTTGCTTGGCTGCACTATAAACAGATAAAACAGTTGCCTTATTACCACCAGTAAACGCAATTGTTGCCAAATCAACCAGGACTAACTATAACTATGATTCTATACGTGATAATAGCATGTCATTATATAAAAATATTGTTACCCAATCTAAATATTTGTCCTTTTACTTCACAAGACGTCAAGCGTTTAAACATTATGTTAGAGAGGTTATGTTTGTTCAAGAAAAACAACCTGACCTGTTTGTTAGTGACTTGATTCATTAGCATCCTGGAAGCTGGAAAGTTAATGTATAAGCTAATGGTTAGGCTAATGCACTCTGACATAATGGTGTTGAGACTCACAGATTCAACCTTTGTGGCGGCTAGCGGTTGGGCTAATGTGTTCCAACATCAGTGGTTCGCCTAATCCACATTAAAATGGTTTCAAAACATGTTAACTGGGTTAGCTGGACTTCATTTGACTTTCCATGCACTGGAAGCAACCGCAGAGCAGGACACGCTGTTTAGCAAAATAAGCTAAATCTACCACTCTGTTAGTAAAATAAATGATCTGCAGTTTTTAAAGAAGGACTTTCTTAATTTTGAGTGACTGGGAACCAACACACACTTCTTCTTTTGCTCTTTACTCCAGTAGTTGTTTCTATTTATGTTCTTTCTTGGTCACATTCCCTTGTAAAGTTGAAGAAACTTATGATAAATGAAATAATAATAATAATACTAATTTTCTTCATTTTTTTCAAAACGATGCATCTCTTTAGTGAGGGCATAACATATATATTGTCTGTTATTTAATAGTAACATGTGTATAGACAGATCTCCTTACAGACTTGCATAATATTACGGGATAGTTTCATTTCATCTTTCGTGTCAGTTACATTTATTGAGTGTTTTTCAGCCAAATGGTTATGAAACAATTTAACAGGGAAATTCTACATTTCAGAACATGTCCTTACACATAAAAATATAGAGAATGAAATAAAAAGTGAAAAGCTGGTCAATAACGAAAGAAATAAAATGAAAGAATAAAAAATATACATACAAACTAAACAATCACAAGGTTCTCATCGTACAGACGGTCTTACAGAGATGAGTTTTGCCATTTTGGGGCGATCGGAGGCTGTTTTGCTCTGTAATAAAAGCCCCTCTTTGTTGCCCCATTCCCCTTGAATCCCTTCACCCTTCACCCCTTCCCCCATTTTTTTTAACAAGGGACCTTTAATTTGGCGAGAAGGAAGCAATGAATTGTAGAGTATACTTTTCCACGGGCGTCTTGGGAAGTGTAGGGCCCTTGCTCTCTCGCTCTCTCTCTCTCTCTCTCTCTCTCTCTCTCTCTCTCTCTCTCTCTCTCTCTCTCTCTCTCTCTCTCTCTCTCTCTCTCTCTCTCTCTCTCTCTCCTTCTCTCTCCTTGTCCCATG
Organism: Sebastolobus alascanus; assembly: GCA_916701645.2. Classification (NCBI taxonomy): domain Eukaryota; kingdom Metazoa; phylum Chordata; class Actinopteri; order Perciformes; family Sebastidae; genus Sebastolobus; species Sebastolobus alascanus. Next base: position 433,653 of record CAKAOJ020000284.1, read on the forward strand.
CAAAACCCAATAGGTAACACATGTGGGACTAAAGCTGCTACTGGACTCCTCCTAATCGCTTGCCCTCTGTGTCCCTTTCCCCTATTCTCTCTCTCTCTCTCTCTCTCTCTCTCTCTCTCTCTCTCTCTCTCTCTCTCTCTCTCTCTCTCTCTCTCTCACTTCCATGCTTACTCACTCTCATACTGAAGGAATCAAGGACAGGATGCAGAAATAATCTGCTCTTCACTTTGATCGCGGGCAAACAAATAAGAGTTTGCAAACATAGAAAGGAGAGGGAAGGGAGTGGGAAACGGTAGACTAGTTTTGGACTATGCCTTTAGCCGTGACTTAATGCTGCACTAATTATTATTCTTTTTATATCAACAATAAATCATATTACTATCTGTAATGTGAAAGCGGCTGCTCGTGCTTCAGCTTGTTGTGTTGCCTCCAAGTGGCCAAAAAGATAAATGACGGCCAGCGGGAGTGCGTTTAGTTTATTATTAAACATTTTTTTACCATACTTTGCAGCTAAAAAGTGATTTTAAAAACAGTGTACCTCCCACCTGTAAGCTTCACAGGCTTTCACCTGGATTGGCTTCGCCCTCCTGATAATTAGTTATACTGTATCGTGCATTATCCATGGCTCAATACTAACTTTTAAAAGTGTTTGCCAGGCTGGCAACCAGGCATCAGCTTTTGGTTGCCGAAACTGAAAATGTGGTTGCCATTTTTAGTCACCTCATATTTTGAGTAATTAATACCATGCGGTTATACGTCAGCTTACTTGTAATAATGAAAATGTGACATAAAGGAATAAAAGCTTTATTACAGTAAAGCTGCCTTCACAAGATAAGAGATTTGCTCTTCACTCACCGCGACGTAGGGCACAGAGCCTTGCAGAGGCAACAGGTAAAATATGTCCCCAAAAAGAGCGCAAGGAACGCCATTCACTGTTTCTAGACAACAGTTGCAGCTGTTCTCATTGGTTGTGCTTTGAAAGGTCAGCGGCAACCAAGGTCAAAGTTGAAATAATTTGAACTTTGATCGTTCTGTGGCGATTTCGAGCGGTAGCAAAACAATGGCACAGCCAGCACAGAGCGATTTTACCGCCGATCATGTGTAGACGGCTTAACTGAACAAAATTCTTTGTAGTTAGTGTTTTACCTGATACATAATTTGAATCTTAAGTGTTTCAGTTAATGTGTCCAACTTCAATTCCTGGTATACAAAATACCAGTTAGTGCAGCTGTTGTCATGTTCTTCACAGATCCCTCAAAAATGAATCAAGCAAGTCACTGGTTGCTCGTTCATCCGTTCTCTCCCTTATTATGCACCCATTTTGGGTTGCACGTAGGACTGTCGCAGTGAAGGAATTTCCCCTGCGTTGATATTGATTGACTCAACAATGACGATATGCGGTATTATTGCAACTTTTTTTTTTTGCAAATTACTTTATTTATCCTGATTTTAGTGCTATAAATAACCTTCATTGTTAGGTATATTGTTGCTTTTTAAATGACAAAGATGACATTTTTAAAATTGATTAAATACTTGTTTATTGCAGAACACAGAAGGGCAATTAGGCGCAGCGTTTTTTTCAGCTGCGCTTTGGTTGCATCTGGTTGTTGGTCATTGTGGAGTTTTACCCAAAGTTGAACATTTTTCAACTCTCGATGACCAGAAAAAAAACACCATAACGTGCAGCGCTCAGCGCTCAGCGCAGAATAGACGCTCAGCGCCTCTTCACGCTGCTGCCATTTGTAGCAAAGTGTAAAAATGCGGCGCTCCCATTGCAAAGAATTAAAAAAACAACAAATAAACATGAACATAGCGGTTGTGGTGGTTGCGTTCCATCCCCTGCGGCTGGCTTGTCAATATTGCGGTTATTGCGACAGCCCTTGGTGCATATTTTGCTGGCAAAATGTACACCTAGGGCCAAGAATTTGTTGCCAATTTCTCAAAATGGTTGCCAATTGCAACCTGGCAAATGTTACGGTCAAGCCCTGTTATCATGTTAGCTAAATCTCATGAGTGATGTACATAAAGTACTGGACTGGATGTCTACACAGGAGGTGTAGCGGGAGTGTGTCAGCGTGTCGGTGTCTACACGGGATGCGTCCAGGTAGCGTATTTAGTGAAGGTCACCCGCATTTTTGCAGCGCTCTGATCCGAACACACACATGCTGAGTTATGCACTGTAAGATGAAAGAAAGTAGACTTGGAGCTTAAAAATATGCCGGGTTGTTTCTTAAAACAATGAAATAAAAACTCATGCATGGCAAATATGAAATAATGTGCGCACATCAGAAGTTCTAAAACTCTTTTGAAGCACGTTGTTGGTAAACTGTTAGAAACAGTCGTAATTATCTGTTTTACTGCACGATTCACACAGATTTGTACAGTGGCCACAGTGATTATGAGATCTCTTTCTCACTCTTTTTTTTCATCTTTCTGTTCTAAATTTCTCTTAATGATGACTGTCTTGTGTTTCTTTTTTTCTCCTTTTCTCTCTGCAGAAAAATTGCATTAATGTGTAATTTGTGGATCTTGGGGTAGCTTCTGTCAGTGTGTGTGTGTGTTTTTAGGGGGATATATATGTGTGTGTGTGAGAGAGAGAGAGAGAGAGAGAGAGAGAGAGAGAGAGAGAGAGAGTTTATCAGAGGAGACGTGTCAATTAGCTGGGGGGTACAGAAGGCAGAGCCAGAGGTTGGAGGTCAGGGCGGGGGGATTCGTCAGCTGTCACTAACTATAAAAACGTACTGTGTTCTCGTGCACGTGTGTGTGTGTGTGTGTGTGTGCGATGCTGAAGGCCTGGTTGCGGGTCAATAGCTACCGAGTCGAGACGGAGAACATGTGCTTTTACACACACACATACACACACACACACACACACACACACACACACACACACACACACACACACACACCCAGCTCACTGTTTGTGGTGACAACTTCTACTGCTGAAAGACAGACAGCACAACATTAAAAAAGTAATTATTGCCTTTTAATGACAAAGCCCTATGTTTATTTCTCCTATAACATTTTAACTATTGAATTGAAATAATGTAAAGACTATCACAATAATGGAAAATCAATTTCAATTCAATTTATTTATATAGCATCAAATAATAACAGAAGTTATCTCTAGGCACTTTTCATATGGAGCAGGTCTAGACCGCCAAATGGAGGCTTTCCAGTTAAAATACAGACACTGATTTGATTTTTTTACTTGTTCAGTACCTAAAATTGTAACCTATTTCCACTCACCCTGTCATCTTTATTATTTATTACAAGTACTGTTTTGAAAAAAAAAATTTCCCTCCTTTAATACTTCTACAAGGAACTTAACTTTTGTGTTGATTCTGACGGTACCTGTGTACAAAAGCAGTAGTGTTTGAATGCCAGAAAGCCAGAAACTCTCATTTTACTGCAGCAGGGTCTGACAGTCTGCATCGTGCTGTCCTGGTTCTGGTTCTCCCATGCTTCCCTTCCCTCCAGCGGGCCCAGCAATACGGCGAAGCCGGATCTGGGTCTGTCTGCGGTGGGCTGGTCGCTGCTGGAGGCCCCGCTGGAGTCTGAGCTGAAGGAGTTTCTGGTGAACCTGGATGATTTGTCTGATTTCGCCGGAATCCGACCCGGTAGCACCGATGACAGACATTAAGAATAACTACATAGAAATAGCCAATCTTCTCGCTGATGGTCTCGTTTACTTATGTACAGGTCATATAGAGGCATCAGTATTAAATTTAGATGGTTTCATAACCAGTTAAAAGTTCCTCACAGTATCTTTAACTACTCTAATCCTCATTTGAAGTCAAATTTATCCTCTAAAAAAAAAAATAATAATAATAATAAGTAAGCCTCCACCAAAATACATCCAAGTGTTATTTCAGTCAGTTGAGTTCAGTCATCTGAGAATCATCAACAAAAAGACACTATCTTCTGTATTTCAAAAAACATCATGACTTCGTGTCGTTTATGATAATATCATAACCGAGAAAAACTACAACCCCCCCCCCCCAAAAAAAAAACAACAACAAAGAAACGCTGAAATAAGTTGAACTTGAGATGACTTGCAGGTAAACATCCACTACCGTACATCATCAGCCAATAAAATGTGCCTGGACTCCTTCAGACAACAATAAAACCCACCTGGTTTCAGCGCAGGCTTGTCTGTTAATGGGATGGATGCCAACTGTCTCATATAAACGACTCAATCAGAAACAGCTTTTTAATATTGATGCATTTTTGAGAATGCTGCAACTTTAAATCCTGCTTCAACTTTGACCCTAGCGTACTTACTGTAGTTGTGCACACAAAGTTTTCCTGCACAATGAAGGATTATTATTGTCATTTCAGGTGCACTCACTTTTAGTTTTTCCTCCAATTAAAGTATTTTAGATACAGTTGACTTACAACCTGATCGTCTGACTGCTCGTGTTTCTGCCCTGTCAGACTACTGATGTTGATATCAGCCATTACTCCGGTGTTAATCAGTAGGAATGATGGCCAAAAGTACAATCTAATAAACCTCAATTACCCTTTAAGAAAGCTTACTTTAAACATTTATTACGTAAACAAAGGAAAAGCTAAATCCCTATAATGTCAGACTGAATGATGACTCTGATTTCAGTTTTCCAAAGTTCACAGAGACTTTCTAGAGGTCTGGAAATGACCTGTTCCTCTGAGAGCTTAAGTGTTTTCTCTTGCAGAGCGAGAAGTGATCAGTGTCAGTAGAAAGAGTCAGGTCAGTTCTCTGTGTTGGCAACAGCTCAAAACAAAGTACAGGCTTTAGACCGCAGACAGAAGCATTATGGGTATATAATAATAATAATGCCTCCTTTCCTCTCCGTCCTCTCTCCTTCCTTCTCACGCTCTCCATCCCTCCTTCCATCTCCATCTCTTCCTCTTTTCTCCCTGAGGTCTTGTGCGTGTGCCCAGTAATAAGAGCAGAGTGTGTGTGCGTGTGTGTGTGTGTGTGTGTGTGTGTGTGTGTGTGTGTGTGTGTGTGTGTGTGTGATCACAGATGACATGATTAGTTTCCTTCATTAGACTAAAGGCCGGGCTTTGCTCCATGGCAAATATTGGGCCATGGAAATGAGAGACATTTACACACACACACACACACACACACACACACTTCGAAAGGACACACCTCTAACACTCATCTAATATGTGCTCACAGTTCTGGACAGGACATTCCTCATTTATTCAGCAAATGGTCACACACACACCTTCAAATGCACACAAACACACACAAATCCATGCAGTCATATCCACACACACGTTCTGACCACATTCTGACACTCTTCCTCACACGCTGAGTAAACATAAAAAAAAACCTCTTCAAACACACAATTTCTGGCCGAATCCTCACTGCCCAGCTCCACCACACTCCACACTCAAACACATAACCATGGAAAGCACACACACAAACACACACACATGCCAAAGTAAATGGGCGCAGGTTGTGGTGCGGCGGTGTGTTCCCTCGGCTTTAATTAATTCCTGCGATTAATGAGACGTGATCAGTTCCAGACTGAGCCGAGCTAACAGCCGCCACGCGTGTGTGAGAGCTGACGGTTCAGTCCACACCGAACACCTTCACTGCTTCACCTGCCAAACAGGAGGACAGGTACATTACCTGCTGTTACTACTACTATAATACTACTGCTGATACTGATGCCTCTGCTGCTGTTGCTACTGCCAATAATGCCTAGTTCACACTACACAACTTTAGCCCTGATTTTCCACTCGCAGACAGTTTTTGCAGCTCCCGACAAAATCTCCATATCAGAGGCTAATTGGCGTTGGCTCGGTGCTCGTAACGCAGCTCGAGCACTGTGTGTGAACTGTTCAAAGACGACTCGCTGTTGCATCGCTGACACATTCCAGATATCTAGCAGGCTAAATATCTGGACCTGCCGGGGAGTCTGTCAGAGAGCTACAGCCAATGAGAGCATTGAGAGCAATGTGTTGCATTTGCAAACACAGACCAAAGTTTTAGTTGCACCTATGTAGAGGAAAATCCCCGGGGGACCTCCGTGCCGCCGACACCGCCGCCTTTGCTAGGCAACAGCCGTGTACAGAGCTTCGAAAGCCGGGGATGAGAGCGGGCAGGCAGGCAGGCGGCTGTCAGTTCTGTGCAGAGCACCGGAACAAAAACACAGACAGCAGGCAGTAATGCACGTCCCCTGCCTATAGGCCTGATAGATAAGATATATTTTAATATGTTGCTATAGCCTATAAAGAAAACTGAAAAGGATACAGTCGTGCACAGAAGCCGTTTCCATGCCACGAGGCAGACAACCTCTCGGGTCTGCCTGTCTACTCACATGAGGAGCGCAGTGAGACCCGGTGGATCCAAGCGGGACGTCAGTTTAGTGGGCGGTTCTTAATTTGGCCCAGGACACATTCAAGTACACACTGCTAAAAGAATGTGGCCATATGTGGCCCAGACCACCTCCGAATGTGGTCTGAGAGATTGGATCTCAATGCATCTTGAGTGCATTCACACCTGTACTTAGAGCTGTGCACTTGTGATCGAATCACCCAGGACGCATGTTAATGCCAGGTCTGAACAGAGCCTGTGTTGAGTGTTTACCACCACCACTACTTGCAGTTGATCATTATGTACCACAACCAACAGCCGTTACGTCCAAAAAACACATGCATGTGTCCGTGGACGTTTGAGAGATACATACTAGAAACCATGCTTTCTTTTTTTAACACACACTGATGCTTGTGGGTCAGAACAGGAATGTGCAAATACAAGCCTCTGTTCCCTCACTTACATATGCATACTTAAAAACACACCCACGCACACACATAATACACACGTATGTAGCCATAGATTCACTTTCACTCTCCCCCCCCACACACATACATACACACATGCTATGTGCTGAGCTGGTGCTGCGCTGGCTGGTAGAGGAGGAAGAGGGTTTAACGCAGACAAAGACAGCCAGGCTCCGCCCACAGGAAGAGACCGCCGAGGTGGACGCCAAACCTGACCTCTCCACCGTGTGTGTGTGTGTGTGTGTGTGACCGGAGAGAAATCTAGCATACGGACAGTGTCAAGCTAATATGTGTGCATGAGCTCATTTCAAGACTCTTAACAAACGACCGTCTCCCACACTCACACACACACTGAGCTTTGTGCTGCTGGTTGTATAGTGAGGGTTTAGAGTTAGGAGGGAAACTCCCTTAGATAGAGGCCTTGATACACACATATATATATACACACACACACACACACACAGAGCTATTTTTCCATCATTTGCGGTGCAGGGAGCTATGTGCCCATGTTTATAGCACTGTATGTCTGTCTGGAAAGATGTAAGGCTGCTGCTTGTGTGTTTGTAAATCAGTGTGTGTGTGTATGCGTAAGGCATGTGGGAGTGTGTGTGCGTTTAGGAACGAAGCTTTGACGTTTGCGTATACGTCTGTGTTTGTGTGTTTGTGGTGTCCACATGTCTAGCTCGGTTTATGTGTTAGTCTGTTTATCGCTGTGTGTTTTGGAGAAAGTGTTTATGCAGTCAAATTGGTCTTCCCTTCTAAAAGCATGTACTCACATGTAGTTGGTTAGAAGGCCTGGCTCTGCTGCTCTGCGTTTGTTTGCTGTTTTTCATCAGCCAGCATCACTTCATATCAGCAGATATCCAAATTAAAGCTGTTATCCCCGCTTCTCTTACTTTGTCTTTGTATTTGCCTCTGAAGCTCTAACTCACAGTGTTTTGTGATGGACTACTGCTGTGTTCAAATGTCATGGATCTATCTTCTTTTAGCCATGCTAGTGTGGCTCTAATGGGATAGCAGAGTCTGTCTGTCGGTCGGTCCACTACTGTGGTCCAGACCGAAATATCTCAACTACTACTGGATGCATTGCCATGGAATTTTGTATAGACATTCATGATCCCAAGAGGATTAATCCTAACGATGTTAATGATCCTCTGACTTTTCATGTAGTGCCACCAGCAGGTCACAGTTTCCACTTATCCAGTGAAATATCTCAACATCTACCAGATGGATTAGCAACCAACGTTGTGCAGACATTAATGGTTCCCCGATGTTGTCGTATGACTTTGGTGACCCCCTGACTTTTCCTTTAGCAACCACCATGAAGTTGATATATGTTGTTTTGAGTGAAATGTCTTGACAACTATTGGATGGATTGAAATTTGATTCAGACATTCATGTTTCAGGTCTAAACATTACTTTGGTTTATGACCAAATACCTGCAAAACTAATGTTTTCCATCACTCTCAGTTGCACTTTGTGTTTTGTGCTTATTAGCAAATATTATCTCGCTAACTCACTAAACTAAGGTGTAAAAATGGTAAAACATTGTACCTGCTAAACATCAGTATGTTAGCATTGTAATTGTAAGCATATTAGCATGCGTACGTTAACATTTAGCTCAAAGCACCACTGTACCTAAGGACGGCCTCACAGAGCTGCTAGCATGGTGGTGGACTCTTAGTCTTGTTTTATTATGAAGTGCTGATTTTTATAATACCTCAGGGTGCTGCAGCTCCCCCACTTCCCACATCCATGGTTTGTGTCTAAAGGCCCTTTCCCACTGGACAAAACCCACTAACACCCACTAACATCTGGCTTTTGTCTTTAGTGGGAAAGGTTACAATTGGCTTTCATTCCTGGGACAAATGACAAATGCAGTAGTCACAGGTATTTATCGACTCCAGCTCCAATCGGCAGCGATGGACAATTGGGTGAACACACTAATTTTTCGCCCCTTTTTTCCAGCGCTACTTCTGCAAGCCTTTGTCTTCTCAGCCGCAAATACCGTCCTTCTCCGTCCAAGCAGCGCTCGAACATCATTCCAAATTAGTCGGCACCGAGTTTGAAAGAGACTGAATATGTAACAGAGATAAAAAAGAACGTTAACCACCGTAACATTTTCACTGGCCTCCATGCTGCTCTACTAACCCTGTTTTCTGGTGCGTTTTGTGACGTTGTGACATACCAGAAAAAAAGACACTTGTCTACTGGCAATGGGAACAGAGTGTATTGCCTATTTTTAGGGAGTTTTCCTGTATTTAAAAACCTGCATATACGTACATGCTAATTTGGTGGAAAAGGGGTATTAGAGATGCATTGAGGTGCGTTGTTTCTCCAAAGCTCCTTCATGATTAAGACATACTGTAGCTAGTTCTTTGGTGATTTATTATGCAAATGCAAAACACCAAACACACAACAACACAGTAGTTTACGACCTTCCTGTTGGTCTCTACCATATGTGGATGAATGGCCCTTCAGGCCTGAAAACACAACAAAAGCAAACAAGTTCACGAAACACCCAAACCAGAGTTAGTTTGCTTCTTTTGGGGGGGGTTTCATTTCACAGATTCCTTGTCGGTTCATGCTGCTCTGGAAGTGGCTCAGACAAATTTTTGGAATCACTGAGGTTAAGATAGCTGAGGTATAATTATACGTGTGGTTCTTTGTCAAATCACCAAACTGAGCATTCCTGCACAGTATTTTTTTATGGGTCAACCACACACACACACACATTTATATTCCTTGAAATACTTTGTCACTTTGGGTGCACGCAGTTTTTGTAGTTGGCTTCCAGCAAGGATGCACACTTCAAAGCATACACGTGGATCTCAGAGTACACAGAGAGAAAGAGATAAATGTAATTGGTAGACTGCACACAACGCATTAAAATGTATGCTGTATACACCTACAGAACTTCCACACACACAAACATGCAATTTTATATTAGATTTATATTTGGATGCAGTTTTCAAAGCATGCTAGTATTCTGGTGGAATGCAGACGCACACTCACAGACACACTCGTACATATCCCCTTGAGTACCCTGTCACTATTGGATGTACACATCAAAGCCTACAATGCCTGTTATGTGTGTGGCGACAGACAGTAATTAACTGGGAACATCCCAGTGGGACCAGTACTGACTGACTCCATCAATCAAAGCCAATCTGCTGCAACCACTGGAATGTCTGCAGGGAGCTCGCATACTAACACTTTAACGCAGGAGTGTACGTTAGGGTGTGTTTGTGTTTGACATTCATAACAAAATATTTGTTTGGTAATTAAACATGCATGATCATGTATTGGCAATATAAGTGTGTTTGTGACATGGTGTTTATGATATGGTGTTGAAAGTGTAGTGCCGTAAGTCAAATGTGAAACATTTATTGATCTTAATTTATCCAAATTAGACATTTGGGCTCCACCTCTCACCGGGGAGAGGCTGCGTTACAGTTAGAGCTGTAGGCTCATTCTATAGAAGATTGCACCTGAATAATATCTATGGGGCCATTATTGTATCAAAACTATTTGCAAATATGTGTGGAGAGATGTGTAACTGTATCTCAATCCGTGTGTGTGTAATCAGATTTGTAAATGTGTAAAATAATCTCTAAATGCGTGTTGAGATTTATTGTTTGTCTACAGGAATCTGCAAATGTGTATTCAGAATATGTGTGTGCGTAATCAGAAAAAAAAAATCTCCAAATAGTATTCAGATGTGTTGCAAGTGAGATTTGTAAATGTGTAGATACAATGCTTACATAAATCTGTAAATATATAGACAATCTAAATGCGTACATAAATCTGTCAATATGTAGACAAATCTGTAAATGCATACATAGATATTATTGGTAGAAAAATCTAAGTATTTTGCTCCAAGAGCTGGAAATACAGACAAATCATCAGTTACAACTCAGCAGGCCTCTAAATTGGCTTTTCTTTCTTTTTACAATTTTACATGTGACCTTTGCTACACTTCTACTGTGCCAGAAATCTGCAAATGGGTGTGTCGATTAGCAAATATGTGTGGAGATTTGTCTGTACACTCCGCATTGTGCCTCAGTAGCAATAAAGCCTACATACCACCAGTCGGCAGTTGTGACAAATTGTAAGCTTTATGTCTTCTTCACTCATGCTGAAGAACTTCCAAACTGACGACATGTTCGATCATGATTAGCTGAAAACCGACTGGTTTTGATCGGCGGCCGATCGATCGGTGCATCTCTAGCGTAAAATGCCCTAAAAAATAATGAATGAAATAAAAACGCAATTTCAAATTTTTGCCAGATAGCTGAAAATGTCCCAAATCTTAGATGTCTGAGCATCCCTGAATGCATCACCAAGGGCAGTTTTCAAAATGGCAACAGCGCCACATTACATTAATATAATTATGACACAAATTAAATGTGTTATAAGTGTGTAATTTCAAGAACTTTTACAATAACTTTAGAAGGATGCAATTTGAAGTTGTTCTTGCAAGATATGCAAAGCCACCAGTATGGCCATTTAACTGATTCTCAATACAGGTGTATATATAGAGAGAATTAATCTGATCTGTTCAAGCAAAAACACACAGACACACACACACATGCATTCACACATTTGGTGGCGACAGACAGTAGCCAAAGGTTGTTTGTGTGTGTGTGTGTGTTTGGGAGAGACAGAGGGGGGATATGAAGGGGTTAAGCAGGGAAGTGCTGGAGCCAGAGAGATTGACCCAGACATGACCTGCCTATGAGAACATGGTTTAACCCCTCACACACACACACACACACACACACACTGAGCGGCTCATCCTGAAAAAGATGGAGAGATGGAGGAAGAGATAAAAAGAGAGATGGCAGTGCTCGTTTTTTACTGCTGAAGCTGTAATATAATGTGTAATAATATCCTCCAACTTCCTGTTATTTCACAGCCCAAACGCCACCAACATGAAGACAGATTTAGTGCTGATAATTAGACAAAAAAAATTATTAAATACTGTTAGTTTGATCTATCCTCACATTCTCATTTGTGCCTCATTTGTAATAGAAATAACCAACACGTGATGAAAATGGATGTATATATACAACTCGTTCTCATCCCAACTCCTCACATACTGACGCTGTGTCAGGACCCCTTGGCGTCACTTTCACTTACGGTCACAGTAAATACGTGGTTAACGTTGTGAACAAAAACACTTAGTTATAGGTTTTGGAGAAAACATCATGATTTGGCTTAACATTACTACGTTTGTTAAGTGAAAGTGAAACTTGCCCTGTGTTTGTTTGACCCATCCACCACCCCTCCCACCGGCCATAGTTGTGTTTTGTCACCCCAGTCCTCCAACACTTTCTCTGAGCGTCTAATATAGACACGGATTGGTTTTTACGTTTGACATCCTGGGAATGAGAACGGGCTGATACAGATCAGAATAACATAATGAATATATCACATACATTTTGCTCTTAACGTTTCTGTCATTAAACATTTTGATGCAGGTTAACTAATTTTATAGCTTCTTTCGGATTACAGAAACAAGAATTTAAGGGTATATCCTGCAGTGCAACTTGTTTTCTTATAAGGAAATTGTGTACTTTTAAAGAAAATCAGAACCTAAAGTGCTTCATGCAGCAGCCGCTAGTTCTTGCAGTTCTGTCTGACCTCAAACTTACTTCCTGGCGTTTGACCAATCAGATAACAAGTCATCGCCGGTTTAGGAGCACATTGGCCGTGAACATGCTGAAATGGGGCCTATTAATCATCATCAGCTTTTAGTTTGGATTGCATTTAAGATTGTGTGTGAAAAAGCGAGATAGGGTGTTTATGGGAGTTTGTGTCAAGTCCATAATTCAGTGTTTATGAATGTGAATGATTTGTATATGGATGTGTGTGTGAAAATCAAAGTCATAATTCTGTTTATCTGGGTGAAAGTTTGTGTGTGTGTGTGTGTGTGTGTGTGTGTGTGTGTGTGTGTGTGTGTGTGTGTGTGTGTGCAAAAACACACGTAATGGTGTGTTTTTGTTATCGTATCCTCCACATCATTTTGGGGTTGTTTGTGTATATGGATAAGCATTTTGTGTTTGCACAGTGTGTGTGTTGTCCCTACATGTTAAGTTGTTGGAACAGACGAGCTACAGTTTAGAGTCTGCTCCCTCTTGCTTCACACACACTCTCTCTCTTTCTTTGATGTCTCTCGGTCTCGTGGATCAGATGATCCATAGAGAGGCAGGAGAGTTGTTTATGAGCTGTGGATGAAAAGCATGTCATTGCTCTTGTTGTGTGTGTGTGTGTGTGTGTGTGTGTGTGTGTGTGTGTGTGTGTGTGTGTGTGTGTGTGTGTGTGTGAGTGTGTGAATGCTGCTTTGGTAACGTCTTGGCATCGACATCAGACCTCGTCTCTGAGCTGATGTTGAACCTGTGAACTGTCGGACTGCTCTGCCTCCGCTCACTGACTCCTTGTTCTGTGTCGTCTCCAAAAAAAACCTAAAGAAAGAGACTGTGCCCAGTCTGTGTTGTTCTACTTCTCTATCACATTACTTACATAGATTTCTGCTAAGTTTTATCCTTAAAACATTCCCAAAATGACAAGAAACTATGTCTAGATCGTGGACAAAGTTAAGTGTACACATCTGCAACTCACACACTGGAAACTTTCTTGCAGTCTTTATTAACAGAGACGTTTCGAAGTGCCTGTGGAAAGTCAAAATGTCAACGATAATAAAGGGCTTCCAGTGTGCAGCTACTGACTCTGTGATTACAATAATGAAACATATTCACACACTGTATTTGTGTGAAGGTTCACACAGAGCAGCAGAGGAACGCTGATCAATAAATATGGAGATATTTCACACAAATGATCAGAAGTGGACTCAACAATATCCTTATGTGTTCGTCCTACTGATCTTATATGTGTGTGTGTGTGTGTGTGTGTGTATGTGTGTGTGTGTGTGTGTGTGTCCTTGGGGTCAGGGACACATTGGGTTGTTTATGCTTGCTATGGCAGCGATAGAGTTTTGTGTGCGCATGAATGTTTGGTTAAGATGAGCTGAAGGGCTCTGGTGGGATAAAATCTCTCACACACACACACACACAGACTGTCAGTGCTGTAGCTGTTAACGAGCAGATGTCGCTAAAGCTCACTGTCACCCTGCCCGTAGTGTGATGCTGAGGTCACCCTAACACACATATATACACATGAACGCACACTTTCAGTCTCACTGACCCTCCTTGACTGCAGTAGTGAGCGATTATAGATAAATGATGACGGATATTATAGATAAGTCAACGTTTTAAGATTTGAATTTGTTTTACGAGTTTAAGAAACAGATTTTAGAAAGCAGGGGAACTCTAGTGTTTGTTCCTTCTCTACACTTTTCAAACTTGACAATGTAAACAAAAATGGGCCCCTTGTTCCTGTTGCAATGTTAGTTAATGCAGTAGCTGGCAGGAAGTAAACTTGGACCAAAGCTGTTGCCCTAGCAACAAGAATGGCAATGAAAGGGTCTATTGGTGCCTTCAAATGGGGTCGTGTTTACCATGTTCACGAGAAGAGTCCATATGAACGCCCCCCTCATGTGGTATTCAAGACCTCGTAAGTGGAAAGTTTCTGAAAGCTCTGAGTTGACGAGTTGTGACGTGTTTGTTGACGTTGTCAGAAATGGCGGAGGCCATGGAAGATAATTTTTCAGTGCATAATAAGTGAATATATTGTAATTTTAGTGGTATATTGTAATTCTTCGTAATTTTATAACATGTCTGAGGAAAATGTTGATATTCCCAACGGCTTCATCTTTTTCCTCTGTCATTATACCTTTGCATTTCCTGCATTATTATCCGCTTGCTAGCTTACTAAATTGTTAGCCTCTGTGGCCTCTATACGCCGACAGTAAAGTTAATATTGCCATTGCTTAGCAGCGGCATTCTCATGACTTAACCACTTGAACGCCAAGCATACACGTGTACACGACTTCCCATGTTGTAAACACGAGTTCACAAGTTTCATTTGAAGGCACCATATGTTTCTGTTATATGTTTAAATCAGCCCTGTCTCCTTAAAATTACGTTCCCATACAGCGAAACTGCATTGTGAATTATGTTTCAAGGGAAACATATTTTGACAAAGATTACGCTTGTTTTTGACGCATCTCAAATACATTTGTAATGACAGTAGGTTAGAGGTCTGGGTGGATGGTGGGACCGCTGTTCGTGTCCCGTATGAATCTAAAAGTCAACATTCACTTTTTTGAATTTATGTCCGTATCTTAAATACATAACAAACGTAGCCATTTTAAGCCAAACCATGACGTTTTTTACTAAACCTAACCAGGTTTTGTTGCATTTTATATCAATTTACAATGTTAACCCCATGTTTAAAACTGTTTAATGTGATTATCATATAGAGGGCATGTCTGTAAAGGGGAGACTCGTGGGTACCCATAGAACCCTTTGAAAATGGCCATGGCAGTTTTTCCTCGCCAAAATTAAAAGTAAGTTTGGAGCGTCATTTAGCCTCCTTCCTGACAAGCTAGTATGACAGGTCGGTACCAATGGATTTCTTAGGTTTTCTAGTTTCATATGATACCAGTATCTTCATTCTACCTTTAAACTTGAGCCCACTACAACCTAAAAATCGCAAGTTGCGTTACTGCGTTAAAAAAATGAGTGGCCCTAATTACTATCAATCAATCTATCTATCTATCTATTCATACATTTTGGAGTTCAAACACATTGGAAATGGTTATTTTTTGGTCCTGCCTTATGTGCAAAACAAACCAAACTGAAACCGTGACTCAAAAAACGCAATACAAACCGAAGCGTGGGCATGTTGAACCGTTGCCACAAGTGGTTCAGTCCAGACAGCAAATGTTCACATTTTAATTAAAATACACGCTTTTTCTTTCTCACTCCAGATTTCTTCCTCTGTCTCTCTTGTTCTCTTCCTTTCATTGATCTATTTCCTCCTCTCTTTGTCTTTCTCTCTGTATCTTTCTCCATCGATTTGTGTCTATGCACACAAGTAACCAGGTAACTCTGAGAAATCAGGTTAAGTAGGAAATCTGACAACGTTGTTTCTCTTTCTCTCTTTCATCCACTCCCTCAACCCCTCTCTCCTTCTGTCCTCTTTCTTCTTCTAGTTCTTCCCCTTACCTCCTCTCTTTATTTCTTCAACACTGAGCGTGGTCTGAGAACTTTTTACAGAACATAAACCTGTCGTCACGCAGTGTCATTACTTTGTCATCCAGAGCAGCAGCACTCTTTTCTTTAAGTATGGTGTCTCTTTTCTTTTCATCTGTCTGTTTTCACTTCACTCACTTCCTCCTTTATTCCTTCCTTTCTTTATTTTTTTCTTCCTTATGCTTTCCATCGGTTGATCTTTCTCTGACATGTTCCTCTCCTCTATTTTTCCTTCACTTGTTTTTTTCACATCATTCTTTCCTAAAGGTTGATGCTCTCACGCACACACATTAATATCTCTCTCTCATTCTCCTCCTGTTCCTGACACACACACACACACACACACATACACACACACACACACACACACACACACACACACACACACACACACACACACACACACACACACACACACACACACAAACACACACACACACACACACACACTCCCACTCCCAAACTGCCTTGCACATGGTAAACTTGGCTCAGTTCTCAGAAAGCTGGAGTGCATGTGTGTTTTTACTGCACGTCTTCCAACTAAAAAGCTGTTGATTTACATTGATGGAGATAATACCGTGATAATAAACACAATATTAAATTTATATTTTTTGTTTAGTTTCTGTATGTGTAGTCTCTTCCCCTGAAGTAGAATGAAGGTTGTTAAAGTTTTCCACTCTGTCTGACAGTATCATATAGAATGCTGCAGGGATGACATATTTTTGTAGGCCAAACAGGAAGTTAGCATCGCCCTGGCTCCCTCGACAAAAAGCCAATGGGACTTTTCCATTGGGTTTTGGATTAATTCAGAAAATAAGCTCTGTGGCAAACACATGTATATGATACTTATACGTTTTGTTCGGTAAGATAATCTTCACAAATGAACACCACTTTTTTGATTTTTGAAGCGTAAATGCAATCGCTAGAAGTAAAAAGCTAAGGTTAGGAAATAAACAAACTACACCACGGTCGCATGGGCGTGAGTATACACAACAAGGCTGTCAAGGTGGACGAGTCAGTGTGAGGACGTTAAGTAGTGTCATTTAGCCAGTGTCAGCAGCCGCCTTTTTTAAGACACTGAAAGACTTCAAGATTCAATAGTGCGATATTTACTGACATATTTTATGTCGTAGAACAAAACCACAGACGTTATTTCAGTTACGTTATTGCATCTAACCAAGAACTCATTCAAAAAATCCACTAATTTCGAGACGAGAGAACCGGAAGTGCAAAAATGCACACTCATATCCAGATTTTAGGACTCATTCCTGCACCACTCTATATAGCCTTTTAGGCCTATTAGCCGTTTATGATATATGATGTTTACAAATATTGTAGATGTATTGTGTATCATTTTAGACACCATTCCCCGAGGTTGACATAAATTGTATTTTTGAGATCTTTACGAGAATTTAAAACATAATTCCTGTAATTTTATCATATTTCAGTTTCTTCTTCTTTCCCTCAGTTTTAGTGATCTAAATCTAATTAAACAACAGTGACTAGGGGTATAAATCACACATTCATCACCATAAAATTGTATATTGATTCTTTAAACGATACTATATATGCCGATATCAAAAAGTCTGCCACGATACGATTTTGATTTGATTCAATTCAGGGACCTGCGATCGATACATTATCATATGTCTATTTAACACAATTAGTTACATTTATATCAACTCACAAAAAGCAACTAAAATATGATTTGACAATTTTATTACTGGGGTCTGTAGGAAGAAATTGCGCTTGGACTGAAATTAGTGACACAGATGTGCCATGGGAATTTCAAAATAAAGGCGTATCTTATGATGTTTTCACTTTGCATCAATAATATTGGCTCGTTGATCATTTAATCGATATATTGATCTAGATCGATGTATTGTTATACCCCTAACAGTGACTACGTTTACATGCACAAATTATTCATTTTTTTGCTCTTATTCCAAAAAAGACAATCTTCCTACTAAACTGTTTACATGGCTAATGAAAATGGATATTCCACTAATATTCCTGTTGACATGCAGCCGTGCATACTCTGAGTACGT
The DNA here is from genome assembly GCA_916701645.2 of Sebastolobus alascanus. Lineage (NCBI taxonomy): Eukaryota > Metazoa > Chordata > Actinopteri > Perciformes > Sebastidae > Sebastolobus > Sebastolobus alascanus. The sequence continues at coordinate 451,639 of CAKAOJ020000284.1, forward strand.
ACAGTAACCGGTGGTGGACTTGTTCGACTATGCGAGCACAGCCTTCCCTCTTTCATTCCTCCAACCACCTGCTTCAAAAGGTATTTGTACATATCCAAAAACCTGTTGATATCCAAGTCTTTCATAATGTTTAAAAATAGGTGTGTTTCTCCTTCCGACCAGAAATGTGGGCTTTTATTTTGGGCATGCATCTCTGCAATCTGTCGGCTAGTCGGTTTGTGTACAACACACAGAGCTGGCAGTAAACAGGCAAGAGGTCGTGTGATGCAAACTGCTGTAAAAACCCCAATTGAGACCCATATTATGAATGTGCTGTATACATGTTCAAAGAATGCTCCTAAAACCTGAATAATATCAGCATATCTCACATGTCTTAATCAGAAAATGCTCCATTCAGAATAAGGCCTAATTCAGAATATCCAAACGGAATATGTTGTTTACATGACCCGTATCAAATTCCAAATATTGTCATATTTGGAATAATAATGGAATAGTAGAGTGCATGTAAAAGTAGTCAAAGCTTCTGAAATATCACATTTCACTTCAGCTTTCTTCTTTTTTCTCAACTTTTCTGTGTCCCATTTTACTTTCCTTATCAATTTCTTTCCTCAGCCCCCCTATGTCCATTCTGTATACTCCTTCTTTCTTGGTTCTTCTCTCTATCCTCTTCCCTCCCCCACCTACACTTTCTTCACCTAAACCTCTTCCTAGCTCGTCTCTGCCTTCCTACTCCTCCTCATTATCCCTCCATCCACTCCACTCTCTGTTCCTTTCTTCTCATATTTGTTCCTCACTTTCTTTTTTCTCTTCACCTCCTGCCCAGTCCTCCATTTATCCTTTCTTCTTGTTGTCACACTTCATGCCTCATCCTGTGGTGAGAGTGACCCTGGTATTTTGTGTATGTGTGTGTGTGTTTGGAAACCTTGAGAGTCCCGCTGATGTTCCCACCCTGATAGCCAGGTGTCCCACTGACACATCCTCAAACCTCGAAGACATAGCAGAGATTAAAAATGGGAAATGCCCTCAAATCATTTAATGAACACACCCTCTATAAAACACACACGCTCAAAGGTGACAGTGGATGGCTTTGAGAGAAGATGAGGTCATCTGGCCTTTCTTGTTCCTCTCTCTGTCCATCCATCTCTCCTCTTCTTCTTCCCCACACAGATGCCATAAATAACCACACACACACACACACACACACACAGAAGTGTCTACGGAGAGTTAAAACAGCAGAGATGAATGTGAGAGAGAAGCAAAGTGTGAAAAGCAGATGGAGAAAAGAGAGCTGATAAGAGAGGACAGGTCGGTGATGTCACCCCACATAAAACAAGAGAGAGAGAGGAGATGTGGAAAGTGTCTGAGGTCATCTTCTCATAATTCACTTCATGCGGCCTCAGTTCACTCTCACTGCATCTCATCAGTGTTCCTGATACGCAGCTGCCTGAAACTCATCCTTTTCAGCTGTGTTTATATCCATCTTGTGATGAATCACACAACAGAGAAACAGAGAAGGATTATTTTCCGAATTCGGTCTGCGAGGATCGTCACTTTGTACCAGCAGAGGTCAAATGTCAGGGTCACCTACTGAGTAGCACCTCTTGAGCTGCTGGGGATTCACATCAGCAGGGTTAAGGGGTTAAATCATGTCCCCTGATGTAATAGATGATCTCAACTACGCTGTCTCGACACCCACCACAACCCTGGGTACGTCCCAAAGCTCTTAATTGCATCCCCGTTTCCCTCACTTGAGTCTTTTCCTTGCGTTTTAGTCCCGCCCACCAGGGAAGCATGGAGAGACGCAAGGAAACCATGCGGGGAGAGAGGAAACGAGGAAATGCGTTTTAAGAGAATTGAGACGTTGTTTCCTCTGAAGTGTCACGTGAAGCGACGTCCGTTTCTGATGACAGCAGCAGCTGATCACAGCTGGATCAGCTGTCAGTCGGTTTTAATAGCTATAGAGACTTTAGATGGACTTCGCGTTTGAACTGTACTAATAATACTAATAAAGACACACAGTTCTCACTGGCAGAGCAGCAGTGTTTTCTCTCTGTAGCCTGTTACCTGTTTAACAAACACCTGCACATGAATAACAGCTTGCAGTCTGTATTTATACTGTGGACTGTGTCCTGTTTAGAGGACCAGGAACCATTTCTACTGGCACAATACCTTTATATTATTTATTCATTATTAGCGTCTGTAGTTATTGATATTCTGATTGTTAATTCATTATTCAATAACCCAGAATATGACTATGGTGTCTTTTGAACACTGGACATTATTTATCAGGTTGAATGTTTCAGGGAAAATGTAAATGATATAACTCATATCAAACCCGACATTCAGGAATTATCAGCCTCACATGTGACTGAATGGAAATGAAGATAAATAATGTAAAAGGTGTTTGTTGCTGACAGACAGACTCTCCTTCTCTCTCTGACTTTAATAGTATCATTAATAAAAGTTAATGGGGGAAATAACAGATCATGAAAAGAAAAAGCTTTCTAATAAATGCAGAAAGATGTTTTAGGTCTGCTTGTCAGGTGTTATAAACCCCTTTCAGTGACAGGCTGTTTCACTCGCAGTGTGTGAATGAGAGATACTGCAGGACATTCTGCTGCTGTTCAGAGCTACAATTAACACAGACTATAACTAGATGGTGAATCAGAAAACAACTAACATATAAAACGTTTAATCTGTGATCTGTCTTCACTCCGGTATAAAACTTCAGCGATGTTGAGAGGTAAAGTTATCAGATCAGTCCGATCGGCGCAGCTTCCAATCAGTAACTGATATCCAATAAGGGGGCGTGTCGGTCGGTAAAAGACTTCCGTGAAGGCTGCTCTCGTGTATCCTCGATCATCGCTCCTCAGAGATCCCTCCTCGATCCTCGATCCTCGCTCCTCCGTGCAGAAATAAGAGCTTTGGGACGGTCTTCAAGATGGCGCACCAGAACAACTTCCGGTTCAAGCGAGGAGCGAGGAGCGAGGAGCGAGGAGCGAGGAAACGACAAATAAGAGCTTTGGGATGGACCCCCTGTCTCCTAAAACAGCCCGTTCGCAGGAAAAGTCATATGAATGCCACGATAATGTGCGAGGCATTTAGCGTGCAATACAAACGTCTTTCTTGCTTTTCGTGTGTCATTTGTATGCTATGTAGTCTGTACTGACTGCAATGTAAACGCATCCTGATCCTGAAACAACCTGATTTTAAACATCGCTAAAACCAAAGAAATAATAATCAATTTCTGGAGAAGTGAGGGGGTTCTCCCCCCATTGGTCATCAATGACCAGCTAGTGGAGAGGGTTGAAACTTTTAAATTCCTTGGCACCACAATATGCCACACTCTGTAATGGGAGGCCAACACCAGCCATATAATTAACAAGGCCCACCAGAGGCTTCACGTTCTGCGCCAGCTTAGAAAGTTTGGTGTGACTGGGGAGGCGATGCTGCATTTCTACAGAGCTGCTGTGGAGAGTGTCCTCGCCTTCTCAGTCACAGTGTGGTATGGTAACACAACCGCCCTTGAGAGAGGATAGTAGAAAAGAGTTGTACGCACAGCGTCTAAGATCACTGGCTGTGACCTTCCCTCTGTCTCCTCCATATATGCCTCACGTATCAGATGCAAGACGCACAAGGTGAACACTGATTCCTCTCACCCTGATGGTTCCCTCTTCAGATCCTTCCCCTCTGGAAGGAGATTCCAGAGTTTCTGTTATAGGACATCTTGCTTCAGGAATAGCGCATATCCGGAGGCTGTTCAATACTTAAACTCAGACGCACAAGCACATTTAGCAGTAGAACAAGCATTAGCAAACAATTAGGGCTGTCAAAGTTAACGCGATAATAATGCGTTAACGCAAATTGGTTTTAATGCCACTCATTTCTTTAACGCATTAACGCAATTTAGATTGGTTTTGTAGAAAACGTAATGCCACCCAGATCACAAGAAAACCTTTAGATTAAAACAGGGTTCTCCGTGCATCTTCCAGCAGCTGAATCAGGTGCTTCTCAGTTCGAGGACAGCAAACCTCCACGGAGCACACTGATTGATTTGCAGCCTTTAATTGTGCAAACAGAAACATGTTTATTGGTTGCATTTGCAGATTGTTCTCTGCCAACACAAAATGTTCACACTGTCAACATTTTTCATTTTTTTTCCTGCAATATCCGCTCCGGCCAATTAAACCATGATTACGTTTGTTTATGGTTCTGGTTGGGCATTTAGGGAAAGATCCTGGTTTTGGTTGAGCATTGAAAAAAAACAACACTGCCTTGACTTTTTAAATATTTAACCAAAACCACAATCTTTCCCAATCTGTAACCTCTACTGGTTTAAAACTAAGAACATGTGGGACGCAGGTCTCCAGTGTCAAAGTCCTGTGGTTCGTACGCCCAACTATTCTCCCCAACCTCCTCCCTGTGACCTCGGTGTGATTTAAGGATGTCACACTTTGTTGATCAGAAAAAAACATTGGCAGTTAAAACTATATAAACACATTTTGTATTGGACATTGGTGGATGGGGTTGATATATTGTGCAAATAAAAATAAAGCTGTGACTTTGTATATTATATATTCTAATAATTTAAGTTAAATGTCATAGCACATGAAAATGAAAACAAGTTTTGAAGTCCTGGCAGCCTCGAATGTAGAAAAAACAACTACAAATAGTTGAAGAGAACATGAAAAGATATCTTTTAAAAAGAGAGTGAAAAAACATAGACATACTGTATACAGTTGGACACATGCACACTCGTTCCTCTTCTCCGCTAAGCACCATCTAAATGTAAATGCTAGAGTTGGCTCTGCAGGTAGGACGCCTGGGATAAATGGACCACATCTCCTTCTCCTCAGTGTATGTGTGTGTGTGTGTGTGTGTGTGTGTGTGTGTGTGTGTGTGTGTGTGTGTGTGTGTGTGTGTGTGTGTGTCTGTGTCTGTGTGTGTGTGTGTGTGTGTGTGTGCGTGCGTGCGTGCGTGCGTGCGTGCGTGCGTGCGTGCGTGCGTGCGTGCGTGCGTGTGTGTGTTCAGTTTAAGATTTTATATCTACTGATGTTTATTAAAATAAACAAGTTATCATATAACTGTATAAATGATTTGGATGTTTTTACATTAGCTGTGTTAAGTGCCTAAATCCAAATTGTGGCTCAAACTGATATATGATATGAAATATATATTTAAATTTAAATTAAGATTTGGTCACCAAAGTCATCGTCCTTTAAAAAAAATTACTGGTAATTTTCTAAAATATGTCTTTAAATCTCTAATGCAACATTGTCTCCTACAAAATGACGTTCCCATATAACTAAACTGCATTCTAAATTACGAGTTTCGAGGGAAACATATTTTCTCCCGGATTACAGTCGCAGTTTTAAACACGTGGTTAACGTAAATTAAAAACCAAAATAAAAACGCTACAAAACTACTTGGTTAGATTAAGTAAAAACATTCTGGTTTGGCTTAAAGTAAGTATGTTTGTTACATTATTTATGTTACGGATGTAAATTCAAATAAGTAAACGTTGACTTCTGGTTTCACTATGGGACATGAACAGCGGTCTCCTGGGTGAAAGTCCTGTGTTTGTTTGACCTGTCCATCCCGACCTCCTCCCTACACAGACTTCCGTGGAGTATGATTCGAAAAATATTTGTCATACATCAAAAAGAAATGTAATGCAGGAGAATATACTGTATGTTTCCCCTTGAAACATAATTAACAATGCAGTATCTTTGTATGGGAACGTCATTTTTTGGAGACCAGGCTGTCTACTGATGACCATATACAATGTAGCCTTTGTATGATATCTTGTGAAAAATTATTCCTCATTTTTTCGTGCGTTTTTCTACAAATGTCCAGCAACACGTGTCAATTTCCCCTTGTTACATGCATACAGTCTTTTCAAAATAAACTTCCGTCTCCACAGGAAACTACTTGGTTAGGTTTAGGAAAAGATCGTGGTTTTGGTTAAAATAACTTTGTAAGTGGAGTTACTTAAGTACGGAAGTTAAGTGACAAAAAAATCAACGTTGACTTCTGGTTTCACACGGGACACAAACGTGGATTACAAACAACAGATTATGTGGCATATATACGAATTACAGTGCATTACTTTTTTGTAGGTATAACTACGAATGGTGTATGAGAACAGCCTGCTGTATAAGATACTTAAACAGGAAAAAATGTACAGTGAGTTTCTTGTTTTGCCTTTTGGGGGAATTCATTTAGAATTTGAATTTGTATTGTGACAAAAATAACTTGTAAGCCAAATTTATGTCCATATCCAACATACAGAATGTTATCTGATGGAATGACAGGATTTTTGTCCTGTTTACTCAGTAAAAGTCTGACCTTTCACACTTTATTGTTCCTAACAGGAACAACACAGAAAACAACCATGTTAAACACAATACCTAGCACATGACAGCGGGTGTGTGTGGGTATGTGTGTGTGTGTGTGTGTGTGTGTGTGTGTGTGTGTGTGTGTGTGTGTGTGTGTGTGTGTGTGTGTGTGTGAGTGTGAGAGAGTCTGTTAAAGTGTAGCAGATTTATGGCACGTGGGATACAAAAAGTTCTATGTTAGATAAATAAGTTATATTCTCTCTCTCTCTCCGGGACATACTGCTGTCTTTGTGCCCATTGTGCCAGAGCAAATATACACTGGGTTTAGCCAGCACCACAACACACACACATACACACACACACTCACACTTCATAGAGTTTTCATTCATTCTTTAAATAATTCTCTCTCTTATTGTGATATTTAACCAACACAAACGTACAATGTGCACACACACACACACACACTCTTGTAAGTTTCAACATCCTTTCACACAAGCCCTTAACAAACAATGCTAAACCACCAGCTCATAAATAATCAGCACTGCCAAACCATGCAAGTGTATGTGTGTGTGTGTGTTTCTGCTACATCAACATGGTATGTAGTTGAGTCCTGGCTGGCAACCAATGGGGTACGTCCTATCAGGATTAGCCTGGAATGTACACACTTCCTCTCCCGTCTGTCTCTCTCTCCTTCGGTCTCCCTCTTCTTTCTCTGTCTCTCTTCAGTGACATATATTTTGGATGATCAACACCCTCCTCATAACTGATTAGAGTAGAGGAACACAACTACAAAATCAAGTTTCAAGTTATTTGTTGTCATACACAACATTTACAGAGAAGCAGTCGTTAGCAATGAAAATCTTAGTTCTCAATCGTAAAAGAAGACACATTTTGCAGTTCAGCTCAGTCAGACTGACCGTACAGTGAGTGAGCAGGTCGGTTATATGTTCATGTTTAATATCACAGGCCTGTTAATATGTGGCCACCTTATTAATTTTGAAAATAATCAATCATTTTTCCAAGTTTTTGCACCAGCCTCAGTGCATACATTGTTCCAGTGTCAATTTACATGTATGGCAATTTACTTAAAAGGAATAGTTTGATATTTTGGGAAACACACTTATATTTGCTATCTTGCCAAGAGTTATGAAAAGAACTATACAACTTTCTTGTCTGTGCGTTTAGTTTGGAGCTAGACCCGGGAGGCAATTAGCTAAGTTTAGCATAAAGACTGGAAGCAGGGGAAAACAGCTAGCCTTGCTCTGTCCAAAGTTGAAAAAATATGCGGCTTAACACCTCCTGGAGCTCACTAATTAACCAACCGGGTCTCACTCCCAAATCGTCAAATGGTGATGCTTGGTCAGTGCCCGTCGGTGTCTGATACCGATGCACCGACGCACCATTTAGCGTCTGTATGAGATGTACCGGGCTTTCAACTAACTCCAATGTAAACCCATCCGCGTCATTATTAGACGTCAGAGCAACTGACGTAGTTTAAATAGCGAGGAAATCTGAGTAGGGCGGGTTGGAGTGGAGGTTGGATAGGTCAAACAAACACAGGACTTTCTCTCAGGAGACTGCTGTTCCTTTCCCCTGTGAAACCAAGTAAATGTTGACTTATTTTACTGCAGTTTTGCTGTGTAATTTCTCTACTTTACTAACACCAGTTACATAACAAACATCCTTATTTAAACCCAAACCACGACTTATTCCTAAACCTAACCAAGTGCTTTTTTGTCTAAACTTTACCACGTAGTTGTGTTGCCTAATAATTAAGTAAACCTACGTTAGAAGTTTATTTTGAAAAGAGACTGTATGCATGTAATGAGCGGGAACTGTACGTTTCCTGTGAACACAGAAGTTTGTTTTTAAAAGAGACTGTATGCATGTAACGAGCGGAAACTGACACGCCGTCCCTGACCAACGTATCCTCATGCAACGGTTCATCTTACGAAAAGCTATTCCTCATTTTACGTGCATTTTCCTACGAATGTCCAGCAACACGTGACGCACGTGTCAATTTTTGCTCCAGTCTTTTCAAAATAAACTTCAGTCTTTACAGGAAACGACTTGGTTAGGTTGAGGCAACAAAACTACTTAGTTAGGTTTAGGAAAAGGGTAAAAAAAAAACACCGGAAGTGGCTTAACTTAAGTACAGAAGTTAATTGACAAATAAATCAACATTGACGTCCCCATTTCACACGGGGTATGAACAGCGGTCTCCGGGGTGAAAGTAAAGTGTATTTTCACCCACCCATCCACCCCGACCTCCTCCCTATTCGCTCTTCTAACTTCCTGGTTCACGATTATGTGGATTACATACAAAGTGATTCCATGGGATATATACAAATTAAAGTGCATTACTTTTCGTAGGTATATCTATAAACGGTGTATGAGAACAGCCTGCCCCTGACAAGTCCAAAACTGACGCGAGAGGGGAACCTAGAGCGTCATAGTTTGAAGCGAAGGGCCACTGACCAAGCGTTGGTATTTGATGAGTTGGGAGTGAGAACGCGTTGAATTAATACATATCTCTTTAGGGGGAGTTACTTGCTAGAACTGTATCTTGATCAACAACAGTTAATCCATCTGCCCAGTACGTTTGTGAAGCATCTCCGATGGTTGCCTGAAACCTCACAGTGTCGACAACACTCCAGGAAAAATAAGGAACTTTTAACCTTTCTGTTTGTTTACAGATTAAGCAATCTGGCTCCATACTCACATGAGGGTGGTATCACTTATTTAACTCATACAGTTTCTCTGTTTACTGCACATGTGCATAGATTTACTGCACATGCACATACAGTGGACCAATGTACTGCACACAGAGCAAATTATGTTTTTACATTAATCAGCCAAACTTTGTCTAAACTGTATTTGCTTTGAATTTCTCGAGGGGTTAAACAAATATTAGGAGCCTGAAACCATTTACACACACAGGTTTGGTGTTTTAGAGGAAACTCCTCTCTTCCTCTGACTGGGGATGTGACCACAGGGAACATAACCTTTTCCCCTCAGTGTGATGGAGTGTATGTAAAGGTTTGTGTGTGTTCATGTGTCTGAGAGAGAGAGAGAGCTCCATAAAGACTGCTGGGATGATTTCCTCTTCTCTATAAGCACAGTCTCTCTCCCATGACCACCTCCTCTACCTGGAGACCTCTCTGTCTCTCTACCTGTCTGTGGTTCTGCCTGTCAGTCTCAGAAACTCACTTACCCACTGGATGTGATGTTCTCAGCAACGATGGAAATGACAAACTATCTTCTTCTTTATACTGTAACTATTTTTGTCTACGTTTGAACTGCATTAAGTTACGAACTTAACTCTTAACTACATGACAATTGATGTTTACATAAAACATAATACCCAGCAAGTTGTATGTTCCATGAATGTAATGAATGAGTGCTGAATGATTCAGCAGTCATTCATTACAGTCATTACAGTCTTTACCTACAGTTTAAAACTTACTTAATAATTTAGAGCTGCAAAGAAACACCTGCATCATCGGTGTCCAGTGACAAGAAATTCATCAAACCCTGCCAGCCAATCAGAATCGAAAATTGTCTGTGGCCATGGTATAATTTAATTTAAGTAAGATAATTTAAAATAAATAATTTAAAGTCTAAAAGTAAGTCTCTTCAGAAGTAACACATCACCAGCTACCTTTTGGGCTTATTTTGTCACCATCAACTAGGTCTGAAACGATTTCTGGAGACACTTGAGTAACTCGATTACTAAAAATGATCTATGCAAATCAATCAATCAATCACACTTTATTTGTATATCACTTTTCATACAAATAAAATGTAACACAAAATTGTTTTTTTTTTGTTTTTTTGGGGACGGTTCTGGAATGGTGGTGAAAAAAGTTAGTCTGGAGCCTTGAATCCCAGAATGTAATCTGGCACTTAAATGGGTTTAGTTTTGACAGATAATATTATTGTATGCAATTTAAATAATACAAATTTTCTAAAAAGGAAACTAAACAGTTGTGCCATCTTATTTTTTCTCTTTTGTAAATGTACTATTGCTCCTTAATAAAGCAAAAGTATTTTTTTATCTGATTAATCGATAGAATAATCGGTAGAATACTCGAATCGATAGCTGCAGCCGTATGGTGAACTTATAAAGCGTTCTGCAGTGTTTTGGTATCTTATAAACACATTAATCTGTTACTCAGACTGGACTGACTCTGTCTGTTTTCTTCTGAATCCCCACTAAAGGTACGACTGGCCATCCTGCCACGTCTAGAAGATGAAGGTGTTTATAGTTCCCAACAGCCATTCTCAAAGCGACTTAAAAGCCTTTTGTCATAGAGAGGGGTGAGACGCGATCACGTTTAGATATGGGAATATCAGCGCACACTTTAAGACTTAAGTCTTTCCTCAAAGTTATTCATAATGTTGCACTTGGTTGTTCACACGGAAAGTGACAGAAGCAATTGAGAAATGCAAAGAGAGAGCTTTAAAGAGAAGCAAAAACCCAAGGAATGCAGTCTATAATATATATAATATGTGCAATATCAAATATCAAACTCTTGTCATCTTTTTACATTGTATGGGAAAGACCATGTATCCCAATATCTGTATATCAAACTGCATTGTTAGACCAATAATCAAAGAACGTATTTTCCACTAAGCAGACGTAGGCCTTGTCCACACGCATATGGGTATTTTTGTAAATGTAATTTTTTTTATGTGTTTTGTCCTTTCGTTGACACCCAAAAGGCGTTTAAGGTAATGAAAATGGACCTTTTGTAAAACTCCGGCCAGGGTGAAGGTTTTTAGAAACTACATTTCCAGTGTTGATGTGTAGACAGAGAAAACTGAGTTTTTGGCTTGTGACATCAGAGTCTGCGTGGTTATCTCCTTTGTAAGGCGTCTCTAATGAGGCGGCATGTCGTGCAACAGCAGCATAAATACATCACTGAATGGTGTACTTTGCCAAATAACCTGCTAACAGGACGTTTTATATGTTTACACAATATATGTAGAGTTAATCTTCCACTATGTTGAGGAACATAGGCGTCAGAATGCGCTACAGAGGTCACTGCTTCTTATTCAATGTAACACTCCCATGACACAGACCCCGCCGCCAACATCCTCGGTGTGTGTGTGTGTGTGTGTGTGTGTGTGTGTGTGTGTGTGTGTGTGTGTGTGTGTGTGTGTGTGTGTGTGTGTGTGTGTGTGTGTGTGTGTGTGTGTCTCGACCTGGCCACTGGCCCTGACAGTGCTTCAATTGTGTTTTTGCGTTTTCATATGGACATAGATTATTTTAAAACTGTGCTTATGTGGATGTGCTTTGTTTTGACAAGGAAGGAGGAGAAACGCAGTTTACAAAACATGTGGACTAGGCCTTAGGCTGTGTGCCCACTAGATGTAATTAGAAGTCTGCACATTCAATTGTTTATAGTACCAAGTGGTCAGTGACAATATGAACCAAATCTGAAGACATGGGGACATTTGGACGTCTCAGACGAGGTCAGGAGGACCCTCTTTGAGCAGAAGGGTGACGAGGCTTATTACGACCCCGCTGATATGCAAATTCTGAAAACCCGTCTGGGACAAACCAGCCAGTCGTCTACTGAGCACCTGGACATTAAGTTATTTGGAGTCTGCTTGAACCTTTTTCTTTCTCCCTCTTTTACTTCTTTTCTTCTCAGAACCCTTTATAGGCTCTTTCATAGATCCATCCCTCTCTTAAATGGCACCTTTCCTATTATCCTCAGAACAAAGGCCTATTTAAGTAGCTATTCATACTCACACACACACACACCAGGGTCAGAGATAAATGGTGTCATTAAACAGGGGTGGTGAAGACTTCCTGGCCTCTCATACACACAACCCACTGAGCCCTGAGAGTGTGTGTTCATATATTTCACGAGTATTCACACAGACACACACACTCAGCACACTGTGTTTGTGTATTCATATATTTTACCATATCTCATACACACACCCACACTGGTGGCCATCCATCACATCCATGAATGGACCATTTAGAGTCGGCGGTGAGAGACAGACGGACTGGGAGAGGGACGGGCAGTGGGAGTGTTTGGTAAAACGACCCCAGAAGTAGAAAGCTTGTATGATGCACTAAAAAAAGTTTTTAATTAATCAGAAAAAATCAAGTGCAGCATATGTTGTCCTAATCAGTACCCTAATCATGCCTCGGTGCTGTGTTGATATGATGGTTATGTATTAGCATGTAGTGTAAACCCCTGTGGCTGTGTTGGTCATGTTTGGACAGTTGATAATGTATTTTAAAACAGTTTTGAGTCAGTCAGTCCTTCAGGGTGAACACGTCACTCCTCTGTACAGACTTTACAGTTTCAGATGAAATGTTCCCATTAACAAGTCTTACTCCATCGTGGGAATTCAGGCGAGAGTTGCCTTCTGCAGTATGTAATAATGTCTAAATATCTACAGAATAGGCTAGAAACAGAGAACTATAACTATAGCATCTGGAGCCTGAGAAGAGACGGTTAACCTGCACAAACGACATCATTTTTGTGCAGGTAAATAATGGTTATCCTCTACTAGACTATCTATGTCTCAAATGCATTAACCCTGCAGTAGGCAGAATGATTTTTGCATCATTGGGCAAAGATTCCATAATAACCTTTCAGCATATCGTAATTCAAGTGTTCTGAGAGAAAACTAGACTTCTGCACCTCCTCATGGCTCTGTTACCAGACTTTAAAAAATCTAGCCCATGACGGAAGACTTTGGCCAATCACAGGTCATTTCAGAGCGTTCCTATTGGCTGTTCATTCAACGGAAGCAGCTGTCTATCACTCGCAAACTCTGACCAAACGGTCACACTGGGCAGCGCTGATCAAATATGAATCAATAGTCTGTTACTATAATGCCTATTTCTCCCCTCAAATGTTTTCAGAAACATCTTGTAGTGTACTGTTTAGCTGCAAAATGAGAAAGTTTGCTCCGGCTTGTGGGCGGTGCTTGGTATTTCCTGAACTGATCTCAACATGGCTGCAAGGTCACAAACTTTCTAGTGTGACAGTCGATGAGATTTTCATTTCCTGGCCACGAGAAGCCTGTAAAGACACATAGGGTGTATTCACACCTAGCTTGTTTGGACCAGTTGTTTCGAAACCTGGAGCGTTTCACCTCCAGGCTTGGTTCGTTTGGGCATATGAACATAGCAATTTCATATTGGCAAAACGAGTGGACCGAGATCGCCTAGAGCAGTGGTTTTCACATTGGGGGCCTTGAGGGGCCTCCAGGAGGTCCCCAGCAAAAAGGGGAATCATTTATTTTCACTATAATTCCATTCATAAATAACACAAAGACAGAATGTATGACTATTTTGGTCATGGGTTTCATAAACTTTCTGTAATAAAACATCTAAAAGCAAAAATTCTATCTGATGGGGGACCCTGGGACAAAATCTTATCAAATGGGGGTCCGTGGTCTAATTTATGTGTGTGGGGTCCTTTACATGAAAATTTCTGGGAACCACTAGCCTAGAGGGTGAGATTGTCTCGCCTCCAGTCTATCTCTGGAACGTTTGTTTGCAGTCAGAATGCAATCGATCCTTCCATCGGAAACAACCAGGCTTATAAAGATAATCTAATCAAGTTTTCCTGATTCACCATCTGAAGAACAATTGTCATAGGTGTGTGCAGCGGTATGAACCCATCAGAGCCCATCTCCGATGGCGAACTCTTGAGGTGGTACATCTTCTAATAAGATGCATCAGGACATTGTTTTCTAGTCTAGATGCTCGCTGGAGCTGGACATTTTGTTCATTTAATGAACTCTACTATAATAACAACATAAATGGAATGAAAACAATTAGCAATACACACTACTGGTGCAAAAAGAGAGAGGAGAAAGCATTTGAGGCAAATTTTCCTGTTAACACTTGAGAGAACAGCTCGCTCGTGCATGGCATTTGTTTCCAACTTTTGGACCGCTCTTGAATGTTGCCGTGTGAACACAAACAAACTGAGGGGCAAATGCAACAATTGCATCAAATTCGGAATAAAGAAAAACAAACTGCAGGTCTGAAAATGCCCTTAAACTTGAGTCTTACATAGTCAACCTACTATAAGGACACATAAAGAGTAATTATACAGTACATGCTGTGGTATTTCATAATAAATCATTGTAAATTGTTAGAAGACATATATAGGTCTCTTTTTTTTCATTTTTTGTTAACAAGCAAATATAAAAAATAAGTCGGTGAAATCATGTTTCAGATTTAAAAAAATATTATTTGCAGTTTTGATTTTTGTTACTCTGGTGCATGATCGGCAACTCATTTACATTTCCTGCCCATTTCCCCGTGACTTTCCATTAACAGCAACATTTATAGAGCTTTGGTTTAGCAGGGGACCATGTTTACTTTAAATCACATTTGTCAGTGTCTTCTTGCAGAAGCAAATCCAACAATATTTGGTTGACCTAGCAAAAAATCAGTTGAAATATCTACTCTTTTTTTTTTAAATTTGATTATTTATTGATGAAAATCTGGATATATATGTTTTCATTGTTGTATTCTCCACGGCAGTTGATCAACGGGGCAACAGAGCTGAAATCACATTCATTGAAACTGATGATAAACACCACTGTACACACTAACCACAGGCCAGTGTGACGAGCGTGTGAGGAGGGGGATCGGTTTCAAAGCCACCTCAGTCCTCACAACTTACCCATCTCCATCTGTGAGTGTGACGGCAGTATAAATACATGGTTCTCTTTACACCGCAGCCATGTGTCTGTGCGTGCATGCATATGTTAATGCATACATGTATGATATTTCATCTACATTCATGTATTCCACACCGAGCACGTTAAACACACACACATGCAGCAGAGACGGTGGTTTCAGACTTCTGTAATTCAGCCATTCAAGATGTGAGGCTTAAGAACAAGAACAGAGGCATGATGGGAAGGATCGATGTATATATTTCTATTTATTTTTTCTATTAATCACTTCAATAGAGCCCTATCAGTGCAGTCAGGATTTAAGAGAGGCCATGTGCGTACTGTATAAAAATCAGGCACAGCTCCTATATCCCTACTTTTTATGTGTTTATAATTGTGTGATATGTTTAATATGATCTATTGGAGAAGACCACCAAGTCAGATTCCTGATGTATTTCCAAATCCCTTACACTGATACAGGTCCCTAATAGTCGTACCAAATACTCTTGAAATATTGATATGTGTTACTATACTGAATTAGTTCTTCTTGCTTTTTTTTGTTTGTGGAAAAATGCCTCAATACAGTTTATGAATGGATTTTACTATTTTTTAGATATTATTGTTATTATAGACTTTTCATAACATGGGTGAAAAAATAACATAAATCATAAAACATCTTATATCATTATGTAGCTTACCAGTGGTGTTACTTATGTATGTTTTAGCGTCACAATGCTACTTCTTAAGCCCATCTGAAAACGTTTTCCCTCCTGACCTGATATAGGTTTCTGCATGATGACATTGCTACATGTATATAAACATATACCTTTATCCATAGTCAGTGTGTATTACCTACAGTACAGTAACTTAGATGGCGGTCAGCATGCTCCCAGTTTGGAGAAGCAGACAGGAGCATGGAAGCCAAGCAATGTACTGCTGTGGTCGCCACGTTAAATGTAAATCAGCTTTTATTGTCACACAGTACATTGTATACAGTACAGCACATAGTGAAATTTACTCTCTGCATTTAACCCATCCTAGTATTAGGAGCAGTGAGCAGCTACTCTACAGCTACCAGTCCAAAGTACGTTACTTGGTCCGTGTGGGGACTTGAACCGGCGACCCTCCGGTTCCCAAGCCAAGCTTTGATCGGTGCAGCGGTAGACCAGCAATTCCTGTTGTCAATGGAGTCTGGTGGCTTTGAAGACAGCGATAACAGCTTCAGTTCTCGGTCTGAAAGTGGTGAAAATATTCTCAATGCAGCACACACTTGAACTGATATTGATTTTTTTAGGTGGCTAAAATACATTTTTCTGCTCGTCCACAGCCACTTTACCTCGCTATCAGACAGCCCTTTCCAACGGGGAACTGTAGCTATTATATTGCCCATTTCAAAGCCACCAGACTACATTGACAAAAGCAGTTATTTTACCTCGCAGAACACGGGAGAATACATACAACCCCACTTCAAAAATTCCCTTTCTAACTAACCCTTTCATGGATGTTTCCATTCAAAAAAGTCAGAAAAGAATGCAGATGTAGTCGACCTTTAAATGACACCAAAGCTGTTTATTTAATAGAACTGTCCAATGTCCCATATAATTCTTTGGAAAGCTTGTTCAATATCTTGTGTCATGCACAAGGCATGTGAGTGAAAGGGTCATCATTGATTAGGTTTTTAGCCTGACTGATTTTACGGTAAAATGATTGACTTTCTGTCTTTGTATGCATTTGTTGGTCAGCAGATGAGTGTGAAAGAGCAGAATTATGTATCAGTCAGATTGATGGTAAATGATGGACAGAAAGTGTTTCCTTTTTATGTAGAGACAACTTGTTTGCCCTTTCCTCTTAGTTTTTGCTGAGCTGATGCAATAGCACTGTGAGTCTGTAAGGAAGAGTGAGGACACACACGCACACACTCGCACACAAACACACACACACGCACATTCAGCCCGTGTGATCACACAGTCAAAGAGTCCCAGTGTGCTTTTGTTAATTGGAAGACAGAGAGTTACTGATGGGAGAGGCTGCTCAGATTGGACTTTGTGTACCAGTACCACACACAGATCAGACATTTTAGGCTGATTATAGATGATAAATTTGCATTATGTTCTTATGTATTGGAAATTACTTTGGGGTTCTTTGTGAGCACCGACCAACACTGAATACATTATGAGATTTTTGCTATTTTTTATTCATTCTCTGATGAAATTTCGCCTGATTTAATTAAGATTTTGTTCAATTTGTGCTGAAAAATTCTTAAACATTAAACATTAAAGGTTTTGCTAGAAAACATGTGGGTAACACTTTCTGTGACGCCCATATCTATAATGCATTATAAACATACTTATAATGCATTATAATCTGCTTATAGCACTGTATAATTATAGTTATAAGTACTCATACATATTCATAATGCTTTATAACAATAATGATAACACATTATAAAGCCTTTTATGATGACTTATATGGTCAGGTATCATAATACTTCATAATTGCTGATCACTCACTGACATTTTTTGTAAGGATCATAGTGTATTATAAATCTCATAGTTGTAATACATTATAATATTTTATAATGCATTATAATGTAATTATAAGTTACTATAAGTGGTCATTGTTTGCTTTAAGTAAAGTAAAAAAATACATAATTAAATCTATGCAAGAACAACACAGACAATGTTAATTGCGAGTGTTGTGTAAATTAATTATACAGTGCTATAAGCAGATAATAACACATTATATGTATGTTTACAATGCATTACGGGCATCATAGAAAGTGCTACCAAAAACGTGTTTATATTCAACAAAGTCACGTGTCTAGAAAAGTATTGGTTTTGGTATTGAGTTGACGTGTGCAGGTATTGGCACCCTCTTAAAATAAAATGTAGTACCAAGCTATAATGAGACGATTATTCTGTGATCACAAGAAAGCAAAAACGTTCACATAATTACATGCACGACCTCTCTTTATAAATAACTTCTTATCTCACCTCATAAACAGAAAATTTCACTCAAGCAGTCGCACTGTATTCACTGTAATTCACACCAACAGAAACACACTCACACAGAGGCGGTGGCAGGCTGGTGAATTGATAGAGAGAGAACAAACAGAGAGTTGTTTGCTTTAGAAAAAGTGTCACAACTTTCATTCATCTTCACAACCCACAACACACACACACACATGCACATGCACACGCACGCACACTTAATTTGTACCACTGTTCAGACACTTGCTTGTTTTCTTTGAGTTCTCACACAGACAAACATTCACTCACATGTCCCATAATTCTCATGCTGCACACACACACACACACACACACACACACACAAAGACAGCAGTATTCTCTCCCACACATTCACACACAGTCATAACTCAGAATCTCCTCACACGTGTGGACATGACTACGGACTTTTCTGCTGTCGACACACACTCACACACACACACACACACACTCTCAGCCACACACGCTGCAGTGCTGAGTTGAGAGGAGTGTGTGTGATAAGTTGTATTATGAGACTGTGTTATCTGTTGTGTCAACGCTGCCTATAACACCTCCTTCCTCTTCTCTCTCTCCTCACACCAGTAAAAATATCCTTACAGGGTTCCTCAAGAAACTCTGAATGAACTCTCTGAGCTTCCTCTATGGCTGTAATGTCAGGAACCTCTAAATGATCTGCCAAGTCCCTTTACCTACACAAACAGGCACAATGATAATTACTAATTTTAATAACTGTGCATGGAAGGTATGCTCAAATGCCTGACATGCACCTGACTGTCTCATACAACTGTGAGATGATAGACATTTGTCAGCCAAAAGAAATTTTGTTGTGCCATTTTTACTGAGGTATAGTAGCTTTAATGCT
The DNA here is from genome assembly GCA_916701645.2 of Sebastolobus alascanus. Lineage (NCBI taxonomy): Eukaryota > Metazoa > Chordata > Actinopteri > Perciformes > Sebastidae > Sebastolobus > Sebastolobus alascanus. The sequence goes on from CAKAOJ020000284.1 coordinate 470,514, forward strand.
ATCATTAGCAAATTAAAACGAGCGCTATTGTTTGCCGCTACAGCGCGTCAGAGGACTTTTGCATAAAGCTGAAACTTTCTTAACTCCTGAGAGCCGCACAACCTGGCTTCTTTTGAGTCTCGGGGGTGGCGGAAAGTATGTCTGCTGTGGTTCAGTTCACAATGACTGGCATCCTGTCTCTTCTGCAACATACTTGCCAACCTTGAGACCTTAAAAATAGGGAGGATTTCAAAACCAAAGCAGAGTTTGAGTTTCAGAGACTTTATTTCCTGCATTATGGTGACTCTAAAACAATGAAAATAACAAAATAATAAGTACGCTGCAACAGCATTTTTATGTTAAACTTCTAATTTTACCTTTAATTTTCAAGAAAGAAAACAGAATAATTTGCTCCTCTGGCGTAAACTTGGCGTGTGAATCTCTGTAATGAACTCATATTCATCAGTTTTTATTAATTTTTTCTCTCTGCTTGAGTATTTCTGTCTCTTAGTACTCTCCATTTCTCTCTCCGTCTCTCACTCACTGAAGGTCCTTTCAGACACAACGCAACAACGGCACTACTGCGCTTTAAAAAATCTTTCCCGTGACGGGAGACTTTGGCCAATCACAGGTCATTTCAGAGAGAGAGCGTTCCTATTGGCTGTCCATTCAACGGAGGCAGCTGTCAATCACTCGCAAACTCCGATCAAACAGTCAAACTAGGCAGCGCTGATCAAATATGAATCAATATTCTGTTACTGTAATGCCTATTTCTTGCCTCAAATGTTTTCAGAATCATCTTGTAGTGTACTGTTTAGAAGTAAAATGAGAAAGTTTGCTCCGGCTGGTGGGCGGTGCTTGGTATTTCCTCAACTGATCTCAACACGGCGACCGGGTCACAAACTTTCTCATTTTACAGCTAAACAGTACACTACAAGATGATTCTGAAAACATTTGAGGGGAGAAATAGGCATAACAGTAACATAATATTGATTCATATTTGATCAGCGCTGCCAAGTTTGACTATTTGATCGGAGTTTGCGAGTGATTGACAGCTGCTCAGAGACAGCAAGGCTCCAGCACGGCTCTGATTGGTTGATTTCCTCCGGTAGTTGAAATCTTGCAGATGCCATTAGGAGCACCGGAGGACACAGAGGCATATGAATTTTTTTTCAGATTACCTGTCTCATGCACTACTGTCAGGATATAGTGACCGTTTTATAAAAATAACTTTTTTTAATCATATTTGCTCCATTTCTACCTACTGCTGCTTTAAGAGTGCTTGAGGCTGTGACAACAGTAACAGTGACGGACTCATAGCCCTTTTTATTCACATTTCCTCAGATAGTTTTAGGGCGGTGGAACAGGACAATTGTCTTAAACATACAGAAATAACAACCAAGGATTTTTCTATGGCCAAACAAATGTAATTTTGTTGGCATGGCTATGTCAGTCACATGACCTCAATCTATCTGATCATGTGTTTTACTGCTGAAGAGCAGACTGAAGCCCAGGAAACAACCAACAAATAAAGTTGGCAACATACTGCTAATGTCTGAGGGTCAGAGACTTCAGTCACCAAATATTAATATGGCGACTGTTATAATGTTTATCTTAATTTGATGTTAATCTTAATCTCATCAAATATGTAATAAAGTGGTTTAGCTTCCCACACTGTACACCCAATATGTCAAAATGTATATGAGTATGCTAAAATGGTATCTTAAAGTCTTTGTTATTTCAGATCCGTGGTGCTGGAGTACAGAGCCACGACAACAAAAAGTGTGTCCTTGTCCAAGTACTTAACACTGGTACATGTTAACAAACTGTTAAACATGAATCAGTGTGAGAGCAGCCACACTGAGTCCCAGCACATCAAGTTGACAGTCAGCATTTGTTGAGATTTTTTTTCCCACAATTCCACACACTTCCTGTTTCCTGTTTAGCTCCTATAACCTTATCGCAAACTGTAAATTTAGAACTGCGTGTGAGACTGCGTGTATTTTGGTTTGTTTCTCACTTGATTAGATTAGCCGAGGTCAAATAAATTAGTCAAACAATGAGCTCACGGTCGCACACAGCGTTTGGGTCGGGACGGTCCGTGTGATCTTTTGTTAGCTGTATACTCATGTATACAGTACGCATGTGTTTGTGAATGTATTTTTGGCTGTGTGTGTATGTGAAATGATAGGATACACTACTCTTTGATGATGATGATGATGATGATGAGTATCCTCAGCCACAAAGAGGACAGGCTGACACTTCCCTCTACAATTAGACCACAACACACACACTCCACATACCCTGGATACGTACTGTAGTTATTGTAGGCAGCAAGATGGAAGATCACAGTATATTTACTGTACTACAAAAGGACTATTTTTAAGGACTACATGTGTGTATTCTTACTGTGTATGTTCTCTCAAGCTTGCACATGCAAAGCTGACATTGTGTTGCACTTTTTCATGCAACTTAATTGAACGAAACAGAATTTCATGCACAGAATTTTCAGTGAGGTTCGGCAGCAAACAGCTTCTGTAGCCCCCCAATAAATAATTTTCTTAACCCCCTGAGACCCGTGATCCCGACTGACTTTACTGTCTTTCAGAGGCTCTAGCAGGTTCACTTTTAGGGCTAGAGTGAAGCTATAGATATCATATGAAACTTGAAAATATAAGGAATCCATTGTCATACCACCTTGTTGGGAAAGAGGCTAAATAACGCTCCAAAGTTGGGGTAAATTTTAGCAAGGAAAAACTGGCATGGACATTTTCAAAGGGGTCCCTTGACCTCTGACCTCAAGATATGTGAATAATACTGGGTTCTATGGGTACCCATGAGTCTCCCCTTTACAGATATCCCCACATAATGATAGTCACATGCAGTTTTGGGCAAAAAGCATGCAGTTCTATGCATGGAGTATAAATGTGTTATTTTCGCCTATTCTAAAATGGTGTGTTTGAATATTTTTGCATACTGGGGTCCCTAAACAGTCTTGGATTTACAAAAATTGGGTATGACTGTAAAGCCGAGACTGTTGTGGATCCAATGATCCCAATTGTATTCATGTTCGACGATGTTAGTCCCCATAGTAGCCATTTCATTGTATTGAGACACTTTTTGTAATTTGTGGTTCATGGGGAGCCCGCTCTACCTGGTGAGCTACCAGGGCGCCCCAGAAAACAGAGAAGAGTCTGAAGTCTTTGAAACACTTCCGCATAAACAGTCTCACGCTTGCACAGGCACACTACTCGTCCATGCGAGTTCGAAGTTTTAAATAGTAAGGTTGTAGTGATGATGCATGTGTTTGGGAAGTAGTGAGCATACATCTATATAAATGAGACTTGGATTATACTGCAAAAGTTGTGGAAGAGTTTGTAAACGGATGTTTTGATATAGTTTTGCTGTTGTTAACCGAGGCCCCCATTTACTTCAATTCATTAAGACTTTTCTCCGTTTTGGGATTCTCTATTCACCGTGGAGGCATTGTAAATGTTGCTATTTTCCAGGTAGTTTAAATAGATCCTGTTTGCGTGATGTTAGCTGTTTTAGCTTAACCATTAATAGCATAATTTGAGGCAAAGTAGATTTTTCTCGCTCTAAAAAATACCTATTCCTACCATCTATCGTGCAATAAAGTGTTGTTTTTGTAGTTGTGTTGAAATGTTTTGTGTAACAGTAAATTTACATGACATGAACGTCATGTATGTAAATTACAAATTGTACAATTTCACTGTGTAACAGCAGCATAAGTGTGAATTTTCCAGGTGTGTGTGTTTGCATTTGGATTCACAGATGCATACCTTGGTACTTGTGTATTTCTCTGCAGGTGTATGCATGCGTGGATATGACTGTGTGAGCTGTTTTTAGTTAAGGTTGGTCTGTTTAGTTTGTACAGTGTGTGTGTGTGTGTGTGTGTGTGTGTGTGTGTGTGTGTGTGTGTGTGTGTGTGTGTGTGGAATGCAGACTGCCACGAGAGGCTAGATTTACTGGCGGAAACACACTGCCAAGAACAGGAGTGGTCAGATTAATCACTTGTCTGTGTGTGTGTGTGTATGTGTGTGTGTGTGTGTGTGTGTGTGTGTATACACAGTTATAGCCATGGTAGAGGTTCACATTAAATCCATATAAGCTACATAACAGTATTAAATTATTATCTTATATTTTGGATATTTTGTAGGTTTGTGGACTGAAAACTAAAATTGTATATTCTACTTTTGTTGTTGTCACTCTACAGTTCACTCATGAATGTTTCACAGTCAAACCAAAACTATATTAGATGACAACTTGAGTTTTTGATAATGCAGCTGATTTAAGGATCAGATATTTATTCTACCTGCTTGTTTTGTCCATTTGCTGCTTTGCTTCATCCTCTAGTTTCATGTTCAATGTGTAAAATGTCCTGCCCTTGTTATAAAAAGTGCCAGTTACTGTATACAGTTTTCTCTTAACTGAATGGTTTAATATAAAGTCACAAGCATGCAAGATGATATACATTTATGAGTGTGGAAGTTAGATTTTGGGGAGATAAAATTTGAGCACGAAGTTGAGCTGGAAAATCACAAAAAAAATGAAATGAGTTTAGATGGAGGCAGCATGCAGCAGGAGCTCAAAATGCAGACAGTGTAAAAGTTAAAGTGTGTGTGGTATGTGGGTGTGGTTGACTGGCTTTGACTCCGTATGTAAACCAAAAATGAGCACATACTGTAGTTATCCATCCACTGTGTGTGTGTGTGTTTGCTGATGAGCAGTATATTTTGCTGGATCACTTAAACACACACTCTGATTCCACCCACAGTCACACCTGTGGTAACAGGAAATTTGATGGATTTGCCAAAGATGTGGAGATAGTAAACTCTCTGTTTGACCTCTCTCTCTCTCTCTCTCTCTCTCTCTCTCTCTCTCTCTCTCTCTCTCTCTCTCTCTCTCTCTCAGTTGCTCTTTATGCAAAGAATAGATGGGAGAGGTTGTTGAAAAGTAAACTCTTAAGTGTAGTCGAATTTTCTTTATAAAAAAAACAGTTACTTGTGGTTGTTTCATTGAAATGCTGTGCAAGAGTTTAGTGAATTTCTAAAGTTTCAGCAAAACTAAAGTGTGTATCAGTGCATATTTCCATAAGCTACCTTTATCTGAGTTTATCCAACAATACATGACAATAGCACATAATTAGTGGCGCACCAGTAACTCCGATACGTTACTGCACGTCATTGATGCTTTCAACCTAAGATGGTGTTTTGTAATTATTCATATTTTGCTCTTTTAAAGTCGTTCCTCAACAGTACGAAGCACAAAGAAAATGTGAATTTTCTGCATGACAACTATGCACACTGGTTACGATGCGAATTTTCCGCATTGATGTGTTCCATTTTGGTTAATGAGGCCACATGAGTTTCTTCCTAAATAGTGCCGTGTCCACTCCACACAACAAAAACCTATTTAGACAGAGAATGTCAAAGGAGCTTACGTTAACTACACGATACATAAACTAATCAGCTAACCCCAAATTTGATGCTAACGCTAGCTGTTGTGGCTATCCCCGTTCCATGACCAACATATAACGTTCGCAAGTGCATATCAGCTACATTACCATCTTCATCGTATCCCAGCTGCTGGGGGATCTTGAGCCATATATTGTCCTATATTTGGTTGTTGAGGTCGTCATCCTGATGTTTGTCGTACATTATTGGATGTAGAGAAGGGGACTGCCCATGGTTCCGAAGGCCCATTATTCCGAAACACCAATAGTTCGAAAAATGTCCAATTGGACCGAAAAAAAAACATTTGTCCAACAGCCCTTTACCCCAAAAATAAACACCCATTGCCTTGAAAATACACATTCTCCGAGCAACAAATAGAAGCACATGGCTAATTATTATACAGAATGATGGTGATCAGTTGGAACAAAGGGTTCCATTTGTCAAACACATATTTCTGCAGGCGGAAATCCGCTGAAGTCGAGGTCCGTGTGAATATTTTTTCTCCCGCATGAATGTTCCACAGGGGTGTGTAAGCATTCATAAGTATCCACAAAATCAGTTTTTTATAAATTCCTGTGCAAATTTTTCGGACGAAAATCTGTGCTTGGTGTAAAACGGCTTTTATTCCTTATTTTTGGGCCTGTAATTCCAATACAAGACAATGAAAATGAGCCAAATGTTTATTTTATTTTTAACATTCTGATTTAGTGATTTCAATATCATTAGAGTTATTCGCTATACTGTCGATCTTACTAATTACTAGTGTGTGCACCTGTTTTAAGTGTCCCCTGGAAACCTATCTCCATTGTTTATGCTGGACTTGCAGTGTTTCTCTATTTGCTTGCGTTTTCTGTATTTCCAATGTGTTTCTTTATGCAACGTGTTACATGCAGTGCATTGAGCTTTCTCATCCACCATAGTTTTGTCTACAGCAGAAGAAACCAATGAAGGTACCACAACTCTAATGTGTACTCATAAAACCACATCTTCTCTTTTTCAATGTGCCAAAATGTCAAACCTCAACCATTACAAATTGAAAATGTGCGTAGAAATAGTTATTAATGTCTATACTCTGGAAACATTCTTAACTCTTCTATCTTTTCCTGATATTATAACGCTGAGGTCTAGGGATGCACCGATCCAACTTTTTCTGTCCCGTTACCGATAGCAATACCTGTGCTTTGGGTATTGGCTGATGCCGAGTACCGATCCGATACCAGTGTTTAATTAATAAGCTGTATGCCTTACTGTGTGGAAGTGACTGGGATCATTCTTTTATGTGTAAGGAGACATCAGGCTTGACTTAAATATTGCTTTCCTAACAAATAAATACGTAGATATACATTTACTGAATTGTTATTTATTATTAAAATAATAAATCGTACACCAGCAATTTAAGAATTAACAGGGATTACAATTGAAACATTTTTAATGCAGCAACAAATTGGTCAAAATTAAAATTCCAGTATCAAATGTATATAAACATAGAATTGAATTGAATAGATTGGCTCCATTGTCACCGATACCCGATTGAGCTATTTCAGTCAATATCGGCCCGATATCCGATCCGGTATCGGTATCGGTGCATCCCTACTGAGGTCCCAGGAACATAGTCATAGTGACCTTTGACCTTCATCTCTCTAATGTTGGTAATATTGGTGCAGAAATGCAAACTGGGTGATAATTCATTAGAAATAGTTTTGAACTAACTGATCACGTTTGTTATTGTAATTAGTTGTAATATACTTTAGTACTTTCTGTTGTCCCTGCTTGTTTTTATAGCCTTGCTCGGACTCACTTCGGTGGCCGTGTTGTCGGCTGTTTGGAGCTGTGATTACAGGACTGCAGCAACACTTTACGCACAACTGAGAGTTTACTAGTGTGGGCGAGAGAGCAAGATAGCAGGAGAGACAAGGAGAGAGAGAGAGAGCAAGGAGAGGAGGAGAGAGGGAAGAAGGAGGAGGAAACTGAAAATGAAGCGTGAAAGTAAAGAGGGAGTGTGTGATTATACAGTAGAGGATGTTTACTACCTGTGTGTGTTTGTGTGCGTAAATGTGTATGTGACCTCCCAAACACCCCATCTCCATAGCGATGGGAACGCCATCACAGTGTTACAATTTCAATTGGACTGGAAGGAGGAAACAGTCGGCGCTGCAGCAGTAATCTGATTGGTTGTTTTTGTGTGGCTAAAAGAAAATGTTAGATTAATGACAGCTGGATTTTTTTTCTTACAGTTATGCTTGTGTGTGTGTGTGTGTGTGTGTGTGTGTGTGTGTGTGTGTGTGTGTGTGTGTGTGTGTGTGTGTGTGTTCAAGGTAACATGTCATTAAAATAACTGAGTAATTTTTAAATTATATTTAGCATCACTTGAAGGCTGTTTGTGGAATTAATTTGGTATGTTTGTGAAAGAGCTCTGTGTGTTTCCAGGCACAACTTTCCCTCCAGTTGATTCAGTGGAATTAAGTGTTTGCAGTGAATTTGGTGTGTTTGTCTATGTGTGTGTGTATGTGTGTGTGTGTGTTGTGTAGTTAACCAATGATAGGTAAATCTCTTAGACATATCCCTGGCAACCTTAATACCACACACAAATGCACACAAACACACAGTGTGAGGAATCAGTGGACACTTAACACATCGAAACACTGTCAGTCTGTCATTTGCGGGGAGCATTTATTATGTTTTATTAGGCTATTTAGAAATGAAAACATGGGGGAAAATAGGAAATGAAAATGCAATAGAATGGTGAAGCACATATTTCTGTATATTTTTAGACAGGGCAAAGTTTGTCTTCCAACACCTTTGTCTGATGTCAACACCTGCACTGAAAAGACTGAATAAAGTGTTGGTAACACTTTATTTTATGTGTCCATAATTTCCCACTAATTTCCAAAAGTTTCCAGGAAATAACTGTCTTTTCTCAGTCGATAGACATCCAATAAATTCCTATATCTAGCTGTAACCTAGAGAGTCTTTTAGGCAGAAATACAAGACAGAATTAAATTATAAATTAAGAAGTAAAGGGAAATAGTTTTTATCAAATGCACAGATGATGATGGAGGAGAATAGGGGATATATGGGCTCCCCCCTCCCCAAGTATAAAGTCTCCTTTGTTTTTACTGAGGGGGGGTCAAAAATATTCCTTCTTGGTTTCCTCTGCTACTGCTGGCTTTTTCTTTTCCGTCGGAGATGTGGTGAGTTGAAATGTATCTTTGGCAGAGGTGGTGAAGAGGAAGAGGAGGAGGAGGAGGAGGAATGATGGCTGACCACAGTGCAGCTAACAAACAGACACAGAGCCAGGGCTGTTAAAGGAAGCTGAACAGGTGTCAGCTTAGAGAAGGCAATGAGAACAAGAAAGTTGGAGAAGAATAAAAGGGGAGAGTGAGATAAAAGGGGGAAGGAAAGGAAGAATAATAGAGAACATAACAGTGGATGGAGGAAAAGGGAGAGGAAACGTTGCTGGTATGGAAAAAACTATTGGTGCTCAGGAGGAGAGTCGTTTTGAACCACACACTTTTCGTTGTCTTTTCTAGTTTCTAAACATGATGTTTGGACAATTTTTTGTAAAAGTGAACAGGGCAGCATAAGGGCTAGGTATTGACCTTTTTTTGGTACACACTGAAATGTACTGTAGCTATGTATGCAGGTGTACAGTATATATATACTTTATATATCTGTCAAGTACCACGAGTTGTCATCAAATGTCTGGTCAGATTCGTAGTTTACTTATTATTTAATAAGACGATTTCTGATTAAAGGGACTGTTTGTAAGAATCAGAAATTGCTTGTTAACAGCGACACTTGTGGCCACAATGTCAACGACAGTCTGCGTCCTGTTGCTCGCGCTCGCCCGTGTGCACGCGCTACCTGAATGTGAGCAAGCGTCCGTCAAAACAGCAGGGCGACACACGTCAGCTAAAACCACAATATCACTCTATATTTCACCTGCTTGGCAGTAATGTTAGCTGACCAGACGAAGGTCTCTCCATGAATCAATGCTGATCCTAGTGTTGGCTTTTCCTGCTTCAGCCTCCCGACCCGGTCAAAGACGATAACGTAACTCGCTGCGGAGCCCCGTCACATCACAGGACACGGGAATCCTCTGTTGGTCTGGAGGAGTGGCAGCATTTATTTCTGCACAAACGTCCACTGTACATTCACTAGATATTCTGAGAGCTAAACTAACTCTTCTGCAGTGTATAGTGTGTGCGCGTGCACGTGGAGTTGGAGCGAGCTGAGCGAGTGAGAACGAGCGCGGTGTGTGAGTGAAGGCATCCAGGCAGGAGCAGAGCAGAGACTCCGGCCCTGGAGACCAAAGTTACGGTTTCCTCCGCGTCCTCCAACCGCGGCCGGGGGGGCGAAGCAGGAAGAGCCAACACTGTTTTGCAAGACGGGCTTCAATAGATATAACTTTGCAGTTTTGGTGCTTCCGTGTAGTTTGTGTTGGAGTCTGAGTCTGAACAGCGTACCCACATGCGAGCGCGCATGGGACACCGACCCGCAATGATTTCTACGTGTAAGAAGTTACAAACAGTCCCTTTAAAATAAACATTTTTGCCAATTTAAACTTTGTTTAACAAATTTAACAAAATAATATATTATAAACAAGTAATAAACGTATTTGTTTGTTATTAATTACTTTTTTGTTTATTTAACGGGGAAAATACAGCTAAACATTGTTACTTTGGAAGGCACAATGCAACATATACATTATTATAACAACTAGCAAAAAAGTGCTGCCACAAATTTAGGATATTTGGGCAAAGTTCTTGTAAGGCTGCTTGTGGATGAACTGCATTTGAGAACCTTGGGTTCTTTTGTTAAATGAAAAATAAGGTTTTTGTACAAAAACACATTTATATTTGTCAAAGCAAGGTATCATTTGGGTATCTAGTATCCATAAATCTAGTTTCAAACTTTCAAACAATACCAGCATCCATTTTATTGATAAAATAATCTCATTTAGTTCAATTTAGGAGCTGATTTGGAGCTTTCGATCATATCACATGATGTTTATCAGAAATTTACATTTTCTATGAGCAATGTTAGGACTTCTCATCCATATTGGCTTAAAACCTGAGATTGAAAGTTCATTCTTGATCTTGGAAACAACAGCATATTTAACTAAATCTGTTTAAAATCTCACAGATTACCTACTTTAACTAGATGTGTGTGTGTGTGTGTAATAACTGTCTGTAACTGCATTTTATTAAACACCTGAGTGTATGTATATATATTTGTGTGAGTGAGAGAGAGAGTCTGCAGAAGCGTTTAATTTGTAGGTACTTAGGTGGTTTTGTGTACATGTTGTAATGTATACATGTATATACACTGTGGTGTCCCTCAGCTCCTTAGGGGTCTTGCTGCTTGGTTTGGAGGTTGGGGAGGGGGTGTGTGTGTGTGCAGGGTTTCCCCCAGCAGGGTGCTCTGTCTGTGGCTTGCCAGTCTGGGTGTTGCCCCTTCCTCCCTCCGCTCCGCGTGAGCGACAAGGAAAACACCCAGCGCCCTGAAATATGAAAAGGCCTTAAAATATCGGCAAATACTGTTATAATTGGCTTCACGGACAGCCGAGGTCACGGCCTTGCTGGTTCTGCTCTTTTCATTTACCTCTCACATGTTTCACCGGTGCTGTCGTCCAGCAGAGAGTTACAGCAGGATGAGCTGTAAATTCAACATCTGTGAGGTTAAATTGAACAAATACAGAAGTTCAACATTAAATACTGCTGCTCGTCTGAAAAAAAGTGGTTTTGGATGGACTGATATAAAGAAAGCAGTGATTTCTTTTTTTACCTAATGGTTTCAGGGCACTCTCTTTAACCCCTTTTTCCCCCAAAATTTGCGCGTAGTTGAAGGTTTTTTAAACACAGAAAACTTGCTAAAAATAGCCGATAGACTCCTTTCCCATTGCAAGTATGCTGTGCCGTTGCACTGGCCTTTCTCTCACGTTTGCCGTCACGGATACGCCGGTCGGCACTGGAAGCAGGGCTAGTAAACAGTGAAAATATTACGGATTTTACTTCTTTTTTATATCTGGTAATTATTAAGTCTCTCTTTGAAACTCTCAAACCAGAGTTGGTGATTGTTGGAACAGTGAAAGAATAACAAAGATGGTTTTGATGAGTTTTATTTTGTTTCTGTCGAGTTTGAATGAAGTGTGTTTTACGACGATCAGCGAGGTAAAATGATTGTTTTCTGAATGGAGTCTGGTGGCTTTGAGGAGAGCATATTCATTGTATGTTTTGTACGTTATTAAATTATAATAATTTTCTAAAATCCCTGTTGATTTTATTTATTATACAGTATATTCACTTACGGGCAGCACATAGCGTCGAGCCGGAAAAGGGGTGAAAATTAGCGAGTCCACTCGGGTGTCATGTTTCCATCACTGTCGGATGGATCACTCATCGGAGCTGGAGCCGATAAAAACCCGAGACTACTGCAGAGTCATTTGTCCAAAGAATGAATGCTGATTGTATCCTTTCCCACTGAAGACAAAAGCCAGATGTTAGTGGGTTTTTTGTCCAGTGGAAAGGAGTTATACTGTAGGTGTGAGATGCCAGTAGCCAACATAGTTATCATATATACCTTCAGACAATATAAATACCAGCAGAGATTGTATCATACTGAGGTATCTATCACTTTGATATCTTTGAATTGAAAGGATTTTTGCATTTACAGTACATGATGAAGTACATTGTTTTGTCATTAGCCCAAAATAAGACATTCTCATATACAGTTATTTTATCTATAAAATTGTGTCAATATATCAGTATTATAATGTAACATTTCCCAGACTGATAGTAGGTTTTATCCATATATGATTAATTAATATGAATCAATATTCTGTTACTGTAATGCTCATAAACCTTTTTTAGTTTACTGTTTAGCTGTAAAATGAGAAAGTTTATGACCCAGCAGCCATGTTGAGATCAGTTGAGGAAATACCAAGCACCGCCCACCGGCCGGAGCAAACTTTCTCATTTTACAGCTAAACAGTACACTACAAGGTGTTTCTGAAAACATTTGAAGCGAGAAATAGGCATTAACGTAACAGAATATTGATTCATATTTGACCATGTGTCATTATATCAATATTATAATGTAACATTTCCCAGACTGATCGTAGGTTTTATCCATATTGACACTCTAAGATGATCTTCAGAAGCTTTTTGATATTCTCTAACACAGTGGATGATCTGCTGTGGCTGCTACAAAATCACACAACTCTGAAATCTCTGGAAACACAGCCCTTTTGAAAAAATACTTTTTAAAGGAGCAATATTTAGCACTGACTAGTTAGCATTTAAAATGGGTAACAGCAGTCCAAAACAGTCCAAAATGTTCAAAACATTGGAGCCGTGGCCCGTCCACTCCTCCGCTGTGACTGATAGCCGTTAGCATGTGTTCACAATTTGAGAGTTACCTTCTAGACACGACCGCGTTAGCCTCTGGCCAGCAGTCGGAATCACTTCTCCGGCTGTGTGTCTCAAATACTCGCTGTCTTGATAACCCAGCTGCACACGGACCACAGAGAGATGTGACAAAGCTTTTAAGGCCGGGTAGAATCTAATATTAACGTTATCTCTGTTAATCCAGTTGGTTTGCTTTCTTCCATGGCTGCAGAAGACTGTGTTTGTGTGCCAATTTGTTTCATGTGTGGCAACGGGGTGTTTAAATGGGCAGTGGACGGGATCACACCTGCAAAAACAAAAACAGAATGGAGATTTCAAAGGAGAACATACTGGTTGTAGCATTGTTGTCAGAGAAGCCAGTATTTCAACTTAGTTTCCTTAATTTCTGATGACATATCATGATCCTTTTATGATTTATTACAGTAAATACATTACATATTGGTCCTTTAACAAACCTCCATCACTAATAAAAAAGCACTTATTCAGTCAAATTTTTTGGCTGAAACATCTGTTCACATCTGTTCATTAGCAGTAATCTCAGGTAGAACATGTGAGTCTTTTTTACTCAATTCATATACACTCATCCCTCAATGTCACCAGTTGTCTGACTTGGCAAGTGGATAAAAACCTTGAGGATGCTGCATGTTCATTTTGATATTAGTATTAATAACATTATCAATCTCTGCCTTTGTGCCGGATTGCTTTACAGCACAAAATATGGAGACAGTGCTGTTGTTTTAGAGCAAATGGAACCAAAGTATTCAGAGTTTCTGATGGAAAAAAATCCCTTAGCAACATGTTTAATCTCTTTGGGAAAGGGCTTCAGGGAATTGTAGTCTTAATTTAGAGAAGCATGACCACTAACATGTTGTAAAACATCGGTCACCTGGTATCTCCACAGTGCAGTCGGTTTAATAATAATATAATCATGTTTAAAAATGACCAAATGAGCAGCTTGTGCGCTGTACGCCGTGTTGCGCAAGGGCACTTGACACACACATCAGCTATTTAAAGACTCAAACCTGTGAGCTCCTGGTTACAGAACGGACAATTTCTCCGACCACATCATATTTTTTCTGGGCAGCGAGAGAGCTCATGTTTCATCCTCCCACTGTGTTTGCAGTCTGTGTGTGTGTGTGTGAGAGGGAGAGAGTGATGCTGGCAGACCATTTGTGGCCCGACCAGACTGAAAATCCAGCCGTCTTAACACACACACACACACACACACACACACACACACACACACACAGGTTATATTTTTAACAAAAGCATACTGGGCATATTTGGAGGGTGTGCGATGCAGAGGGATTTCTGTAAAAGCAAAATAATCTTTGTCAGGCTGCTTTGTGTGTGTGTGTGTGTGTGTGTGTGTGTGTGTGTGTGTGTGTGTGTGTGTGTGTGTGTGTGTGTGTGTGCTCACCCAGTGTTGTAAATGTCCTCTCTGATGTGGCTGGCTGTATTTAGGCAAAGTGCAGAGAGCGCTGAGGAAGTTGACGGAGACGTGTATGTGTGTGTATTTGTGTTTTTTGTGCGTGTGCGTGCTTGTGTGTGCGTGCGTGTGTGTGTGTGAGACGAAGAGATTTTATGTCACCACCAGACTTGGAACACTTTATGTCCTTTTGTATCAGGCCAAAACGTTGGTTCTTCGGACCAGCCACTGTATATTTTTCTGTACATTATGCATGTGTGTGTGTGTGTGTGTGTGTGTGTGTGTGTGTGTGTGTGTTGCTTAGTAGCAGGGCGTAGCTGAGCAGAGAGAAAATATCTTGGCCAACCGCGGGAATGAACCCACCCACTATACCACACCCAGAGAGAGAGAGAGAGAGCAAGCAGTGGTCTCAGTCAACCTCTCTCTCTCTCTCTTTATATCTTTGTCTCTCGTTGCTTTTCTCTCTTTTATTGTCTCATTTTAAATGCGTCAATTACCATCTGTCTGCTTTTCTTATTTAATTCATACTGTATCTGCGTGCATCTCTGTTTTTTCTTTGCCTCCTTTCTATTTTCCATGTCTCCTTATCCTCTCCTCTGTAGTTTTGGGTTCAGATACCGGATTATGTTTTTAATCCAGCTCCAGATTAAAGCAGCAGTGGGTAGAAATGGAGCAAATATGATTAAAAAGAGTTATTTTTATTAAAAATATGACTATATCTTGACAATAGTGCATGAGACAGGTAATCTGAAAAAAATCATGTGCCTCTGTGTCCTCCGGTGCTCCTAACGGCATCTGCAAGATTTCTCTGCAAGGTCTCTGAGCAGCTGTCAATCACTCACAAACTCCGATCAAACGGTAAAACTAGGCAGCGCTGATCAAATATGAATCAATATTCTGTTACTGTAATACCTATTTCTCAGCTCAAATGTTTTCAGAAACATCTTGTAGTGTACGGTTTAGTTGTAAAATGAGAAAGTTTGTGACCCGGCTGCCATGTTGAGATCAGTTGAGGAAATACCAAGCACCACCCACCAGGCGTTACAGTAACAGAATATTGATTCACATTTTTTTGCCCAATGATGCCAAACATATTCTGCCTACTGCCACTTTAATAAAACACCCGGATTGGCTAATCTCCAAAGCCAACACATCTCATATCAAATTATTTATCTCTGCAAACAAGCAATCTATAAAATGTTGTGGTGGTCCAAAAACAGGAAGGCGGGGGAAAAGCCTGCCATCATAGAGAGGGACGAGACACGATAATCATTCAAAAGGACACTTTTGGACGGTCTCTACTGGAAGGCATTCATGCAGGTGTAATCGTTTGCACGTACAAAATGTCACAGAAGTCGTTGTGTTTATTGTTTATTTAAGGATTCCCATTAGATGCACATGGATGTGCCTCTAGTCGTCCTGGGGTCCTGGACATAAAAATACAATACAGACATAAATTAAATAGAGAAGTACAGAACTTTAGCTAAACAGAGAAATTGAGGATGTAGTAGTACCAGACATAGCAGTGTGATTAAACATAAAAACAGAGAAAGAAAGACACTTCACATGTATAAAGTCACACTGAAACAAGCAGACTAGATATATAAACGAATGAAAGAATTTGAGGATATTAAAAAATGACATACATGTGTGTTTGACATATTAAAGACACATACACACATATTACCCTACTTGTGGATATGTGCCATTAATTGGCAAGATATTTCTTTATTATTTTGTTATGGACGGTAGATATAATATCTTTGGGAAGAGAATTCCAGAGTGCTATTGACTTGTATATAACGGTACATTTCTGAAAAATCCTTCTTGGAGCCGGGAGCCTTATGTGACCGGAGGCTGCACCTCTTGTGCTGTAATCATACCCTGTGTGAAGAGTGAAAAAAAGAGAATTTGAGAGAGAACCTCAAATCCTGCCTACTTTCACACCTCCACACACCTGGCCAAACACTGCATAAAGCGTGATGGTGTGCTTGTGGCATTGTCGGCTGCGGAAGTTACAGAAATTCTTGGACGCCCCCTATTTCTGACATCTGGAAGGTGTGGTGGAAGGAGATTTCAGACGCTCCGACATGCACTTTGGTTGAATAATACTGATGCTTTAAGTCACTCAAAGGCCAGGTTACTGAACATTAATCAGACTACCACTCTAGACTGAAGCGTTTCTACCCTCTCAGACAGCAAAATGTGGTTACAGATGATTAAAGGGGACATATCATGAAAAAAATTGTGCTCACACAATTGAGTATCTGGTGTGCCTACCAACCCACAAACAAATAAGACAACCCAGTCTTATATATAATAACCAATAACCTATTTATATGTTATATAAATAGGTTATTGCAACAAACAAAAAGTACAGTCAGAAAACCAAATACACAAGTCCCCATGTGAATGTCGCTGATGATGATGTCAAGGTAACTAGGTCCTCCCCTTTATCCCTAACGATGATGTCAATCAAATATTTCTCAAATTAATTGCGTGAATAATATGAGTGGACACAACGTAGTCTACTGAATTTTGTATCTGTGTTTTTCAAAAGTAGCCCAATTGGAAGGAAACCAGCCCAATCTGGAAACACTGCAGCTTGAGAACCACCTATCCAGAGGGTGAATACTGATATATTCAGACAGACAGTATGAGAAAAATAATGTGTTTTTTGAACATTAAAGCATGTAAATATGTTCTAGTAGAAACCTGAAAATGAGCATGATATGTCTCCTTTAACTGAATCTTTGAATTAAGTTATTCACAATTTAAAAACTCAACCTTATATGTTCAATAAAGGACTTGAAAGGTTTCTGATTTTATAAGCATATTCTGTAGTGGATTCAGATTCAGTAAAGTGCTCTCCAAATCCAACCCCTCTCTTCTCTCTCTGTACGAGAAACGTTTCCACGGTTGGTGAGGATATTCCCCATCATCACTGTGAAACGCAGACTGCAATAATAACCAGTGTGAGTGTGTGTACGTGCCCGAGTGCCCATTTTCACATAAATATCTGTTTTCCCTGCAAAGACGTTTTTGTATATGTGGGTGTGTGCATGTGTGTGTGTGTAGCGCTCCATGGGTGGTGTAGCACAAGGCTCAAACTTAGCTGAGCTGTCAGTGGTCGACGTACACACACACACACACACACACACACACACACACACACACACACAGCGATGGACAGGCCTGTTGTGCTTCTACAGCACATTCCACACCAAGAATAGTATTAAATACTGCCTGTCCAGCCACTGTCAAACTCTCCCCCTCTCTCTCTCTCTCACACACACACACACGCGCGCGCACACACACACACACACACAGACACACACACACACACACACACACACACACAGACCTTTTGCATCATGAGCTATTATACATTTTTAAAGTGTTTTGATGATTTACAGTTCTGTGATTTATTTGTTGAATCCACCTTTTCTCCATCATCTCTGCTTTCTTTAGTTTGTTTTTTAATACATTTCCCAGAATGCCGTCCAGCAGCCATCAAAGGTTGTGAATTTGTACTTTATTTCATATGTGGTTGGTAGGCTTTCCACAGTAATCAGTGTTACCGGTGTTACACGGTGTTTGGGCATACACCAGTTACATTACTTGCCCACTGCCCTCACCGTTGTTTTGCTTTTTTTTTATAGAAATAAAACCCATTTTGTTCATTTTTGTGTATCAGCGCATGTGTTCATCAAATAAAAAAACTCTAATTTGTAAAATACTAAGCGTGTTATCAATACATAGTCGGACGACAGACGCTACAATTATACACTGAAAGTGAAAGTGTCTGCTCCATACCGAGTCTCAGGAGTCCGACAAGACGATGGCGGAGGATTTGGTGTCAAAGCGAAAAGCAAAAGTGCCTATTTGGCAATATTTGGGATTTAAACCTAGTGCTGATAGGGAACCATAATGTTAATGAGGCGATCTGTTAACCTTTGGTATAAAGCCGTGTGGAGGACGGAGTGGTCACAGCCGGTGTGGGTGGCGCAGCGGCTTCAGGTGGAAACCTGCGTCCCCGCAGCGAAAGCTCGTCCGGAGAGGCCAGACGCACAGCGATCCAACGTTAAAGATCAAAATAAGCTCTCTACAGATATTGAGCGTCATCTTTTCTTGTAATCACGTAACCAGGCAATCCAGAGCTGTACAACCAGCCGGGAACAAAAGACGTTAATCATTGCAGTTAAAGGGCCATTAAAGTGACTCTCCAACACCGCCGCACAACCCTGCAGCGGTTCGCTGTAACGCCTGATCTGGTCTGAATGCAGCGTCAGTCACAATAGCTCTCGGAGATTCTCTCTATTTTCTGTTTACTGCGGACAGAAAGCAAACTCATTAACTTAGCTCTGTCACTAACGGATCGAAGTTCACTCAACTTATTCAAAAGGCATATTTGTGCCATTGACTTCTGTCTCTTGCGTGCAGTTGGAGCAGTTTATTCTCCCACAGAGGAGGTTAAATAAAGGGGATGGTGACACATTTAAGTTTTTCCTCATCCGATGAGGGATCGTACTGTGAAGGACAGAGGGTGTTGTATGCTCAACAAAAGGCTACGATAGCTTCCTCCACTTTGGATTATCCCCTTAAAGGTCAGCAAGACAGCTTGCTATTGGTCAAGCGCGCAAATTCATGGTTAAAAGTTCAATAAAGTTGAACTCGATGCACAATATTGCGGATTTACTTCGCCTTACGAGCGAATCCATTGACTGATTCCATTGGTATGAAGTGAATTTGCTGCTGTTGTGTGTTTGTGTGTGTGTGTTCCTCTCTCCGTCACACACACTGTCATTTCCCACGCTGTCGACCACACAGCTTTGTTTTTAGACTTCACATAATACTGTTGTGTCCTGTCCGACCGCCTCGTCTGGACCGCATGAACACACACACATGATCTCAGTAGGCATACACACTCACAAACACACACTCAAAGACACACACTACACCACAGATCCAATCAGTCAGGCCTTGGCAGATTCTGTTTCTCTCTCTCTCACACACACACACACACACTCTGCAGAGAGGTTTCTCCTGCACGTTGATTGGTCGGGATGCGGGCGATCTGTGCGGCCGCCTCTATTTTGACTACGGCTGCCTGCAGATGAATACAGCGCCACGATCTGTCGCTAACATGCGAATCCAGGCGGAACGTGTGGGCTTTGAACGCAGCGCAGATAGCGTCCCTCTCCTTATCTAATCCACTCGCTGACTTTTGTTGCTGTGGTTTTTGTTTTTGAACCACGAGGAACAAACAAGTGTTGCCCTCTAAACTCCAGTGGAAGATGAAGAGCCTTGATATGTTGGAAGCAGTGAGGAAGAGTGATGCAGGACGAGTTTAGTCCTAAGATAGATTTAGAAAACCTGTCAGGGGAACATCATACATGTAACCAAGTAATAAGCACACATTCTACTGCATGTTATGTACTGCAATAGCTGCATATATACCAGCCCAGTCTCACGGTAAAGCATGTGATATACCCGCCTGTCCACCAGAAGAAAGCGTGTCAGTGTCACGTTTTGTGTCACCGAGATGTAAATATTACACGCCTGCATGAAGATGCAGTATTTTGTAGTGACAGTTGTTACGTGACGTTTGTCACATGTTGTGTAGTGACGGAAGTCTAACTTCAGAGCTAGTTACGTAGTATATATATATATATATATATAAGTGAGAAAGAACACTTATGGTGTGCAGGTCGGGAGGTGGATGGATCCAACAAACACGACTGGGAGAACGGTGTTTCGAGGCCGGTGTTTTGTTTTGCAAGTTACGTTAGTGGCGTTTGTCCCATGTTTTGTAGTGATGGTTTTCATGTCATGTCCGTACTGACGTTACGTTGTTTTCGTACGTGTTTTACTTATTTTAAGCCCAACCATGATGTTTTCCCCTAACCTAACTAAGTGGTTTGTTGACTAAACCTAAGTCAATGGCTTTGTTGCCCCCTGCTGGTACTGCACGTTCATACAGGTGTGTAAGATTCACATCTCTGCGAGGCAAAACGTGACACTGGCACGCTACCCTCTGGTGGATAGGCGGGTCTATTACACGCTTTTGCGTGATATCGGGTTGATACATACACACAGTATATCCAGATTGGAAAAAAAAAAACACTTGTAAATACCCAATAAATATGCCTAAACAAAAAACCTGAAAAAGAAAATACAACTAGAACTCAAATCTACTCCAATAAAACTGCGCTGGTCACAAATAGGTGGGACAATGAATGTATAAATGCAGTGAGAGCAATAATTGATTCTCAGCTACTCAAAACCCATTTATAACATTTGAATGACCTTTACTGCAGCGGAGTAGCAAGGAGGTGGTCGGGGGGGATGGTGTGTGTACAAGACGTCAGACGTCAGGGTCCTGAGGCCTATTTGTCATTGGGTTTAGGCAGCAAAAGTACTTTGGTTAATGTTGGGAAAAGATCATGGCTTCAGTTAAATGTTGATGAACTCATTGTATTTCATGATACAAGTCACTGTGGCCTTTTTCTGTATTACACCAGGCCACGGACTTTTCCTAACCTTAAAGGAATACTTCACCCACAAAATAACCATTAGTATATCAATTCCTCCCCTTGTGTTACCTTGAATTCTTGAAGAAAACTTTGATTTTCTCGCAGGCCTCCACGGTGAATGGAGAATCAAAAAATGTTGAAAATCAGCAAGGGCTGTCAATTGATTAAAATATTTAATCGTGATTATTTGCAAATTAATCGCACATTTGTTATCATTTCAAAATGTACCTTAAAAGTAGATTTGTCAAGTATTTAATCAACATGGCAAATATGCTTTCTTTATGCAAACGTATGTATATATTTATTATTGGAAATCAATTAACAACACAAAACAATGACAAATATTGTCCAGAAACCCTCACAGGTACTGCATTTAGGATAAAGAAATACGCTCACATCATAACATGGCAAAACTAAAAATCACAAGTTGCATTAATGAGTTAAAGAAATTAGCGCCGTTAAAACAAATTTGCGTTAACGAGTTATTATCGTGTTTTTTTATTTACCTTTATTTATTTTATTTACACGGCCCCCATTTACTTCAATTCATCAAGACTTTTCTCTGTTTTTGGTTTCTCCGTTCACCATGGAGGCATGAGAGAAAAACAAAGTGTTCTTCAAGAATTCAAGGTAATAGGTGGTGAGTAATTGATATACAGATGGTCATTTTGTGGGTGAAGTATTCCTTTAACCAAATGCTGTGAATACCTAAATATAAGTCACTACAAGTGGATATTGTATTGCAAGATTGAATATTGTGGTGGAAAACAAAAATATGTTGTCAAGCTCCATGCTTTTTTTCCAGCCTCACATGCACACTGGGAGCTGCCCAGTACAACCACAGCTCTGCTGGGGGAGCCGAGAAGCTTCCCTGCAGCAGCTGGATGTTCACTGAGCGTTCACTTTTCCCATCCGCAGTTTACCAGGGGATTTGAACTGGCAACCACAAACCCAAACCTGAGTAATATATATACACAAAAACTGATTCCATGACAAGAAAATAATCATAGAGTTGAGGTGAAGAGTCCACAATAGACTAATAAACCATCTCTGCTCAAATTGAAATGTTCTAAATTGAACATGGAAAGACGTACAACCAAATACCTCGGTTTTACAGGACCAACTAACAAACCACACAAGGGCAGTCATGTCATTAGGCAGGCAGCCTCGGCATCAGAGGGGTGATTTGCCTTTTTTTTCTCTGTGCTGAAAAGCGTGTTCCTGAAAATGAAACACCTCCTGAGTAATTTGGGGGAACAATATTATAATAGATTTATTCCCTGAAGGATCGTTCACCGAAGTCAACGATGTGCAACGTAAGGAACTACATTACCCATGTTTTCCTGTCAAACTGATCCCATCCAGACACGGCTGTGGCAGATTCACATGGGATTAAAATGGCTGCAGACTGTGGTAATCCTGACAAAAACCACCAGACGTTTCCAGGTAGCTCCAGTCCCATGTGAAAAGGGTTTAACGTCACTTCGTTCCCGGCCGCTCAGAGCTACGTGGAGCACCGGCCTCTGCTCTGTTTAGTCTACAGACCTCCACTTTGTTAGTTTGTTGAAGTAGCAGACTGACAAGATGTGACCTGACCCCACTGGATTTCCATACAGGAGGGAAGCTGCCATCTTGTCTTACAACGTCAATGTTTATCGACCCCTTGCTACCGCTCCCCCGAGGACCCGGTCTCACACACTCTCCTGCTGAGAGTAAAAAAAGAAAATCTAGGAGAGGACGGTAGCTTCTCTGGGAGCTGGAATACGGTCTTGACATACAAGTGGTGGGGAAGTTTTCACAAATCTGGTCATTCTGGTTGTATAGGAGTGTTATGCTACACAGCTCCTACATGAGAACGTCCTGTATCGTTCCCATCAGACCTCATATTCACCATGACTTCCTTTTCATCAACATCTTAGTAAGAACTACCACTCCGGCTACATCCACACTTACACTAAAAATCTCAGTCCAGATGAGCGTTTTAAGGCCGTTTGAGAATTAATCTCCGTCCATACTACCACACCTGACAACACATATCACATGACCATTCACTTACACTTGGCACGCACGTGCCGGTGTAAACAGGAAGCAGCCCTGGACACAGGAATTGATGCAAAGTGCTCGAATAATAGCTTGCCTCCTGCACATGTAGGCAGTAGTAGCATTATAATATGCAGAATTTAACTGCACAACAGCTGCTAGCATAGACAACAAGGTCAGCAACGCTTGTAACTCGTTATCTATGTTGAAATTAACCACTGGTGGTCGAGGCTGATGTCGTTTGTTTTCTTCCAGAAAAGGTTCACAAATTCACGCGCAACAAATCAGGGAAAGACACGTCATGACTGATAAGGCCCAATCAAAAAGCGAACATGGGTGTCTGCGTCATCCTTTTCAAAGGTCTCCGTTTCTGCCCATCCACAATAAAACGCTACCCCGGAGTTTTAAAACTAAAACGGGGTCAGCAGCATGTTCAAACGTCGTTTTAGGGGCTTGAGTAGTGTGGACGCTAGGCATAAACATAGCAAAAGTTATGCATTTTATAACAAAAACATATTAGTGTGGATGTAGCCTTAGATGATAAAAGCAACCGAGAAACTCAACCTCTGACTACAAAAGCACTGACAATACACACATTAAAAGATGCACAAATTACAATGAAGGCCATTTAACCACCACCCAGAATGAGTCAATGAGGACAAGTCAAAAAAAGAGAAAGAGAGAGACAGAGAGCCAAAAGGAGAATCGGCCCTTCAACATTACAAAAATAGATCAAATTCTGTGACAATAAAAACCACTTCAATAACGACAACAACAAAGAATCGCAGCAAATTAAAAGATGCATTTAAAGTCAACTTTACAGGAGCTGTCCATTCAGCACCACAAAAAGCAAAAAAAAAACATCAATTGCAATATTCTTTTTCAGTGAACTATAATTGAATGGATGATTTGAGGAGAGAGAGTGTCCTATGTTGTACAAATAATAAAGCATCTATTGTAAAACCCTCAAAGAGACAAACCTGTGATTTGGGGCTAGATAGATACAATTTTATTGACTTGACTTTTTCTCACCTTACTGGGCTCTCACTGTTGCCTTCCTGTAGTGAATTAATTACTGCGATTATTGTAGATTTTTCTGACTATTTACCAGAGCCCAACTCTGTAACCTTCAACATCTGAGCTGCTGTCTAAGCTCTTAGACTTAACCCATATGGCACCATCATTGTGTCTTGTCTCAGAAGGTGGGCTGGCCTCCATCTCTGTTAAATGGACTTTGAGGTGAAATCCCGTCAACTGTTTCCAGGGTCACTGATGAACTTTGAACCTAAAAAAATATATATTTGATCAAATCAGTTCAGATGACCTGTGTATTACTGATCAATTAAACAATACAAAATGTAATTTGTCAAATGATCTGCTGTATATATCATAATCACAAGACAGGCTGATATCTGAATTTGAATAAAAGGCCAATATCAACCTCCACATATCAATCAATATTTAACCACAGGCACAGTTTGTGTTGGCTCAGGGGGCTCACTGAAGCCCCTAGTGGCCGTAGCCAAAAATGCATGTAGGGATTTAAAAATGATCTAAACCTTTTATAATAACGCAGAACTAATAATTAATGTTATGATGAATAACATCGACCTTGTTGTGTATTCGTATTGACAGAATAAGAAACAAACTAGCTAACTTTTTGTGGTCTTTTTATTTACTTAGGTCATAATAACAGAGCTCTCGGAGCATGGAGAACAGAGCTCTCTCTCTACACTGAATCCGTTAAATATGAACTTCTGTTATGTCATGTCAACAAACCACGTACCGATCAGTTGTGCGCTCCAGATCAGACTGGAGCTAGAGACGTAACCATTTAGAAAATGGGTGATATACCTCCCTACGTGTGTTGCCTACTTTTTAAACAGAAAACACACGTTTTATATGGTGATATTTACTGGAAATCACATTGGCTACAATATAGCCAACAGCAAGTAGGAGACTTTCAGGTGATCTCCTGGCGATTTCCCTCCAACCAGCTGCCACCTTATTTAGGAGGAGGTAGGCTATCATATAGACAACTCCTCATTTCAACTTCACAAATCAGCCGTTCCTCTTGCTGCGTCACTCACGGCCAGTCAGGACATTCCAGTAGAAAACTTTCAGTTAGGAGTAATATGTACACACAGCATCCCAATACACTGCTCCTCTCTGTGTTTTAACATAAATGCTATGAGACACCACTGGGTAGCCCACTGTAGGTCTATCAACAAGCCTGCAAGGTTCTGGTTTACTGTCGGGTTTTGCGGTTTGTGTGAGTTTGGTTTCTATGGTAAATCTCGCAATATTCCATCACTCATTGGGCATATTAGTCTGGATAGAAAAATGCACCTGCTGGTTCCTGATTATTAATTTTTATGTAAAACAAAGCCTCTGTTGTACACATTACATTTCCTCTAGATTTTTCTTTTTTGTGAACTCCCAACCTTAAAGTTCAAACTGCACCAATGTATTTAACACATACATGAAGAGCTCAGTTATTAATGGGTGCGGCTCATGTGAAGCTAAAATAGAAATGAACTAGAATGGCACTCGGAGAGCGCAGGCCTCCGCCCCCCCTCTCCGTTCAGCTTGCGCCAGCACCCACGTGTGTTTTTGTTTATGTTGAGATCAGCTGTACGTAGCGGAGCATCATAAAACACTTCATTCAAACTGGACAGAAACAAAATAAAACTCACCTAAATCGTCGTCGTTACTCTTTCCAACAATCACCAAGTGTGCTTTGGTCGAGCTCAACTGTAATTTCACCGGGTTTAATGAAAAAAACGCTTAATCTACAGGTGCCCGCTCTCTCTCTGTCTCTGAAGGAAAGAGGCATGTTTCATACGCATCAACGCGTCATCAGCTACACTGCGCATGTGTTATACCCTGTGGTTTTAATGCTCAGACTGATCGGAATTGTTAAAAATATTCCTGAATCCAGATCATGATCCGGATCGCCACCAAAATCTAATGGATTGTTCATGGTGCCACACCACACCCCTCTAAACAATTTCATTCAAATCCATTGCCGACTTTTGGAGTTATCCTGCAAACAGACAAACCAACAAACCAACGCCGGTGAAAACATAACCTCCTTCTTAGGCCTTCGGCCTTGGCGGAGGTAATTATTAAGTTAACACACCGAAGTTTTCCAGCTATATCATGACGAGAGCTTGGAACACGTAACCATAGCCGCTTCACCTATGTATGTAAAGTGGTGTCATTTCTTTCTTGTTGTAGGCCCATCAAGTCTTATTGATTTTTTTGTCCTCTATGATTGTAACTGCTGCTGTGCAGAGTTATACTATATTTTGAATCATCAAATAAAATCAATCAATCATTTAAGCACAAATACAAATAAACACAGTCTCCTGGTATCTGTTGGCTCAGCTGCTGAGGAATGATGTGTGGAGATTGGGGCTTGGTGTGTGTGTGTGTGTGTGTGTGTGTGTGTGTGTGTGTGTGTGTGTGTGTGTGTGTGTGTGTGTGTGTGTGTGTGTGTAGTGATGGCCAGACAGTGACTGTCGCTGCAGGATTAACCCACATACTCAATCACATGGTCACTAACTAACACACACACATAAGAGCACTGATTCACAGACCCAAACACATGACGACACAGACATGTACATATCTTCAGCTTTATACACGGACACACGCTTTCTTTCCTTTTACTGCTTAGATACAGACACACCCTCAGCCAGCATTTCTTTCATGTCAGACTGTAAAAGTTCTGAGGCCACTGAGAGACCGTTTGCATGTCAATGTGTAAATTTGCACTTTTTACACAGCAGCTTTTTACACAATCTGCGGTCACCTACATTTATTTAAGTGTTTAAATGGTTTGTTCTCACTTGTTCTGTGTGAGCGGATTCATTTGTTGTGTAGCAGCATGAAAGTGTGCTTTCTGCTTGTGTGTCCTGGAAACAGAGTGAGAATGTTGGTGTTTGTATATTGTATTTACTGCTGCCTGTATTTACTGTTATAGTTTTGAGGTTATGTGGTTATTTGGAGTTATTTGCCCCTGGTCTGGTCAGGTAGACAAGTGCCTGTAGGCGGAAAAACCCAATGTATTTAATGAGCCTCCTCACTTAGCATCTATTAAACTGTCTGTTAAACAGTGAAAACCTAAAATAACGGCACACCTCAAAGTTAACTTGTACATTATATCAGTTGATGTATAATTATCTTCCATGTTTGTTTTCACTTTCCCTCCTGTGTGAATCATAATAAGAAACAGGAGATTACTCTGAAGCAGCTTTGGACACACTGCAAAACGGCATACTTTAGATATGCCGACTTGAAAACAATTGAGAAAAATACTGAATTGTAACCAAATTCAATAATTTCCCCTTTTTTTGATTTTGTTTTTAATGAAATGTATTTTTTTTTAGTCCACACCACATGTACAATCCTCTCTAAAAGCAGTGTTATGGATCCATCTTAGATGCTAAATTAATTCCAGGGGTGAGTTTGATCTCTTGACAAATCACACTTTCAAATCAAATTCTATAGCCCCTTTCCTACTGGACAAAAAAAACCACTAACACCCACTAACATCTGGCTTTTGTCTTCAGTGAGGTTACAATCTGCATTCATTCCTGGGACAAATGACTCGGCAGTAGTCACGGGTATTTATCGGCTCCAGCTCCGATCAACAGTGAAGGAAACATGACACCCGGGTGGACATGCGATGCTATGTGACCTACGTTGAAGTGAACATACAGTAGAATAAATAAAATCAACAGTGATTTGGACAATTATTATTATTTATTAATGTACATAACACAGAATTAATATGCGCTCCTCTAGGCCGCCAGCCTCCAGTCAGACAACAGTCTTTTTACCTTGATAATCATCATAAACACATTTCATTCAAACTCGACAGAAACAAAGTAAAACTCGTAAGTGAATATACTGTATAATAAATAAAATCAACAGGGATTTGGACAA
The DNA here is from genome assembly GCA_916701645.2 of Sebastolobus alascanus. Classification (NCBI taxonomy): domain Eukaryota; kingdom Metazoa; phylum Chordata; class Actinopteri; order Perciformes; family Sebastidae; genus Sebastolobus; species Sebastolobus alascanus. The sequence continues at coordinate 498,337 of CAKAOJ020000284.1, forward strand.
TTATTATAATTTAATAACGTACAAAACGTACAATAAATATGCTCTCCTCAAAGCCACCAGACTCCATTCAGAAAACAGTCATTTTACCTCACTGATCGTCGTAAAACACACTTCATTCAAACTCGACAGAAACAAAATAATACTCATCAAAACCATCTTTGTTAGTCTTTCCACTGTTCCAACAATCACCAACTCTGGTTTGAGAGTTTCAAAGAGAGACTGAATAAGTCACAGATATATAAAAAAGAAAAAAAAAGAAGTAACCAACACGTAACATTTCAACACAGTCCCACGGCAGTTTGTGAAATAGTCACAAATAGTCATTAATTTTTTTGATTCGTGTACGTGGACACAAATTTCCCTTTTTTTTCGTGACTCTCAGCACGACTTTCAATAACGTATTTTTCGTGCTTTTTCCTATGAATGTTCAGCAACACGAGACACACGTGTCTATTTCCCCTCCAATCTTTTCAAAATAAAACTACTTAGTTAGGTTTAGGAAAAGATTGACTTGGTTAGGCTTAGGCAACAAAACTACTTAGTTAGCTTTAGGAAAAGCGTGGGTTAAAATAACTATGGAAGTGTCGTAACTTAAGTACGGAAGTTACGTGACAAATAAATCAACGTTGACTTGTAGCTTCACACGGGACACAAACAGCGGCCTCCTGGGTGAAGGTCCCATCCAGCCCGACCTCCTCCCTACGCAGTGTTCACAACTACGTGGATTACATACGTGCTGACCATCACAAAAAAATGAAATTTGTGTCTATGTACACGAATCAATATATTAAATTTAGTGAGTATTCCACGAATTGCTGTGCGACTGGGCTGAACATTTTCACTGTTTACTAACCCTGTTTTCCGGTGCCGGCCAGCGCGTCCGTGACGTCAAACACGACACACCAGGAATATAAAAAGAAAGGCATACTCGTCTACTGGCAGTGGGAAGGGTAACGCCTTTTTTAGCAGGTTTTCTCTTGTTTAAAAAATCTGCATATGTGCTAATTTTGGTGGTAAAGGGGTATACATGTCTTTGGATCAGCAGCGACAAACATCCATCCATTCATTATCTGTAACCGCTTATCCTATTCAGGGTCGGGGGGGCTGGAGCCGATCCCAGCTGACATTGGGCGAAGGCGGGGTACACCCTGGACAGGTCACCAGACTATCACAGGACTGACACATAGAGACAGACAACCATTCACATTCACATTCACACCTACGGGCAATTTAGAGTCAGTGACAAACGTGTCTAAACTTAATTTTAAAGACAAAATTGCCAGCCCTTTTCAGTGAGTTGCATACTGTCGTTTATGGCACCCGTCTGCCTGCCACACACACACACACACACACACACAAACACACACACACACACACACACACATACACACACACCCGTCCCCAGTCTCTCTCTCTTAAAGCCCTAGACGATGAGCCGTCTGATTAGAGCTCCTCTCTGGAGTCTGTGAACACACACACACACATACACACACACACACACACACACACACCCACACACACTTCTACAGAGCAGTCTGTAGTCTCCATGTACATGCATAGACAGATACATCCACACACATAGACATGCAGACACTTTTAGAGCTACAGTCTCCACACACACACACACACACACACACACACACACAGTGAGATACCAGGCTGTAGTCTCCAGTCTCTAAACCCTCTCCGTTCTCATGGAGATAAGAAGTGCGTCTCATTGTTGGCAGACAACGGTCCCGTTATCATCTTATCAGACAGCCAGTCCAATCTGGAGGAGGCGGGGCTGCAGAGTGTGTGTGTGTTTGACAGGGATGGGGGGGTTGAGGTACTTTGGTTAAGTAGGGGTCCTTTGTCATGCAACAGGTGCTGTTGTCGCTCAATTTGTCTTGATGCTAAAGACCAGTGTGAGGGCTGCAGTGTGTTTGCATCAGTGTGTTAAAGAACAAAACACAGCTGACTGCTCCAACGTCAGTTAATCTTCATTCTCACTCCTGACGAATTGACTTACAATGTGACGACCCCCATCTGAGGTCGTACTTTGTTAGAACAACATGTGGCTCATTAACACTTTGATCACAACCCCTGTCAGCCCAGTCTGTCTTTGGGAGACAGAGGCCCTGTTCAGAGCTGGCATTAACATGCGCCCTGAGTGATCGGATCGCAAGTGGACAGCTTTAAATACGTCTGCTCACACCTGGCATTAGACTGCGTCTCCACATGCATCTCCAGTGACCACTTGTGATCAGATATTACTTCCCTGCTCCGGAGCACCGGAGGACACCAGAGGACACAGAGGCACATGATTTTTTTCAGAATACCTGTGTCATGCACTGCTGTCAGGATATAGTGACTGTTTTATAAAAAATAACTTTTTTTAATCATATTTGCTCCAATTCTACCTGCGTGTATGTGAATTTGTATTCTTCACCTGGTCCTCGTGTGAGTCAGTATGCACGAGGCCACACGAGGTGCCAGTGTGCATCTCTGACATACTGCTGATTGCTGCTGTCTGTGAGTCTGTGTATGGTCTGGCTAGATTGTAAAACTGGATTATAAAACTGAATTTCCTTTCTAGGATAAATAAAGAATCTGAATCTGAACAAAGAAAAGCTTCTTCAAAACTATGATGTACATCTGCTCAGACTTCTCTGTGCTCTGTGAGTTCTCATGTTGAGTGCCTGAACCTGTTGAATTTGTCAAGGGAATATCTGACCATGAAACAGTGATTTGATCTGATTTGAAATCCCAATGCAGAAGCGATCAAATCACTATTTTATGCTTGTCTGACAACAGACACAGAAAATATGTGATGTATGAGACTAAACTAAATTGTGACTTTTGCTCCATTTAAACACACTAATGTGTCCACAGCGTACCATGGATGTGATGCATCATCTTGTCGCTGAAATGGAAGGATTGAGACATTTAGTCGTACGTAGAGGTGTGTGTATTAATGATGTCTTCTTTCTCTTTTGTCATTCAGATAAAGACTCCAAAGAGAAGAAGGAGGTGTCCAGGGAGTCATTAGAGGCCAGCGTGAAAGAAGAAGTGGGAGGCGCAGAGGAGCCCGTCAAGGAGGCGAAAAAGGAGAAGAAGGAGTCATCCAAGGAGAAGAAGGAGTCCAAGAAGGATTCAAGCAAAGAGTCCAAGGAGGAGGCGAAGAAAGAGTCCAAGGAGGAGGCGAAGAAGGAGTCCAAGAAGGAATCGTCCTCCTCCAAGGAGAAGAAAGAGCCATCGAAGGAGAAGAAGGAGAAGGAGAAGGACAAAGACAAGGAAGGGAAGGAGGCCAGCAAGGAGTCAGGGGACAAGAAAGTGCCCAGGAAGTCGTCTGTAAAAGTGAAAGAGAAGAAGAAGGAGCCAGAGGCTGGTGATGGGTGACAGGAGCACTGCAGTAAGCTCACATGATATGCATACAGACACATACATAAACACAAGATACATGTCTAAACATCATAAACATATATGTATATACAGTCCATGTAAACATATACAAAGCCACATAACTCGATACACACATTTGCAGTCTTGATATATATTTACATGTAAATATACTCAGTCAAGGCCACATATGTCAGTAGCAAAGCAATTTCCTCTCAGACGCATATTTACGTTGTCTAGTATAGCTGATCCTCACACACACACACACACACACACACACACACACACACACACACACACACACACTCACTCTCTGTGTCTCTGGGCTTCTGAACCACATCCACTAGTTTTGGTGTGTGCGCGCTGGGCAACTGTGGTGAGGTCTGAGCCCGAGGAGAGCGAGGATGAAGGCGAACTCCTCCTCCTCTCCTCAGACATTTCGCTGACTCTCTCCTTCCTCCTCCTCCTCGTCTTCTTCGTCTAGCCTCAGCAGCAGTTGAACCCACAGCCCTGCGCCTCCCTAATCCCAGTCAGGCCCCAAACCACCCCCCTCGCCCACGCACACTTCTGGATGTGACGTCAGACCCGCCCCGGCTCTCGCCCGCCTCGCGTGGCACCGGGCCCCGCCAGAGCCTCCCCCGCCTCGCCGCTAAGAATAAATCGCCTGCCGCCGTCCAGCAGCCCCGCTGCTTCCGGGTAAATCAAGGCCACATCCTACAGCCACCACCACCCCCTCTGGCCTCTTCCAGTCAGTTTTGCTTTTTAAATCTGGGACACTCAAGGACATGCGGCTGCTGATGGACACATACTTGGTGCTGTGGGGTCGAACCTGAGACTGTTTTTGCATCGTGGAAACTAACAGGGCGTTTTCTGGAAAAAGCAGGGTGGCAATCAGGAGGGAAGAAGAGCCTGCACACCCGAGGCTTGTTCTGCTCATCTTCAAGAACATCATGGAGAGGAGGCTGGATATTTAATACACTCCAAGACACTTGTGTCATCTGTAACATCAGCAGCATATTTAACCAGCTCCATACGATACGGTTTGATATGGTACCGTAAGATGACCATTACTAGTGCCAGGGGAAGAACAGTCTTTCAGCAGCAAATAAAAATAGGTTTTAGAATAAACTGTACAAGATCAGCTCACTCAAATTACAATAAAGTAACATATGTTCCTACTTTCAGTGGTATCTAGCCATGCAGATCAACGCATCCTCATACAACGGTTCATATGATATCTTACAAAAAGTTATTCCTCGTTTTTCACGCGCCTTCCGACGAATGTCCAGCAACGCGTGTCAATTTAGGCTCGTTTCATGTATAGTGTTTTCAAAGTAAACTTCCGTCTTTACAACAAAACAACTTGGTTGGTTAGGTTTAGGAAAAGATCTCGGTTTGGGTTAAAATAACTAAGCAAGAGACGTTACTTAAAAACGGAAGTTATGTGACAAAGATGTCAACATTGAAATCTGGTTTCACACGGGACACAAACAGTAGTCTCCAGGCTGAAAGTCCAGTGTTTATTTGACCCGTCCACCCCGACCTCCTCCCTACACAAACTTACGTGGAGTATGATTAGAAACGTATTTGTCAAAAAGAAACGTAATCCAGGAGAAAATATTTTTCCCTCGAAATGTAATTAACAGTGCAGTGTCCTTGTATGGAAACGTAATTTTTAGGAGACCAGACTGATGACCATGTACAATGTATCCTCAAATAACAGTTCGTATGATATCTTATGAAAAAGGATTCCTCATTTTTTTGTGCGTTTTTCTACGAATGTCCAGCAACACTTGTCAATTTTCTCTTGTTAGCATACAGTCTTTTCAAAATAAACTTCTGTCTTCACAGGAAACAACTTGGTTAGGTTTAGGCAACAAAACGACTTAGTTAGGATTAGGAAAAGATGGTGGTTTGGGTTAAAGTAACTACGGAAATGGTGTAACTTATGTACGGAAGTTACGTGACAAATCAACGTTGACTTCTGGTTTCACACAGGGTATGAACGTCGGTCACCTCGGCGAAAGTCTGGTGTTTTCCACCCCGACCTCCCTACGCAGAGTTTGTCGTTCTTTATACTTCCTGGTTCACAATTATATGGATTGCATACAAATTAATTGTTCGGGATATACACAAATTACAGTGCATTGCTTTTCGTAGGTATAGCTACGAAAGGTGTATGAGAACAGAAAGATAGATAGTTGTTGTAGATAGTGTTGTTGATTTGTGCACGTTATGAGTAGAGTATCAATTACTGAAAACTGTCAAGTTGGCATCAAATGTCTGATCAGACTTCTAATCTCAATTATTCTTTAAAGGACGGGTCCATCTGTGTTCTGCTCCGTTTTTTCCAAATGGAAACACCCACTCAGCTGTTGCAGAAAGCAGTGACGTAGGTTTACAAAGTAAGCTAATCAATAAGGTTGTGAATAATGTGAAAGCTAGCACTAGCTGAGTCAAAGTTAGCTGTGCTTAGTTTGGAAATCACTGAAAGGGTTGGTTCAGATTTTTTGAAGTGGGGTTGTATGTATACTCCCGCGTTCTGCGAGGTAAAATTACTGTTTTGTGAATGGAGTCTGGTTTGGTCTTGAAGACCGCTATATAATGGCTTTAGTTCATGTCGGAGGTAAAGCGGCTGTGGACGGGAGCAACGGAAAAATGTATTTAGCCACCTAAAAAAATCTAAAATTAACAATGGCGGCCGCGTCAAAAACTCTCTCATTTTACAGCTAAACAGTACACTACAAGATGATTCTGAAAACATTTGAGGTGAGAAATAGACATTACAGTTTTTACAGTAACAGAATATTGATTCATATTTGATCAGCGCTGCCTAATTTGACTGTTTGGTCGGAGTTCGCGAGTGATTGACAGCCGGCTCTCATAGACTGTAGCTGGACAGCAGACCTTGTTTTCCTCCGGTAAGTGAAATCCTTCAGATGCCGTTAGGAGCACCGGAGGACACAGTAGGACACAGAGGAACAGGATTTTTTTCAGGTTACCTGTTTCATGTACTACTGTCACGATATAGCAGCCGTTTTCTAAAAATAACTTTTTTAAATCATATTTGCGCCAATCTGGCTTACTGCAGTTTTAAGTGACAGCTCTTTCCGACGTGGAACTGACGGTCTTCAAAGCCACCAGACCAGACTCCATTCACAAAAATAGTCCATCAAACAGCGGCATCATGCAGAAACCTACGTCAGGAAAACGTTTTTAGAAGGGCTTGGGAAAATATCATTTTTCCCGCTAAAACATAAATTCTTCGACCAAAATTTGAATGTTCGGATTTGAATACATAAGGAACACCACTGTGAAGCTACAGAATGATATAAAAATCTAAAAAAAAAAAACCTAAAAAGTAATGGATCGGCCCTTTATTCAGTTATTTACTGCTCTAAATCAAAAATGTGTTTTATTTGGATAAAGTTCTTGTATGGCTGACTGTTTAGACAACATTTAAAATTTGAGAAGGAGTTTCTTCAATGAAATATATCGAGAAAAAAAAGTAGTTTTGATATTGGTATTGAAACTCCAGTAAACAAAACCCAGCCTTTGTTTTGAGAGATCCATCACTGAGATTTCTGCCTCGTCTCCAATACACTTCAGGTGAATTACATTATGATTTGTGGTGTTCACAGCTCTGAAACATTGCATTTAAAAAGGTCAAACTAAAACTATCTGCATGGTTTTGATACCAGTAGAGGGAAGTGAGAATTTTTTTTTTGTACTTTCGAGGAACCACCCAAAAAAATGGTATAAAGAATATTGATTTAATAAAAAGGTAAAGAATGTTTAATTGAGTGTCATTATAGAGTTTCTACAAGTTTTCAGATCTGTATTACAGCATAGTTTATATACTGAATGTTAGAAAAAGTTGATCAGTAAACTTGAAAGTGATTCAGGAGCTGTAAAGTAAAACAGTTGGGGGTGTGAATCTGTCTGGTCCCCTTCCATGATATAAGAAACACAAAAAGCGAGGAGGAGTTTTCTTCCTTTTTCTCCCTGCTGTTTAAGACCGAACAAAATTACGACTAATTCTCACGTACGTCCGTTTTATACTGGACGCTGTTGATGTCAGAGATATTGAATTAAAAGCTTAAAATGTGGGGTTTTTTCATTGTAGAAAAGAATGAGAAAAACTTGTACAAGTTGACAAGCATCAGCTCATACTTGCCAAGGACGTTAGTCTGTGATGTTACAGAGGTTCCCATTGGACACAAGGTACTACATGTTATCATTTCAGAATACTTTGAATGTTTGTAATATAAAGTAGGTTTTGCACTGTTGTATTAGTTGTTCAGATGTACCAGGCTCCTGTTGTGAGTCTGCTTTTATAGCCACAATTCATTCCAACAGGAGATGTTCTGCACGTCATTAACGTGCAACCTGAAGAAGATCCCCAACCAAGGAGTCTGAGAATGAAACAAACCCTATTTATGAAATATTTAGTAATAAAAGTATTCTACTGTAAGTAATCAAAGCCTTCAATTAGTGCTTTATTGCCATTTTGTTTATTGTAACAGTTATTTTGAAAAATACTGTGTTTCCCTGTCTGTCTGCATTTATTCTGCTTGTCTGGATGTGAATGATCAGGTAGATTAATGTAGTGTCAATATTATTCAGTTACAGGACAAATAACCTGCTGTTTTTTTTTTTAGCAGAAGACATCATCTGCCAGTTTAAGCTCCTTCCAGATTGAACATTTCTTGATATAAATTAACTTTGAACAGTAACTTTTCCCTCGGAGCTCTGCGCTGGGTCGTCTTCCTTCTGCACTGAAGATGTAAGTAGATCATAATTGTGAAAAATTTCACGTTATAATGGTAAATTCTGAACCCGTAAAGTGATGTATTCCCATTGATTTAACATTGCTCATGCTGCTTTGTAATACAAGTCTCATCCAGACAGGAAGTTCTCTTCATCGCTGGAAGCTCATTGGGTAAAATTCAAATAATGCTTTAGTTCCCAAAGATAGCTAGCAGAGAGCACATGAAAATGCAGCTTAACACCTTAAATGTAATGTAGTTATGTTTAGCCAATTACAACCCAGGTGTTTTGATAAATTCAGTCATGTGACACTGAAATATAAAGTACAATTCTTGTTTATTACAGCCTGGATCTTATTAACTTTGTACTCACCAAGATAATCACTGAGATCTGGGAACACGGCAACGTTGCGATCAGACAGGCTGTAAACAAACCCCCGAGTTACAGTTAGAACAGTAAAATTATGATCCAAACTGTCTGTTGTAAACATCCATCACAGTTTACAGACCAACTACCTGGTTCAACTTGGACCTACTGACAAATCACAACACAACAGAGTGGCACCAGAGACATTTAACGTAAAGCATCCATACTTTATTCTTTAAGTCTTTAATAAGAAATTGTACCTCCAAACGTAGACTACGTATAAAAGAAAACAATGCACGTTCAGAAATGCAGATTTCCAGGTCAGTCCCTGGACACGCCCCTGATGCATGACAGGTGAGCTCACTTTCAGGTTTTCCTCCAAATAAAGTGGTTCAGATAATCTGGATGAAGTGTTGGTTTGTTTACAACCTGCCTGTTGGTCTGACTGCTTGTGTTCCCAGATCAGAACTATTAACCTAGTGAGTCCGTGTTATTATAACCAATGATGGACAAAACTCCAAGGTAACACTTTATAATAACCATCATTTATAAATGGTAAATTGATGTGTTGTATCGATGTGAACTGTTAACAAACAATGGTATGATCATTAACGATGTTTACTAATTAGTAATGCTATTATTTCTGTTTATTTATCGTTAGTTTGTGTAATATGAAATAATTTGTTTATAAATTATATATTGTATCATAGCTGATAAAAGACGATAACAATTACATTCTGATTACATTAGTACACTATCTATTACCAGTTTATTGTTGCATACATTTTAACATTTTACATACTATATTAAGTATTTGTTAGTGATTATCAAATGATTTGTAAACCTTTAAGAACTCATTTGTAAAACATCTATAAACATTACACAAATAGATGGACCAGAAACCAATTATTAACCATTGACAAAGTATTAACTATCTATCCAAATAATGTTTATTGATGCTTTACAAAGTATTTATTTACCATTTAACAAGGTATTATCTTTACCAGTTGCAACTTTATAATAGCCATCCAAATGTTTATAGATACTTTACAAAGTATTTTTTAAAGGATTACAAATAATTACGTAATCATTAACAAATATAGTATATAAAATGTTACAATGTGTGCAACAATAAACTGTTGACATAACAAATTATAGCATTACTAATAATTAGTAAACATTATTAATTATCGTTTCATTGTTTAACAGTAAAATAACTCTTAACTAAGTTTAATTAACTTTTACCATTTACATGTATAAATGATGGTTATTATAAAGTGTTACCAATTCCAAAAATAAGGCCCAAGTTGTTATAAACTCTTTTAAACTGAAGTGAGTTTAGAGAATCGTAAACATAGTGGATGAAGCGCAGAGGCCAACACCTACAGACAGAAGTGGTAGTCAAGTTACAATAGACCATATGTGCTGATTCGGGTAGCTAATGTGATGAAACTGCTACTTTTCTGCAGAGTTGATGATGTGAAATAAGGCAGAGGCGTATCCTGACAATCAGACGTGTACCAAAAGGTCGCCGACATACGAGCTTGCATAGAAAACAATGGGCAAGAGTTTTTTGAAGTGCATCATACAATGTGTTTTGCCCTTATGTCATCGTGTTGGCTTGACAGTGCATGTTGTGGCATATTTCGGAGTTTCCGACTTTCCATCGTCTCTCGAACACATCACGATTCTTACATTTCTCCTCGGGAGAGTTGCGGACAAAGTGTAGAAACGAACCAAACACTTGTCAAGTTGATGAACAGGACTCAGTCTGACGGCGTTTGAAGCGATTGTTTTAGTTTTTTCTTTTGGGCGGTGGAGGCGAGGTCAGCTGCAGATTGGGTAACGGTGCTGTTTAATCTGGCAGCAGCTCTCAGTGTGTGTACATGTAGGAGCACTGCAGATAAAGTTACAACCCGCAAAAACACTCTTCTCTCTCAATTTCTCTGTTTCTCTTTCTCCATCACTCAAATATTTTCATTTCACTCTCAGCTCTGTTTTTATCCTCCTCCCCATTATAATTCTGTCTCTGTCTATTAATCCCCCTCTGTGTTATCTTTCCCTCCATCTCATTATTTTTGATTTTCAGATCAATCAACTTTTTCACTTGTCCCCCATCTTTCTGTTGACACCTTTCACGAGAAAAATCACCTATTCTCTCCATCTTTTTTGGTCACTTTCCTACTCTACTCTTTCTTGTCTCTTTTCAAAACTTTTAAATATTTTCTCTTTCTGTTTTCTGTCTCCATCACTCACTCCATTTTTTTTTTTTAACTACCCTAATTCACTTCAAATCTCCATTCCCTCATTCCTTTTTCAGTAACTCTTTCTCGATCGCTCTCCTCCGATCTCTCCATCCCTCCATCTTTCAACACTCACTAAATTATCAGACTCCCTTTGTTGTTTTCTTTCCTATTTTAATACTCCACCCTTCACCACCCACGGGAACATTTCCTTCCTGGAACTGTGGACATTTTTTTCAAGAACTTTACCCCCTTTGTCCACCAGAGAAACTTATCTGTTCCAACTGTAATTTCTTTGGCGGTATTTCCAATTATGAAAAAGAAAAAATCAATTCATCCAAGCGCCACAAACTGTTGGCCATGTTGGAATTTTGTTTTGAATATTTGTTTAGAATAATAAACATCTCTGATTGGTCAAACAGAAACTTTGTGTGTTAAACAACCACCATTTTTGGACGCCATGGTTTTCCCTTTGCTAAAACACAGTGTTCAAGTAATAGAGTGCTCCAGGAATGAGCCGTAAAACACAGAAATGAGCTTTAACCGCACGCGAACCTTCTGCGTTAAGACAATCGGCAAAAGGCTGCCCCTGGCTCCACGGCCTCTGTCCAAACGGCAAAATATGACTAGTAGGGATGAGATTACGTTGACTTTTTAGAGATGTCTGATTGTTTTTTGTGTGTGTTTGTTGAGTGTTTTCTCTGTGTACCTGCTTCTTCTGCTGTTCTCTGGTCGATCTTGATCTCGATGAGATCACCTGATGAAATAAAGTTGATATAATATGCTTGTAAAACACAAAAATAATGGAAGCAAAACAACTCTTAGAGAATATGAAATATGTCTGCTAAAGTACAGACTGCTTGAAAATGTTCTGCTCTTAAAGTCTGTCTGCCAGTGGACATTTCAGCCGCAATGGAGGCACGACGTAGCCACATCCAGTGGACATCCGGGGTCATTTCTCTTCCATCTTCCTGTTTCTTTTTTCTCCCACATTAGTTCTTCACCAGCCCCTTTTCTTCTCTTTCCTCTCTTACTTTTCTTCCTCATCAGTCTTTCTTTCTCCTTTGGTTTGTATTTGTGACTTTAATCACTTTCCCAGATTTAGTTTTTCCCTCTTCAGTAACTTCTTCCCTCATTCTCGCCTCGGCCCAGTAAACCAGCTCTGATGTGAGGAACCACCAAACATGGCTGCACACACCCAACTGGTTAAAACATCAGACAACAATACTTGAACAATCAAAGTGTAACCGGGCCGCAGCAGTTTGGACAGAGTGTAATAAAAGCGGAGTTTGGATTTAAACGTTGAGGAGCAGCCGGCTCAGTGTGGGTTTTATTTCGGAGCTTATTTCTGTCTCCCGGGGTTTAAGGCGTAAACAAACTGGATTAGATAATTGCCGCATCATTTTACTCTCGCTGCAGATTTGAAGCGTCAGCAGTGTTTCACCTCCGCCACGGGGAACTTAAGTGGCTCGGATTTCTTTTTTGTGTGAATAATACTGATCCCATGTTTTGATCCCAGGGGAAAATTACCAGAAATTATATTTTGTTTCCTTGGTAACGCAGCTACATCATGTTTCTCTCTTCTATGTGGAAAGATAGAAAACATATTTAGATCATATTTTCTCCTCCACTGTTAAGATTAATTTTCATACCTTCTGTTTCCGTTGTATTCTGGCTGGGGCGGCTGTGGGTCAGGAGGAAGAGCAGATTGTACACTAATCGGAAGGTTGGTGGTTTGATCCCCGCCTCCTCCATTCCACATGTCGAAGTGTCCTTGGACAAGATACTGAACCCCAAATCGCTCCCGAAGGCTGTGCCATTGTTGAGAGCTTATTATTTAATTTTGACTTAATAAAAGAAAGAAAAGAAAGTAAAATATCATATAATTCCCTGAATAACACAACTAGATCATATCTTCTGTTGGCCTTTATACAGTTCTGTAACCACCTTTGTTAACACGATCTGACCCGCTGTCAGAGACAATAAAATATCCACCAAACAGACAGAATTATAGTAAAAACACACACAAATGTATTGAGAATGCTCATTACAACCCAACAACGTCAATATTTGACCATTCTTAAAAACCCTGGATCATGCATTTGAAAAGCTGTATGGAAACGGCAAAATTCGATAAAACAAAAAAGTTGTTATTCAAGGTGGTAATTCTAGTTCTCTCGTAGATCGGCCAAGACGACTTGTTTTGTTTCCAGTTCTCAACCTCTACTTCTTCTTCTACTCTGTTTACTGGCAGATTACAGTCAAGCGTAGCCATAGCGCCAACTTCTGACGAAACTACGCCAGGTTATTTGCTCCAAACCAGTCGATGGAAACATGCCTTGCATTTCCTTTTTTGCGATATTTCAAAAATTCACTTAAAATTTACTTTACAATTGAATGCTCTCTGGATTATCTGCTCATGGCGACTACAGTGTGGTTACGGTTAGGGAAAGACTAGAAGACCTGTATGCAGGTCAGAAACACCTCTACCACTAGAGGGGCAGAGGACCCCCATAACCAGCTAAAACAGCGCCCATGCATGTTTCCCATATCCTGCAAAGTCGTAGAAATAATTTCACTTGACTGATACTGTACATACTACAGTGTTGAGTCCACATTGAAGCAGGTGAGTTGAAACACATCTTTTCTCTTTGACCTTTAAAAACAGCCACACTGAACATGTCTGCTGTGTTTCTGCCTGCAGGAGGAGGATGTCTGGTGTGTTTGTGTGTTCAGGTTCTGGTCCAGAACAGCAGGTAAGGAGCTGAAAACTGAACTCTGCTGTAATCATGGAGGGAAAAAATACCCTCTTTCGCTGAAGTTTATAAAGTCAATTATGTGCTGAGTGAGTTTCATGACCTGTGGGCCATTGAAACCTGCAAGAAAAGCATTCCTTTCTGAAAATCGGACTTTCTGCAGATATGTGTCCGACAACAGCGATACACGGCAAGAGATTAACTCGCAGCCCGACTTCCCTGTGAGAAGCTTGTAAAACCAGGAGACTATGGGGCGTGATAGATCCCAGACCTCCCACACTAGTTCTGCTGTTCTCTAACAAAACAGAGACATGGAAAACACTTCACTTCTTTACATCCTGAAATATATACAGCACCAAACCCTCAACGTTTTACTCGTGGGTTTCCAGGGTGTTCATTTGTTGTGAAAAAGTACATAAATTGTTCATAAAAAGCTCCATAAACCTCTAAAATATATGCGGTTTATGTCCTTACAAGGATGTAAAATACATTTATACAATTACATGTCACAATTAGTGTTTTTATTGTGTAGTTCCACCCTTTGTGCTGCTGGTTTAGTAGCATCGTATTGTGAATATATCATAATGTTGTGTAATTGTTTTACACAATTCTACTTTTTTAGTTAACAACTTTGAGCAAAATTAACAAAATGTGTCATTAAAGCTTTTGTTGGAGAGTTTTAGCTGAAGTGGAACACAGTTATATTTTTATATTATATTTATACACTATTTTGCGCACATATTGTGTATTGTGCGTACCATATTGTGCTATATATCAATATCAGAAAACAATGTAATAATATAATAAGATTTGGACCATATTTCCTGCCTCTTAAGGCTGGCCCACACTAAAAGATTTTTCAAATCTTAACAGATGTTGAAAATGAGAGACCCCACACATGAAGACATATATGATAAATTTAATAGTTTTGGTCCTATAGTGTGTGGTGAAGAATGATTTGGCCAAAAAAGCCCACCACACACTAACAGTTCACACACTTCATCCATGAACAACAAGAGTCCTAACTAAAAATATGGAAATCTCGCAATCAAACGTGACTTTAGTGTAAACAAACATGGCGGACGACGGGCAGGAAGAATTAGCGATGCTAGGTTTTGCACTACTTTGTACTGAGTCAACTTTTGGAGAAATGCAACCCGTTAGGGCGGTTATAGGCTGTTTAAGTGGCGCTATCACACTGCCAGACAGCGCCTGATTTGGTGTGAATGCAGCCTAAAGACTTCTGCACACCAAGTCCCTATTTTTGATATGCGTTTTTTTAATCTGTCATCCGATAAACATCATTACACACAGAAACCTTGCACACTGAGTACGATGAGTTTTATTATTCTCTTTGCTGCGGAAATTCATAATATGAGACTGAACTGAATTAATTACGTGGGTACAATGGATAGTGCTAGTCCCAAATGGGGCTAATGAATGAATGACATTAGCAAGAAGCTATTGTTTAGCTAGAGCACAATCACTACTGTCTAATCTTTCCTACATCCTTTGTTTTGCGACCATCCCCGATTCCAAGCTGCCACAATCTATCTTTAAATTCTGCATCTGTCTATTATTTTATTTCTCTATCGTAGAAAGTGCTTTGTGCTGGAAGATGAAGTGAATGTTTAGCAGATGCCATTTTGGATGATGATGTTTGCATCATGTATGGTGGCTCTGAGTGGTCAAAAAACCCTCTTTTGGTTTTTGACGAATGCAAAAAAACGCAGAAAATCCAACCTGTTCCGAAAACTTTAATGACGGACGAAAGTTTCGGAGTCGATGTGTAAACGTGATTCAACGTGAGGTCGTATTTATTTTTAAATGTGCGACAATTTTGGACGAAAAATACAGACTTGGTGTGCAAAGACCTTTAGTGTTTGACCACTCAGCAACGTTCAGCACTGAAAGCTCTGCAGGGGCCATCAGAAAGTGCTCCCCTGAGAACGAGGACTTTTTGGGTGGCAGGAACTATTGCAAAGGTACCAAAATTAAATGCTGGTTCCTCCAGTTGAAACAAGGTTCCTGAATTTCTAAAAAAGAATCCTGGGTTCCTGGAAAGGTTCTTGCGGTGGAAACGGGCTATTAGTGTTGGTGTGGCCTGACTCAGACAGCTGGGTCTAACCTCTCCCTCCTCCTCCCCCTCATAGCCTCTCAGAGCCAGACCTGCCGGCTGCAGGGGGCTTTAACCTCAGGGCCGCCGGGGATCCAGCCTCCCGTCTGCAGCCAGTCTGAAGGCAGAAGGACGCTCAGACGAACATCTGAGGACACTGATCACTTCAGGTCAGTCCTGCAGCAGCTCCATCCATCCCAAAGAGGAAATCTCTTCACCCAGTTTCACCTTTTCCTTCTTGTTTCAAATCCACTTCCTACAGACTAACATCTTCCTTTGAAACAAACCATTTGTTTTCTCTTCTTAGCTGCTTGACATTTGCTCTTTTGTAGTTTATGTGTTGAGGAAATCGGGTCTATGAGTACATTAGTCATTCTAAAAACATTAAGGATCATTTCTGTTGGATTTAACTGTCTGGGACCTTTTCATCGATGCTTTGAGGTCTTCGGATCCCAGTTTTTAAACCAGGTGGACTGTGGAAAAAAAAAAAATTCAGATTTCCTCCTTTGCTCTTATTCTGTTTCACTCTGGTATCATTTGAGTGGTTAAAGCCGAATTGCTAAATCAATAAAAACCTGGTGTTAAACTTTTAAACTTTTGGGCCCAAATGAAGCTTGTTGATTGGATGTTGCTCAACGAAATGCTTAAAGTGTATATATAATTCTCCATTACACATCTTGGCTTGAAATTCCCCTCCATCACCCATGATGTATCACCGCAGTTCGGATTCAGTTGGTCGGATTGGTTGTAATCTTCTCCTTCTTGTTCCTCCTCGCTTTTTAGAGATAAGATACTGTATTAATCTTCTTTTTCTGCTCCAGCGGCGATCTGTTGTCTTGTATGTTATATCCATGTGTTCACCTTGGTGTCTTTGGGAGTTACCCTCTGTTTTACCTACACTCTACACAACTGCTTTCGTCATACACATTATTATCTTTTATCAGGAAATTAACCTCTAACAAGTAAAGACTTTCATCCAGTTTTGCGTATATACACGTGCGTCAGAGAAGAGCTCAGTATCTTGTCCAAAAGGAGAGTCCTCCTGTGGACTGTCTTTGCAGTCAAGACATTTATTTAATCCGTACATCGTTTCAGTCCCCACAGACCTTCTTGGGAGTTCCTTCCTTCGTTGTATTTGGGGAAATTTACTGAAATGCTGGAGCAAAAAAGTCTTTACTACGGTGATGTCTGCTTCCATCGCCAAAACATTTCAAATTTATAATTTAACTGAGAAGAGGGGTGAAGCAGCACACTTACTTCAAATGAACCCCCCTTACCAATCTCTCTTTTTGAGTTGAATTTACAACTGAAGTCAGAAGTTTAATTTCATTTATTTTAATTTTACGATGTTTGTCTGTAAATTGTTTATCGAAATTGAATTAACTTTCAAATTTTTTCAAAATTTTCTAAAAACCTACAGACTCCCTTAAACCTACAGCTCACACACTGACTCCTGCAGTGTCCTGAACAAACCGCCGACTCCCTGTCAGCTCCTCTGAAGTGTGTGTGTGTGTGTGTGTGTGTGTGTGTGTGTGTGTGTGTGTGTGTGTGTGTGTGTGCGCGCGTGCGGTCAGACCAGGTCACCCCTTCCCTCTCTCTGTTGCCATCTAGTGGTTAATATCACCAAAATCCAACCTCACACACACTCTGAGACACTCTTTACCTCTGATAGACACATTTTGACGGTCTCTTTTACACACACTGTTTTTTTTCTTTCTGACACACACACACACACACACACACACACACACACACTTGCTCTTTGAATCACACTCTTTGATGCTCTCTCTCTCTTTGAAACACAAACTCCTTCTCCAATTTTGACAAACTTGCTAAATTTAAAAACACACTCTAGTCGTCAACACTCAAACTTTCTCTCTACGACACTAACACACACTCTCTCCCTGACATGTTTCCCTTGTGACTGTCTTCCTCACTGTCTTTGTGACACACACACACACACACCTGGGCCTGCCTGGCTGGTGTGTGTCTCCAGCATGCAGCAGCACAGATCGAGCGGCGGCTGACGCTCAGTTAAAAGCTGCTGGGTGGGTCCTAATTATTTCTTTGAAGACTCGCTTTTCCTCCCCGTCTGAGCTTCTGACGAGCTTCACTTTAAAGAGGCTAGACGCACACACACACACACACACACACACACACACACACACACAGATACTGTCATGCAACCCACCTCATCTGTCACATAAGGCTTTAATGTCGACTCCAGACTGCAGATTTATGGGAACATAATGCTAAAATGTAGAGGAGTTTATATGGTGGAGGAGCATGTTGAGTTTGACAAGGAGAGGTTTTCTCTGTTTGAACAAAACTGCGACATTCATTTGATGGTGATTTCATTCAAAGGAAACCTGAGACACTTTTGGTTTTGGTTATAGATTTGTATTGGAGGAATTTGAGGAATTGTTTCTTCATTTGACTTTTTCTTGACTGACTTTGTTTCCTGTCAGAGGCTGATCAGTGTCCCCCAGAGGTTCCCCCACACCCCAGTTTGGGAACCTTTGAACCCTTCAACAGCCCGAAATGGGTAATTTACAACCACAAGGACTGGTTTATATTGCACTGAGAATAGTGCATGAATTATGTGGACACTTGAACAATACCCCCATATGTGATAGTTGAACATTGCATTGCAAAACCATTAATCTGCTGCTTCTGGTTTCAGTCTTTCCACCAAATGTTGAACCTGGTTGCAGGGATTTGCACCCATCCACTGATGTTGGTGATCAGGTCCAGTTCATCCAAAAGGTGTTGGATGCGGTTGAGTTCAGGGCTCTGTGCAGACCAGATCACATTCTTCCACATCAAATTGGGAAAAACATTTCTTTATGGAGGTGGTTTTGTGCACAGAGACATTGTCACACAAAGTTAGAGGAACACCGTCTAAAATATAATTTATGCTGGAGCATTAAGATCTTTCTTCATTGGAATTAACTGACCCAAACCAGGAAAAGCAAACCAGGAAAAGCAGCCCCACACCAAAGAGGACACCAGTGTCCATGCACTTTTGGCTACACTAATCTCTAAATAAAGTGATAAATACTCAGACAAAGAAAGAAAGAAGGAAAATTCTGTGTATCTAAAAATTTAAGAAGAAACAAAGTGTGTAGCTATGTGAAAACCTTTCCTTTCCTTCTGGCAATGATTTCTATATTCTCCTGCCAGATGTGCCACATCAGTATCACCATCAAACCGAGAGTTTGAAGGAGTTATTGAAGACCAGGTAGATTTGGAAAATACCTCATTTCTAATTCGTTCAAATTTGGGGCATTTTAGAAGAATATTTACTTTGTCTCTGTTTCTGCAGGAGACACAAATGTTGCACTTGTTGCACAGTCCTCCTGTCTTTTTTTTCTTCTTCTAAAACACTTACATTTACATAGAGACGAAGCACATGTAGCTCCCCTGGTTTGTTGGTAATGAAACTGGATCCCGAAGCAGGAGGTTAGCCTCTTTCTCTCTCTCTCTCTCTCTCACTCACTCACTCACTCACTCACTCACTCACTCACACACACACACTCACACACACACACACGCACACACACACACACACACACACACACACACACACACACACACACACACACACACACACACACAAACGCACGCACGCACGCACGCACACACACACACACACGCACACACACACTCAGCTTTATAGCACACAGAGGTTCAGTAGCAGGCAGATAGGAGCAGAGAGACTGTGATTATTACAAATTTAGAATAACAAAAGGAGGTCTGGGTTAAGAGGAGGAGGAGGAGGAGGACTGGAGAAGTCTGCAGGAGACCTGGAGCAGAGGACCACAGAGGGTCTTGGAGGGTTTGGAGGAGGTTTTATAAAGGTCTGGAGGCAGGAGGAGGTCCCGGGTTTCACAGGGGAGGCAGGACTTTCTGGCTCCGTGTTGCGCTCCGACACCACAGGTCTGCTTTAATACCAGAGAAGGAGGAGGAGAGGCCGGTCGACTCTGTTACACCGCTCAGAGAGAGAGAGAGAGAGAGAGAGAGAGAGAGCGATAGAGAGAGACTGCAGTCCACTCCTCCGTCACGGACAGTCGGCATCGAGCATCCATGTGCCAAACGGACTTTTGGATTCGGAGCGCAGATTTAGACGAGTCTACTCCTAGAAACTTCACTTACTTACTTCTCGGCGGGGAGTCAGATCTGTTTTGAAACTCTCCAGTCGTTATACATCAGCTGTGTGTGTTTATCAGAGCTCAAATCACCTCGGACACTTTGGTTCTGACTGACGGAGTGGAGCGAAACCCACTTTCAACCCTCTAAACCTCCTCTCGGGATCCCCACATCTGCAGGATTTGGGACTGCTTTCATCTTTAAATGTTTTCATCCACGGACTCCTGTTTTCCGCGCACGACATGAGCAGCCCCGCTGTCTCCTGCCTGTCGGCGCGTCTTTGTCATTTAAATGTCGGTGTAATCTCCGCGCGTCTGGCTGATTGTCGCTTTGCATTTCAGCGCAAACAGACAAACTGAGGAGGTGTTTCTCTCCTGGCTGGAATAAAGAAGTCTGCGGGAGAAACGTGGATCTGTTTAACTTCTCGTTTTCCTTTGGATTGATTTTTGTTTATTTATTCCTCCGTTTTCACCAAACTCTGATTCCTGGAGAAACCCCGAGGATGTTGCTCCGCTGCTTGAACCCTCCCTCCTGGTCCACCTGTAGGTTTTTCTTCTGCTTTTTGTTGCTGCTCCAAACGCCCCGGTCCTCCTCTCCGCTAATTACAGGTAAGATTAAAGGGATCATATGGCTTCATAATAACACATCACAACACCCACCGTGCGTAAAATCTACCCAAACCCCCGGTTATTTAGTCTGCCGCGTCTCCGCGACTCTCCTTCAGTCTGTTTTTACTCTGCTCTGCCGGGGAGCGCACCAAAATCAAAGTCACCTCAGCTTTTATATTTCTGGTTACCGGTAATGTGGTGGTCAACTAAAGGGTCCACGAAGCAGGCAATAAAACCTCCAGCCTGGTGCATGATCACCAGGAAGCAACACATCAACAGAATGTAGAAAAAAAACGCTCTTTTCTTTCACAACTTCCCGTCTGTATTTGGCATCACAGTGCAGGCTACTATTTATTATGTTTTTATGGCACCATAAAGATGGTTAAAATGTATTTTAATGTATTGCATTTTAATGCATTTTTTTAAGAAAAATGTCAGTAAACTGCGTTTTGTTGGGTTTTGGAAAGCGTCTCAATCTTGAGTCAGGGGGTTCAGATGAGCGCTGGATAATGAAAACAGACTCGGTTTTCAGTTTAACCCGGGTTATCCTCTCGGTACCTCCCTGCAAGTAATTGGTTCGTTTCTTCCAGTGGAAACAGGGAAAGAGATACCACCAAAATCCACCCTGGCGCGCTTGTTATTTGCAGCAGAGCTTGTTGTTTGCAGAGGTAGATTTCTGCCGACGTAAATCACGATGACATAATTCAAAGTCATTTATATCAAACTTAAGGGAATTATACAAGGATTTAGATCTTTAGGATGAAAGGTCTGCGTGAAATGATAAGTGATCTTTACTCAAATTGTTGTTTGCGTCACTAGAGGTTATAATTAACCCACTTTTTTTTTTAGTTAAAAGCAGGCTGTAAAGTGTAAATCACCTTCCTCAACCAGCTCTGATTGAACAGCTCGTCTCTGTCCTCCCTCCCGTCCCGAGCGGCCTCTCCTGCCTCTCTCTCCCGGGCTGAGCGCACTCTCTCCCCGGGCTGCTCCCACTTTGACAGCCGCATTGCATCATAGGATATCGTCTGTTTGCCCTGCAGCGCCTTTGAGAAATGAGAATAATAGAAAGGCAGTGAATGAAAAGGTGGATGTGGTTGTGCGCGCAGCCAGCCGCCCGGCCTACATGCGTCTTATCAGTAGCGTGCGGCTGACCTGCTTTTACTGATCTGACCTCCTCTGGCACAGCGAGGAAACGGGATTAGACGCATTTGATTATGCTTATTTATTTGGTTTCCTCCAGGGGTCATTTAAAGGGGTTTCCATGACGACAGTAGTTGAATTTCACGATAATTTCATTAACGAACGGAGAAAATCTTTGATGAAGCTGATTCAGAACAGAGGTTTCACTTTCTCTTCAGCTTTTAACATCAATATAGACTTCCACATGACAACAAGTACCTGTATGCACATCCGCTTTAGCCCAGATAAGAATAATTTATGATTATCAGGGTTTCCTCCTCTCTCTTGGCTGTTATCTCTGTTCCTGAAGCAAACAGAATGATGGGAATCAGATGGGGGGACAAAACCTGTACCAGATGGGTCTCTGTAGTCAAACATGTGTATCTGTTTGACATGAAACAGTGCAGGGAACCTCCGAGAACCAACAACCTCTCAGCTGAGGACGCTGCACCATTATGATCCTAGCAGATCAGATTCCTCCACCTGGCATCCCAAATATGCACTGTATCATCCTGTCTATTGTCTGTTGAACCACAGACCAGAGGGTTCTGGGCACGTTGAGGTCTTATAGTTGGACGGGTGAATGTGTCACTGCAGCAGGTGGAGCAGCGGGTACAGAGGTCATCCTGTTGGCTTCATAACCGCAGCATTACTGGTTTAAATCTGGTCCAGGACACTTGTTGCTTGTCATCCGTGTCCCCTCCTGTCTCTCTCCACTAGGATTTGAAAGCACTTTATGATACTCTATGGAACTCATCAAGTCAGGAAGGCTAATTACAGGGTTTGACTGGAGGAAAACCTGCATACAAGTTCCTCAAAGTATGTTTTTTAAACCTGTAGTCGCTGTCAGTTTCACTAAAAACCTCCCAGACTTCACCGATTACTGTTCTGTAATTGGCCGCACTATTTGTCAACTTCAGAATTGTAATAAAATGCATTTTGTAACAGAATTATTCTAGGCGAATCTAAATTATTATATATAATCCTTGATCTATTCAGATTACATATTTCTTTCTTTTCAAACCGCCCTCATTATTCTGAAACAGACAGTAGTGGAATGTAACTAAGTACATCTACTCTAGTACTGTGCTGAAGTACACATTTGAGGTAGTTGTACTTGATTATTTCTATTTCATGCGATTTTTTACTTCTACAGGGAAATGTACTTGTTACTTCACTGCTTTTACTTCGTAAGTAGGTCAAATTTGCTCCACTTTGACCAATAAAATGCTACTTACATCATTAATAATAATCCAATAATAATAAAATACGATATAATAGTATAACAGTACAGGGGTTATTTTTCTGCACTGAGCGCTTTTACTTTTTATACTTTAAGTACATCTTCCTAATGATACTTGACATTTTTGATGCAGGACTTTTACTTGTAAAATATTGTATTTTTATATTGCAGTATTGCTACTTTTACTTAAATAAAGGATCTGAATTCTTTCTCTGCCACTGGAAACAGAAAATGTGCAATATATGCATATGACTTTTTCTATTTGACGTTTAGCTAACTGGCTCAATCAATTCAAAAAGAGATTTATTAGACTCAGCTTTTAATAAATGTAGGTATTTTACCGACTAAAATGGACGCGACCATCGGAGCCTGATCAACCTTCAGAGTCAGACAGAGAGTGACCTTTAACTCAGGAGAGGTCACAGTTTTAAGTCCCCTGCTGTCCTTTAGCTCCAGCCCCTTTAATGACTCCCTGCATTGCTTTCTCCAGCTATGTTATCTGTCTCATTTTGTCCTTTTCATTGCTTTTTGCTTGCAATAGTTTCAGGTTTTCATTTTAATCAAACATTTAGTGCTGAGGTTTGAATCTATCATTACTATCTCTAGGTAGAGGGATCTGGATAGATGGATATGAGGTAAACACAGCAGCTGACAAACAGAGGAGGAAGGTATTTTGTCAGACTGAAGACGAGGCCTCAGAGACCCTCCACCCCCTCCACCCCACACCACTTACAGCCCTGCCAGTTTAATTACACTCGAAGGCTGTAAATTTTACAGTGGTGGTGGAGTCGGCAGGGTTCGTCTGCTCTGCCAGAATCCACAGGCTGGTTTTCTGCTGAACTCAAAGGGACAGACACAGACGGCACGACTCGCTGCTATAAGAGTCTATTGTTGAGATTTAGTCCGTCACAGCCCCGATACAAACGTCACTCAGAACTTTAAGTTAGAGTCAAATGACTCTTTGCTTCCCATACACACATATATGCTGTTTACAGTGGTAACGGTGGCAGATTTACCATCAAAATTCTTAATAATTTTAAAAACAACGGGTCCTTGTTTTCAATCAGAGGAAGAGAAAAGCAGCTTTCTCACTTCTAGCCAGCAACCATCGATTTTGGCGGTTGAAATGACCGGGGCTGGGTATCGTTTAAAACATGACGATACCAGTACCAATACCGGGACCCTTAAAGGGATACCAAGCTATACTTTCACACGTTTTGGTGGCATCTCAGTTTATCTCGAATGACTTTATAAACGTCACTATTTTTGTGGACTTTATTTAGCATGTTCTGTATGTTCTCTTCGGCCCACATGTCAAGCAAACATCGGACTGCAGAAGTCCAACTCAGTCCTCTCCCACTCATGTTAACCTGTCATTTACCTGTGTCTATCTCAACAAATGACCCCTCAGGCAGCCTGCAATTTGGTGGGTTTATGTTCTCACTACAATCGAACAGCGCTACGGTTAGCTTGGAAACGGTCCGAGACTGCCCCTCTCGTGGACCGGTTGTTTTGGTCCACACCAGAATACAATTACTGCGTTCACAACTGCCCAAAAAAACCACACCAGAGTTGGATTAAAGCTGACTAAATGTTGTCTTATGAAAGCGCCTTAAAAAGCGCCTTAAAAAGCGCCTTAAAAAGCGCCTTAAAAAAACTTCAGAATATCGCTGGTATTACACCACCATGCACAGTGCGTTCGTCCAGGGGATGAATTTAGCAAACGGTCAATTCCTAAATCATCAACATTACAACAAAACAAACAGTCAGCAATTCAGAAGTCAGAGGTCACTGCACTGATAGGATACTGACCAAATATTGCTCAAAAAGCTGTTCAAATCTTGCTTGAAACGTAAGATGAGATAACCATTAAATGACCCCAATGGAGAAACTGCATCATTGCCACAGATGAACTGAAGCAGAAAATGGATAAATCAGGGTTTTATACATAAATCGGTAAACATTCATAATATAAAACAAGAAGATCTGGATAGAAATACAAGATAAAGCAGCATTGTTCTAGTTTCTTCATTCACAGTGGTTGTTCAGTCTAGTGTATTGTGAAATTTCATAAAGTCAAATCCAATTCCTAAAAAGGAAATAGACTGCATTGTGGTCAAACAGAGAGAAATTCTCCCCCTCAGAGAGATACGATCAGCTGGAGGAAACAGGAAGTAGTTTGACACTCAAACAGAGCGCTCAGAGGTGGGGATTTACCTTTACCTCCGATGACCCTGGTTCAACTCCCAGCTCATGACAATAAGCTCCTACTGGGAAGGAAGGAAGTTATCATTTTAGAGAGTCAAAACAAGCCTGGCACATGAACAAACAGCTGAGCATCGGTCCGGACTTTGTTGTTTTCTGCTGCAGCTCTCAGAGCAGGAGGAACCGCTGGCCGTGAGATGTTGACATCTGTCTGCTTCTACCCATAAACCCTTGTGTTTGGGGTCGTTTCCTGTCGTTGGTTCAGATTACATTTGCTCTCGTAACAAACTGACTTACTCACATTTTTTTAAGACCTCAATTTAAATGTCGCTGCTTTTACCTGGACAGACAAACCTCACAATGGATACATAATATCATACATGCTTTTCTCCAAAACTGACACAGGAAAGTTGGGCTAATGAAAACAAACAAAGTTAAAGCAGCAGCATTTCATTTTTTGGCACCCTGGGGGCAGCAGAACACCCTGTAAACACAACACCGACATATCATCACCCTAAAAAGTTGTATTGGTTACCCTGTTGTCAAACAGCTGCCTGTTTACACATCCAGCAAACACAGAGACACATTAGCATTCATTTGGAGTCCACCTGATGAATCAAAATCCAATATTTACTCTCCTTTTAGCTCTGCTTTGGTCGCCACCAACTCCGGAACTCCTGAGTAGAAATATCTGGCATTTTAGCAGCAAGATGCATCACTATGTTCACCAGCTAGTTCATGAAGTTCATGGGAGCGGTGAGACTGAGCTGAAACAGTAACGTTGTGGGCCATAAAACTAAAACCAGGAGCTCAAAGATGCTAAAAAAAGCTACGTAGAGCTGAGCTGAACTTTGGAGTCTGTGATAATTCTCTGGATCCTCTGGTCATGATTCACCTGCTTTCAGTTCACAGTTTATTTAACACAAGCCTGTATGACGTCATGTGGTCCCGACAGGTGATTGCGTAGGTCAGGAGGGTTGGTTAGAGTCAAAAGTCCAGACCCATTTTTCGCTCTCAGCCCCGCCCTCAGCCTGCATCTCACCTTTGTCACTTTCCTGCTGTCCTTCACAGGTACCGAGGCCAGCTGTGAGAATGAAGGAGAAGTCCTCCACATCCCCAACATCACCGACAACCCCTGCATCACCTGCGAGTGTCTGGTAAGAACAATTAGTTTCACTTTCCGTTCTATCAAACATGTTGCAGAGCTGGCAGTTATTGCATCAGTTGAACAACTCGCCGCCTGCCCTGTTTGTTCTCGGCACCTTGACGTGTAATTGCTGCTTCAGCTTTTCCACTCGGGCTGATAGGATAAAATGACCTATTTAAGTGCTGATAGCGATATTTGTAAAAGCTGATTATTGAGCTTTGTGTGGGGCTTCTTATCGGACGGTTGTGAAAGATTTGTAACGCTGCGACAGGACTTTGAAATGCAAGTTTTTGGCGGGAGGTTAGGTGAGATGTGTGGATTGTTTGATTTCATGGTACATTTTGTAAGCAGTTTTTTTTAAGTATTTACAAAACTTTTTCAGTAAGTTGATATTGCAGTTAAAAAATGCTTCAATACGATACAACTTTGAATTGATGTTATAATGCAACTTTCTATGGAGAAAATGTTTTGTGGCACATGAAGTCAGGATTTTTTTTTTAAAGGCTAAGTGATTTACGAGTGCAGGAAAACACTTTATAATGCGACTCTTAACTGTTTTCTGAGGATTTACAACAAACTTGCAGTGAAACATGAAGTGGGGATTGTTTATTTTAACAGACATGCAGTCGTCACGCTGTCTTGGCTCGGCCCGGCAGTTAAAACCAGCCTACAAAACGTTAGGGGACGACTCTTTTCCTGGAACATGTGCTCTTTGACCCTTGACCCCCGCACCGCCCCTCTACCCCCTATTACTGCTGTAGAGGTCTTTGTTTTAGGGGATGAGAATGGGCCAACAAGGCTTTTCTGTGTCACTGCCTCGACAGCGGCTGAAAGAGAGCATCACATGAACCGAGTTGAGCCTCAAGGAAGCATGCGGTTGTGAACTTGAGGGCTGCATGTGTGTTCATCTGCATCCTCAGTAGCCTATATACTACTACACAATACTCCTGAAATAATTATTTGCACCATGTTCACTGTAAATGCTTGTTTCTGATTGGCTGACAAGTTAGGAAACCTCAAACATATTTATGTCTTCAATCATTCGCTGCTCTCAATCAGTGCTAAGTGCCCAATTAGACTGTCAAACTTTATTTAAACCCTCAGAATTTTATTTTAAATTCTTGTGGAGATCACAAAGAATCCAAATACGTTGGTTATATCCAAATATTTTTGGGAAACTGTGTATAAGATGATGCACAAGATAGCTAGAATATCCCCAATTCTGATGTCAGAAAGGTGGATTTCTTTTCCACTTCTGAGGCCTTTAAGGCCCAGACACACCAAGCCGACATCAAAGAACTAGCGGCGCTGAAGGCCGACTGTTACATCGCCTCACGTCGCCTTTGTTTTGGACGACAAGTTGCATTTGAACACACCGCAAAGACTACAGCTGACGGCCAACTTCCACGTACGTTCTGCACCTGCGTGAGATGAAACAACTCCTTACACCAGCAGGCGGCGGTAGTCTGTATTAGTCATTCAAAAAGGGAACCGGAAGACCGAGGACAGCTGATTTACAAGCCGTTGTTATGACACGTGCATGAAACAAAGCGGCGTTTGCCGACCATTTTCACACCACTCTCATTCACCACTTGGCTTCATTCCAGATGGCCATGTTGTTGTGAAAATATCCGTTTATCAAATGAGATGAAGATGAAACCTGAGAAGAGCCTTCTGTGTTTGTCCTCATGTCCGTTTCTCTTCTCGTGCACTGATTCGTTTAAGCTGAACATCCAATCAGAGTGATTTCTTTCACCGACGAGCTCCGCCGTCGATTCAACATGCTGAATCGGCCAGAAAACCTCCGACACGGGCAGACTGGAGCCGACGGTGCAGGACACACCGCAAAAACTAGGCCGACGGACGCTAAGTTATGGACCCAAAGTGTCCGACGGCCGACCGTCGGCTTGGTGTGTCAGGGCCTTTACACTGATCGTTAAAGATGACAGCGGTCAGTTGTCATGGTATACGAGCTATAATGCACACTGAGGTGTTCTGATATAAGAAAATAATGGAACTGGTGGAAGAACATCACAGCTCAGGGCCGTTTATTCGCCTCCTCTTTGGCTATTATTTTCTTGTAATGTCACCTTGTACATGGACAGTTTATACATATACTTTGTCATGGTAAATACAACTTGCGATATCCAAACAGCAGCTTCTGATTGGCATTTTAAAAGGTTCCATTGGCTTCTGATTGGTTGCTCGGAGGCTCCCCTCGGCCTGCAGTCTGACTGAGCCGTCCTCTGTGTTATCAGGCAGACATCAGCCAAAGCCCTGCTGAATGCTATCAGTCATCAGCAGGCAATGGCCGGCCTTTCATCTCTACTTTAACCCCCACTGCACACATACACACACACACACACACACACACACACACCACCCACACCCTGCATACACACACACACACACACACACACACACACACATACACTCATAAACTTACATACATCCAGGGCTTGTTCTTTATTGAATTTGGCCTTTGTTTATCTCCGAAAAACTTTTTAAACCCCAGATGCATGACTTTTGTTTTGCCTTCAAGCACAAACTCATATCAGTCAGATATCAGCTTCTCATTAAATTTTCAATATTCTGTCTGGGTCAAATATTCTATATAACAAATTATGAAAGGTTTCTATTCTTTATGTGTACACAAATCCAAACGGAGATAATCGCTATTTCTGCTTTTGTTTGACGTGCATACTGCATACACAGCAACTAAATCTGCAATTAATACAGATTTTTCCTGTTTGTTTCATACGATCACTAATATAGTTGTTGAAATATGAGAAAAGCTTGTAAGGCTGGCAATAGCTGGGATTTCATAGTTAAATATAATCTAAACAATAATGCCAAAATTTAGATGAAAGTTGAGCTTTAAAAGTGTTTTTAGCTGGAGAAACATCTCAAAGTTTGACTGTGTACTGTTCATATTATTATTATTACTTTAACTCTATGGACTGATTTGCAGCATAATGAGCAGCTATTTTTCTCTTTACCTTCTGTCAGTACAAGTATATTGTGAGAGCAAGAGAAGGAGGAAACGATTTCAAGCTTGGTAACATAACATCCAGGTTAAACCAGACCTTTAGTAAAAACTGAGTAGTGTTCAGTGACCACACTTCCACTTCCTTCATCCCTCAAAAGACGGACTCTCTGTGTCGCCGGGCTGTCTTTAGGGGGTTGGGGAGCCATCAGGGCTCCAGTGTCACTCATACATGGAGGGTTGTGGGGGGTGGGGGGGGGGGAGGGGGTTGGCTCTCCAGTTGGTCCAGAGTACCTGCTAATGGCTCTGTGGGTAGGGACACACACACACACATACAGACACATACAGAAGAGCCATTGTGTGAGTCGGGGTGAGGCCGAGCACTGTAATGGGGCCAGGAGTGGATGTGGCTGACAGACTGACTGACAGGCCGGTCGCCATGACGATCCGTTATCTTGGAGGGAGTCAGTCCATCTCCGTCACGCTCTTCATCATCCCGGTCTATCCGTCTGTTCATCTCCATGTCTTTTTCCACTCTCTCATCGGCTCTTCCTCCCCTCGCTCGCCCTCAGATTGGCTCCTTTTTTTTCACTCCGTCACTTGTTGTAGTTCAGATTTTCGCTCCACTAAAACCTGTAAATGTCTGCTGATTTTTCCTTCTCAGTATCATGTGGGAAGAATAAGAGCTGGAGTTTATTTTCAGTATAAGGCCAGGTGGAATATCAGCTGTATTCGTGTAGGAGCACGCTTTGCATTAGCTGACATGACTTTGTCCGGGGTGATAGTTGGCTTGTTATTCTGGTGACACTAAAAACCACCAATAAAAATATTAAACATGTTGGTAACAACTGGGACGTCACAGGCAATCTTCATACCACAGGCGTGTGATGAGGTTCAACTTAGGGCTGCCCAATTAATTGAAATTTTATCAAAATCCCAATATGACCTATGCAATTTTCAAATCGCAGAAGGCGCAATATTGTGTGTCAAAATACCATTTTTAAATAAAATATTGTAAAATAGACGTCCTAAACATCATATTCTACAGACTTAAGAAAACATCTTTGTTTGGCACAGATCCCTGCAAATATCACACCATAATCATTGTAATATGTTTTTCAATGAAAATGAGAATAATGATGTAAAAATGATAATTCCCTCTAATATCGCAAATCATATCACAATTGCAATATCAGTCAAAATAATCGCAATTCGATATTTTTTGTGCAGCCCTAGCTCAACTATGACACTATTTAAACAACCCGTTCTCACCCCCAACACGTCAGATACCGCCGCTTGGTCTGTGCCTCTCGGCACACACAAGTTTTCTTGTTCACTCTGCGGTGTTGGAAATGAGCCGGCTGGCGCTTAAAATGTTACTACTTAAAGAGGGATGATTCATTTTGCAATAAATTAAAGTGCAAAACAAATCTGTGATTAAGTAATTGCACTTTTAATTACTTTATTGTTTATTATTTATGTGAACACAAACAAACATTTAATCTACTGCTCTCGTCCTGCTGGGATTTAATATGAGTTTAATATCGGAACATTTCCAACATTACAAACAGCACCCAACAGTGAGGAGGTCAAAGGTCAGAGGTCACAGCAGCTTGTTAATCGATCAAACAAACATTCCAGATGCACCACGTATAGAAGAGTTATACACTCAGTAGCTGAGATCGATCTGAGAGAAAGGTCAAAGGTCGTTTCCTGTCAGTGTCTCAACTCAAACAGTAGCTGATCAATACAGGAGGGGCGAGGTTTACCTGATAACCACCTGATAACACTGAGTCAACAACTCCTCTATTCCATTTCTCATCGCACATAACATGGAAAATATCAGTCCGTAAAACGTTAATGATCAGTCTCATATTTCACTTGTGTTTCAAAATAAAAGCAAAATTCAGATAAAATGTAAATACACTGACAGAAATATGGAATCATATAATACCTACTGTGTTTTTTATGTAATTTTGCTCATTATAGATTTTTTTTATATCTTCTCCTTATCTCCCTTCTACCAGTCTCTGTCTCTGCCTCTCTTTCTCTTTTGTCTCACCTGTCTTCTGCAAACTGAGTGGTAGGAAGTGAGGAGGAGGATGATGCCAGGAAGAAACAAGAGATGAAAAGAGTGTCTGAGTGGTCAGAGAGGGAGATGAAAGAGGAGAACAAAGTAAAGAACTCCCGGCCCAACAGTTACAATAAAAAGCCTCAGTGAACGGGAATATAATCAACTAAATTAAACATTGTTGTGGCCTCAGTGCCAGAAGAGTCTTTATGAGAGAAACAAAAACCCACAAAAACTACATTTTATGAAAGTGTTTTGTAAGGATTTAGGAGAAGGAAGGATTTTATGGGCTGATGGTTTCTTGGACGAAGGTGCCTACAGCTAAAACAGCTAGGAGATCAACAGAAAATTTAACAGCAACAGGATAATCGATTCATCATCATTTATCAAAGAAATATAACAAATATTTTCTTCACCGATGTGAGGATTTGCATAGTAATAGATAGATTGTACTCACTTTATTTAAACCTATTTCAGTACTCAGACCTTCATCACCGGTACCGGTGCTGTTTGTCTGTATGAAATAAAGTAAATACAAGTGATTGACAGTGTGCAGGATGACTCACTTGTCTAAAACACTTTCTAGCATCCTAGAACATAATAGTAATAGACTAGGGCTGTCAATCGATTAAAATATTTAATCATAGTTTATCACAAATTAATCACACATGTTTTATCTGTTCAAAATGTACCTTAAAGGGAGATACTTAAGTATTAAATGCTTTGTCAAGTATTTAATACTCTTATCAACATGGGAGTTGGCAAATATGCTGCTTTATGCAAATGTATGTATATATTTATTATTGGAAATCAATTAACAACACAAAACAATGACAAATATTGTCCAGAAACCCTCACAGTTACTGCATTTAGCATAAAAAATATGCTCAAATCATAACATGGCAAACTGCAGCCCAACAGGCAACAACAGCTGTCAGTGTGTCAGTGTGCTGACTTGACTATGACTTGCCCCAAACTGCATGTGATTATCATAAAGTGGGCATGTCTGTAAAGGGGAGACTCGTGGGTACCCATAAAACCCATTTTCATTCACATACTGTATGTTGAGGTCAGGGGTCAAGGGACCCCTTTGAAAATGGCCATGCCAGTTTTTCCTCGCCAAAATTTAGTGTAAGTTTGGAGCGTTATAGCCTCCTTTGCGAAAAGCTAATATGACATGGTCGGTACCAATGGATTCCTTAGGTTTTCTATGATATCAGTATCTTCACTCTAGCTTTAAAACTGAGCCCGCTAAAACCTCCGGAAGATCGATTGCGTCTATGCGTTAAAGAAATTAGTGGAATTAAAATGAATTTGCGTTATTATCGTATTAACTTTCACAGCCTTATAAAAGACAACAATTATTTGATTAATCATCAGAATAATAGACTGATTAACTAACAATGAAACTAATCATTATTTGCAGAACTAATGCTGCCACTATCTAATATTATGTGCTGATATTCTTTATGTTGAACCACTTGCATGTCAAAGCTTAATATTCTGGATTGGTTTCATGATGTTTGTGCAGTCTCTATTATTTTTTCTATTTTTTTCTATATTTTCTTTGAATGCCAGTTAATATCTTTCAAGGGAAAGTATAATTTATCACTCTGTGGTTACATTTACATTTTTTTAATTCTGAAAAGATGTCTGCATCACTATTACATCAGAGGTCACCATAGTACAATTGGCTGTTCATTTGCAGTCAGTTCAAACTCATGCTTTGCAGCCAAACTTTGTTCAAACCCTCATAACTTTATTTAAGATTTGAGTGGAGATCCCAAAGTTACCAAAAAGTACCACGTACAAGAAAAAGGCTATAGAATATTTTACTTTGATTTAATGATGCATCCAGAAAAATAGTTTGGCCTCTTTAGTCAAATGGCAATGCATTTTGCAATCAATGTGCAAAGTAGTAATGCCATCCTCAATTCAGTTTGAATTATTTTGATTAAAAATTATTAAAATAAAGCTGATACAAAATAAACTGTATTAAAAGTGTGGAATAATATGATTTTAATAACTTTAAAGCTACTTAAGAAGATATAAAACAGTATTTTTTGGGGGGCCAAATTGTAATTTTTTTAATGTTCATCCAAACTGTATTTGCAGCCATCCTGCTCAAAGCAAAGTTAACGAATCAGCCTTCATGGTTGTGTGCGATTTGTATTCTACTCCGATCAGCTGGGGGCAACGTTATTACTTTGCTTTAGAGGAAACGTACGTAGACGCTGAGCTCTCCTCTGGCAGAAAAGACGACTCGTTGAAACAGTTTTGGGAAACCGGTTCCCATCGGCGTCTCTCTCCGCCCGTCTCGTCTCTAAGCTACTGTGGCTCCTGTTCTCTGGCGGGGGGTCGCGACCTGTTTGTTTTGGAGGAAGGGTGAAAGGTGGAAGGTCACGGTGGCAAAGGGGGTTACGGTTTGGGGGATCGGGAGGGGCGATGTCCAAGGGCTTAAGTGGGCCTTTAAGTTGAGAGCTCCTCTCCTGTGCTGACAGACCCTGACTGATCTCTCTATCCTTCACCATGACAGAGAAAAAGCATGAAAGAGAAGAGAGGAGGGAGGGGGGGGGGCATCTCTAAAACAGAAGAGAGAGTGATTACATTGGAGAGAAAGATGGAAAAACAAAGTGTGAAAGAGTACAGGGGGTATTGGAAATATTTAGGCCGGTGAAGCTTGTTAAATTTAGATTTAAATTGGACCGAGGAAGAGAAAGTGATGGATGATGGGAGAAAGAGAAGGGCAGGAGTTGAGTGATGATGAGGAGAAGGAGTGAGGAAGAAAAGGAGGAGGAGAAATAGTGAGCACTGTCGCCTCCTAGTGGCAGAACAGCCCAATTGTCACACAAATTAGGACTTTTTTTTTATCCATTCAAGAAGAAGAAAAGAATAATTTAATGTTAATAAAATGTTACTGAGATTTAATTTTCTTTCAGTCTTTTAATGATCAGTTTGATCTCAGAGTTGCTCTTGTTCATTATGTCGTTTTGCAATTTATGTCCAAGATTATCATGAGTATTAAATACTCTGTCCCCTGATGGAATCTGAACTTTGATTTGATTCTAGTGTTTATTAAAATATAACAAACATTCAAACATGTCAATAACATGCAAACATAAATAACAACAACAACAAAAACTTTCTTTTTAAAATAGGTGTGGTTACAAATTTGTTGATGCTCAAACGTAAACTATTCCAAATCTTGGCACCACAGAACCTTAGGGAGCACGTATCTTTATTAGTATTTAACCTCAGTGTTTATGTTTTTATATTCACAGTGAATGTAGAAAGATTTAAGAACTCCTCTTTTCTTTTCAGCTCTTGGAAACATTACCTGAAGGTTTATGGACCCCGAAAAGATTCATCCCTTCTTATTTAAAATGACAGTAAAGTGCAGTCATACTATAACTTTTATTATCTGCACTTTACTGATTTGAAATTGGTATTTCTGACATATTCTCACCAAAAAAACACTATTTTCTTCAAAAGCAGAAAAACAACCACGCTTAAACGACGGTGCTGTTTTCTTTTCTTTTTTTTAAATCATGCTTTTTGTATTTTCCTTAACAAAGTAATATGTACATATAATAAAAGATAGTAACTGTAAATTGAAAATCAAAGTATTCAAAAACGAGGGAGGAGAAATAATAATAATAATAATAATAATAATAATAATAATAATAATAATAATAATAATAATTTAAAAATAAATATATAATAAATACAAAATATAATAAATTAAAAGTTAAAAAATGAAATGATAAAAAATAATAATGAAGAAATATAAATAAATAAAAAAACAATACATTTATAAAATAAATTCACATATCCCTGTGTTCCTGCCCCTATGTTAATTCACCCACACAGGATAGATACAGAGTACATACTGTGTGATTAAGGCACGTTTAAGGCATGTTTACAAAAGAGTAAATAAATCAAACTAAAAAAAATAATTAAGTAACACAAATTCAATTAAATAAAATACAAAAACAGAATGAGTAAAGGTCTGTTTTCTGAAGCTGAACAGAACCTGAACTTTGTCAATAATGGAATCACTGTAGTTGACCTCAACCTTCACTAAACAACTTAGTATTGATTGAATTGAACTGATTGAATTTAAAATGCTGTGGATAAAATCTGATTTTAAGACTATTTTCTCAAGTCTCACGCTGAAACCTTGTGTCTCCGTGATGTTCAGAGACTCAACCGCTTCCTGTGTCCTCCTGCACAGACTTTGAATTTCAACTTGAAGCTTTGAAGACAGTTTTTACAAAAGATTATTAGGGAAACGGCTGCTTTTATTTTGGTGGTTTAGTTAAAATAACTAAATAAATAAAAACACTTTGAATCTCCATACAGTAGCATGTATGCACACAGACACTTTCCCTTTTCTCTGACACACACACTTACAGGCATACCAACACTTTAACCCACTGTGTGTGTGTGTGTGTGTGTGTGTGTGTGTGTGTGTGTGTGCGTGCGTGCGTGCGTGCGTGCGTGCGTGCGTGAATGCGTGTTGGGGGAGGTCGTCACCCTCGGCGACAGACAGCCATCCAGTCGACCAGCCTTGGTGCCGCGGTGGTATGTCGAGTGTTTAGAAGGCGTGGTGACCCATTGTGACCTTTGACCCCGAGACAAGAAGGGTGAGAGTGAGGAGGTCACATGTACTAACACCACTTTGTGCTAATGGATAACAGAAGAGAGAGAGGGGGACATGACCTTGTGTCCATTTATTACAAATCACATGTTCTGTACATCACAGCTGACCGTTCAGTAAACAATGCTGCTGCTGTGTTTCACAGATTTCAATGGATTTTTCTTCTGTGCCAGACAGTACAGTTGGTTTACATTGATTTCTGTAAGACAGTAGACTCTTCAACCTCACTTCAGTTGTGTTATCAGACATCAAGCATCATAGACATCATGTGTGCACTGATTTGTGTTACATTATCGTTATGAGGTAATATAGTAGTGGAGACTTCACAAATCAATTTGCATGTAAACTGCATTAGTGTGCTATGATAATGAAGCTTTAACAAACACTAACACAGACTTGATGTTCTCTGTGTTGGACAACACAACTCAAGCAAGTTTCAAGTCTACTAATAGATTTAATATACTCCAAAGAATTGAATGGAACGCAATGGCGACCTGGAGCAGCAGGAATAATACACCGTAAAAACCTAAAATTGTAAAGCTGGCATTTGAAAATGGTCAGCAAAAATGTAAATGTGTATAGAAATATAAATGATTTGTAGTTTAGGAAGTAAAACTTTCTTAAACACTGGAATGGTCTTTAAATCCCCTCAGGAATGACAAAATCAGGAGCTTCTGTGCATCATAGGGCCATTGTATGTAAAAAACAAAGATAATTACAGAGCCGGGAAGGGGGGTAATATTACGAGAAAAAAAACTCAGAATGAGATTAAAGTGGCAAATTTACAAGAAAAACTTCACAAATTTGCGAGATTATAAAGTCATAAATTTACAAGAAAAAAAACGTGGAAAAATGGAAAAACGTGGTTCTACTCTGTTTACTGGCGGATTACAGCCATGTGTAGCCTATAGCACCAACCTCTGACTAAACTACGCTAGTTTATTCGGTCCAAACCAGTTAATGCAAACCACCTAATTCACATTTCTTTTTTGCGACATTTAAAAATTCACTTAAAATTCGACTATTGAATGGAAACACAACACCACCAGCAGCACTTGCATGCAGTTGCAAGGACTCAATTAGCACGTTGTATTAGTTTGAGGCTTGTGTTTGACCAGTCAGTAATGTTCAGTACTGCAAACTCTAACCTGACAGTTTAGGGACCATCAGAAAGTCCTACCTCAGGAACCTTTTGGGGTCCAGGAACCAAAACTGAACCCAAATCCTGCAGTTGAAATGCAGGTAAAGTTCCAGAGTTCCTGCTTACGAAAGGGCAGATAAGTGTCTAAATCTATTTGTTTAGTTCGTCAGCTCACCTCACTTCCTAGTGTTAATCATCTCTTTTCTTTTTTCTTCCTGTTTCCATCTTAATGTCAACAATGTTGCTCTGTTTGTGCAGATGATTCAACCAGGAGAGTGATGGAAATGCTGCAACTGTCTGTCGCTTTCACTTCACATTTTTGTTGCCACTAGGGAAACTTGCCTCCCAGCAGTCATTAGAAATACAATCAACAATCAATTATATCATAGCATTAATTAAAAAACCGACATACTTAGTTCTAAATTAAAATGGCCTACTGCAAAATGCAAACTCTAGATTAAAAATTGAATCATTTAGAAACAGCATGAGGTACAAAGACATTTGCGTCTGTTGCTTTTTATTTTAGTCAGTTCAAACCTTCATCTCAAGAGTAAAAACTCTTCCTATAGATGATTATTTTGACCGTACGGTAATTCACCTGAGCCTCTGTAGCGCCTGTTGCTAGAAGATGAAATGCATA
This sequence comes from Sebastolobus alascanus, assembly GCA_916701645.2. NCBI lineage: Eukaryota > Metazoa > Chordata > Actinopteri > Perciformes > Sebastidae > Sebastolobus > Sebastolobus alascanus. The sequence continues at coordinate 535,995 of CAKAOJ020000284.1, forward strand.
TTTTTTTCACCAACTGCTCTGCTTCCAAAACATTTTGCAGCTTCTTCCTGTGCTGTGATGTTCATATGACCAGACTCTCACCTGGATAAAATCAACATATAGCCTGATACAACCTCATCCACTATATTGCCAGATTCATTTTTCCAGAATAATGACTCTGGCTTGTGTTCACATGAAAAGTTCCCAGTGGATTTCTGGGTGAATCTGAATGTGCAAAAGGAGATTTTGTCCTTTTCCTCTGTCCTTTCTCTACTTTCTCTGTCCCCTCTTTCCATCTCTGTCCCTCTCCTCCCTCCTCCTCTGTCATGACATCATCTGTCCTCAGTGTGGTTGGGGTTTAGTTGGAGCGCTGCTGCTATATTAAACCACCCCGATTTATTTTCGCCCTCCTTTGATCCGTCCTCGTTAGAGCCGTCTGCCACGGTGCCACAGGGCCACGGGACCCGCCAGCCTCCACTTTATAAACCCTCACAGTGTGTAAAATAAAACGCACACACAGCATGTGGATAAAATCAGCAATAAAAGCTGGGTGTGAAAGTGGAGCGGATTAAACAAGCGCAGTCCCACGGTGCAGTTAGTGGTGATGACGGACACAGTGTGCAGTGTTTCTGAAGGTGACGGGAGGATCGTTGAGTTGGTGTGAAAATTCACAGCTCAACTATGAAGACTGAGTCACATTTTACTCAGAAACTCAGGCTGCAAACTTGTTACCTGTGATGAAGCCTGATAGCAGAGTACAGAGATGGTGTGCAGGTGAAAATTGTTGTCTTGAAAACATTACAAGTCCAATTCTGGTGATTTTTGGCCTGGCGGCGCTGCTGTAGCGGTGACGATGTCAGCAAATATTGGACAGATTGCCATGAAACATTGTACATGTATTCATGTTCCCCTCAGGATGAATTGAAATAACTTTGGTGATCCTCTGACTTTTCATCTTGCACCACCATCAAGTCAAATAATTCGTCCAATACTTTGGTTTATGACCAAAAGAAATACCTGTATTTGTTGTTGCCGTGCCAATGTCAATCAAATCTGATCCAACCACACCCACACAGTCCTGATAAAGCGGATTAGCTGAGTGTTTGAGTGTTAAACTCTTCATAAATAATACCTAAAGATGCTGTTTTTCCTTCTAAAAACATTGCTGCTTATTTAGTCATGAATATTTTATATAGAGTTATGAAAGTTTCCAGGGGTTTTTACAGATGTAAAGATGCCATTTCCTTGTGTCTTTAACTTACTACTACTACTGAAAGCTGACTTCCTTCGCTGTCTGTAAAATAGCCTACTACAACTACCAGAAACACTTTAAAATTCATGGTGGCCAAACTAAAACAAGGGCTGTGTCTGAAATCATTCACTCATTCTCTACTCCCTACTCACTATCCAGGGAGTATGTAGAGGACTATATAGAGGACTACTCAGGTCATTTTTCTTGGCGCGTTAATTACGTCATTGCTGACGCACAATTAAAACGTGCCAGACCAACGTCTGCTGCTGCTGGTAGAGCTTCCATAATAAATACTGACATGTTTTTTTTGTATGTGATAAATACATATTGTGAGCTATTTTGTAGAGTTGCCTCTTAGAGAAATGCTCTGAGTGAATTTGAGTTCCCCTTGTTAAGCAGTGATGCAGTGTATATGTCCAAGGCTTTTATTGTAAAAGGTAAGAGTTAACGTCCGTCTCAACGGCAATAAGCGTTTTTTCCCAAATTAATAAATACAAAGTGCTTTGTGGCCGTTTGTGTTGTGATGCTGCTCTGCTCATATTAAATATGTTATGTTTGCACCACAACCCATGGATTTGTCTCAATTGTGCTGCTCTCTTTCCTCTCGTCCATCTGCCATTTTTCCGTCAGCGCAATGCATGATGGTATTGGAGTGTCATAGTTGGACGCGCTGGGCTAGCCAGTGCGCTACAAAGTGAGGCCAAGGGGTCCTGAAAAAGCGGCTGTATGGGCGGCTGCTCAGTGGGTAGAGAGGTTTTTCTGTATTTTTTGTATAAAATGTATAACACTGGATTATATATATTTTTAACTTCCTTTTGAATTTGACATACAGTATGTTGAAAAATATAATACTTATCAATCGACTCTCTCCCTTTCTCTCTCTCTCTGTGCTGCAGGAGGGGAAGGCGGACTGTAAACAGGAGAAATGTCCAATGGTCTCTGAGGACTGTGCTCTGGTGGTGAAACAGACCGGAGCCTGCTGCGAGAGGTGTAAAGGTAAGACAGACAGACAGACAGGTGGACAGAGCCAGAATAAGAGGATTGTGGAAAATATATAAAAATCTTAATATTCATAGCTAAAAGTTTTATTACTTGTACCGCCCTCAAGAGAGGAAATGAACACTTTGTGTGACGTCTGTGTTCTTTTGTTTTTTTTCGACCATGATATTGCAATATAGCAGCAGCGATGATAATAATGACCCTGGGATGGTTTAGTACCTGCAGCTGCTCTGCACTAATAGGAGACTGTACTAACTCACCAGGACAAAAACATAGAGATGCTAACCAGAGCCTCTACACACACACACACACACACACACACACACACACAAACACAAACACACACACCCTTCAGGAACCACTTTATGCCTAAACAGCCAGGCCTGAATATGACCTGTGGGAGTAAAGCTGTATTATTTACCTCACATATAGGCATATCCTCTCTCTCTCTCTCTCTGTCTCTGTTTCTCTCTCGCTAACACACACACACACACACACACACACACACACACACACACACACACACACACACACACACACACACACACACACACACATATACACAGCTGCAGCTGGGGACAGGGTTCACTGTTGGGTTTACAGGCCACAGACATACAGTTGCTTTTATGAGCCAGAAACTCCTCAGTATACCCTCAGCTCTTCATCTCCTCACAGAGGCTCTCGTCTACTTACTGTTACACATGCAAGTTTATATATTTGCCTATACTTCTGAGAACCCTAACTTTAACATTAACCAGAGGTGCGGACTTGAGTCACATGACATGGACTCGAGTCACAAATTTGACTTTTGACTTGAAAATACTTGATACCTTCCCCGAAGATTAAAAAGTATGTTGTTTAAAAAGTATGCCTCAAATAAATTCATTTCCCGAATCAACTAATGTTAACACTATTCATTCCCACCAAGTCGACACTTAATTTCCCAGATCCACTTAGTTTGAACCAATCTGACAAGGAGAGAACCATGAAGAACTAACGTTACCTTACTGAGCGCCAGTTGGAAAAAAATGTTACCAAAGATAATTTCGTCTGCGGTGGTCAACAAAAAATGAATTGCAGTATGCAAAACGTAATGGTCGAAAATGATCTTGTTTAGGACTCAAAACAAAAATGTTAGGACTTGGGACTTGCAAAACAATGACTTGTTCTACCCTCTGACATTAACATTATCCTTATCAATCTGACCGGTCTTAAACTGAACTGAGTCACCTTTAAGGATTTGGTGTGACGTTTACAGTAATTTTGAAAGACAGAGATGAGATTTGTTGTATCTCACTTGCTGATGATTTTCAAATGCACGCTCCTGGCTGCATTCACACCAAGTCCTCCAGTCCTCCCATTCATTTGAATTTGGTTAGTTCAATTGGGTTGCAGCGGTTTGGACCACAGGGCATGCTGAAAAAAAAAAGCAGAGGCCTTCGGTGTAAAGTTGAATCAACTTTTGGAGAAACACAACCCGACGTCATGCTGCGGTGGCGAATTACATAACCACTGATCAATGGGCCATTCACGTTAAATGGATCAATGAAATGAGTGTCACTCAAATGGGTCATTTAAGTGACACTGCTGCATAACTTTGGTGATTTGGTATGAATGCATCCGCACAGTTTTAGGTTTTCCTGTGTATTATTCCTACTGATTCTGGAAACCACTGATTTCCATTAATTTCCATTTAGTATGAAAATACTAAATTGAAACAATTTAGCCCCCCCCCCCCCACACACACACACACACACACACACACACCTAGCTCTCAGCCCTTTTGTTTGTGGTTCAGCGTTTTACGACGCAGCACTTCATTAAGAGAGATGGAACAAATTAAACTCGGACATGGAAAGCCCCTCGTTGCCTCGACAACCCGTGTTAGTTTTCTATTGTGTGGTTGACTTGTGGCCACCGTGACCTACTTTAGGACCCCTCTGTGTCTTTGCTGTGGAAAACACCCCGACTGCTACAGTACATGTCATATCACTGTTTTCTCACTTTCATGAAATCATACACGCAGTTAAAGAGACTCACAGCCAGACTGTATCAGTTTATTGGGAACAATTTACTTTTAAACTGCCTTAATTAACCAGTTTAAATTATGTAAGAGTACTGAGTTATACTTGGCTTGAAGTGTATTCAAAATAGACAATAAAAAATGATGTAGTATATACAATATTTAGACTCAGAGTTTAAAGAATTCATTACCACTGCCAAGGAGGTTATGTTTTCGCTTCGGTTTGTCTGTTTGTCAGCAGGATTACAGAAAAATTACTGGTCTAATTTTCATGAAACTTGGGGGAAGGGTGTAGCATGCGCCAAGTAAGAACTCATTAAATTTTGGAGCGGATCCCAACAACAGGGCGTATACACACATTATTTTTCACTTTCGTTAACATTGTGAGATCGGGCATTTGGCCTTGGCGGAGGTCTGCGCTCTCCGAGTGCCCTTCTAGTTTAAATAAGGCAATCAATATTTTTCTTGAAGCTCCCTTATCGGTGATGGAGAACGAACCAGAGGACAGAAGATGTGTTGTCATATCTGCGTTAGTGAGGACTGAGTGTATGAACAGGAATGAGTCTCAGTGGGATCTCCTGCCATCTAATCTGATCTTTTCTGCAGTGATCCAGTATCAGAGGGGTTGGTTTCCACTGAGGAAAGCAGATCAATGGTTGTGATCAGGTTTCATTGTATGGAAAGTTAAACATTGATCTGAGACCACTTACTGTAAATGGGATGAAATGAATAGGCTATTCATTTAGTGCTGAGTGGACAGGTCAGTGGTGTGGAGTTACTGGGCAGCTCCTAAACATTCCTCACAGAGCTAGACTTGAGTCTGACTTAAAGCTAGGGTTGGTAACCTTCAGAAACTAGCAAGAGTACACTAGATCTTAAAAATTATCCATCTGAAAAACCCAGCACAGTGTAGCCAACTCTTTTCCAATGAAAGTACATAGCAGCAAAGTTGCCAAGTCGGCAACACTGACAGTCCGTCCCTTCAGGCCTCCCTCCAAAGATACTCCCCCAAAATTATCATAATGAACATGAACAGTGAACATGGCTATTGTTAGTACTCACAGCTGTCAAACTAGCAGCTTGTGGAAGACTCCGCTGACGCGCAATGAGGTAGACAGGCAGGTAGGCCGACTAATCATTGCATTCGGGCCGATTTAAATGATTGGACGGGTTTATTACAGTCCCGTGACAGCCACAGACACCAGATTTTATTTTATTTTTTCTGTCAGAGCATTTGATTTATCAGCCCTATAACCTAACAATTATATTCCCATACAACTAAACTGCATTCTCAATTACGTTTGGAAGGAAACATATTTTGTCACGGATTACGTTTGTCTTATATCACATACACATACGCGGAGGTACAACGAGCGACATGCAGAGCAGGTGATGTAGTATATCCAGCAACCCTTAAAGCTGCAGTATGCGATATTGGCGCAAATATGATTTAAAAAAGTTGTTTTTAGAAAACGGCCGCTATATCGTGACAGTAGTACATGAAACAGGTAACCTGAAAAAAATCCTGTTCCTCTGTGTCCTACTGTGTCCTCCGGTGCTCCTAACGGCATCTGAAGGATTTCACTTACCGGAGGCAAACAAGGTCCGCTGTCCAGCTGCAGTCTATGAGAGCCGGCTGTCAATCACTCGCGATCTCCAACCAAACGGTCAAACTAGGCAGCGCTGATCAAATATGAATCAATATTCTGTTACTGTAATGCCTATTTCTCGCCTCAAATGTTTTCAGAATCATCTTGTAGTTACTGTTTAGCTGTAAAATGAGAAAGTTTGTGACTCCGCCGCCATTGTAAAATCTGTTGAAGGAAGCCAAGTTCTGGTCACATGACCGGAGCACAGCCAATAGGAACGCTCTCTCTCTCTGAAATGACCTGTGATTAGTCAAAATCTGCCGTCACGGGCTAGATTTTTCTAAAGCCTGAAAACAGAGCCATGATGAGGAGCAGAAGTCTAGTTATCTCTCAGAACACTTGAATTACAATATGCTGAAAGGTTATTATGGAATTTTTGCCAAATTATGCCAAAAAAGTGTTGCCTACTGCCACTTCAATGAAAGTTACGTGAAATATTAACGTTATTGAAAGTTACGTGGTATAATAATGAGAAGACCGCTGTTCATGTCCCGTGTGAAACATAGTAATTTTAAGCCAAAACATGATGTTTTTTCCTAAACCTAACCAAGTAGTTTTGTTGCCTAAACCTAATTAAGTTGTGTTGTTTCGTTTTTTGTTTTGTTTCAATTTACAATGTTAATCACATGTTTAAAACTGGTTAAAACTGCAACCATAATCCGAGAGAAAATACATTTCCCTCAAAACGTAATTGAGAATGCAGTTTAGTTGTATGGGAATGTAATTTTGTGGGAGACAGGGATTTATAGATTGCTGTCAGGATGTAATGAGAATTTCAATAAATATAACTAAAGATGTTTTTGAAGAACACTACCAGCCTTAGCTTTAAGTCCAAAATGAGGACTTAATTTGGACTTGACAGAGACAAAGGTCAAATTCTGTGTATTATGCTGTTTGAAAATGAAGAAAACAAAATGTTTATGACTGTACCTCTCTATCTCTCTTCGTGTCTCTCAGGTTGCATGTTGGATGGACGATCTTATAACAGCTCAGTATCCTGGACCAGCTCCGCCAAACCCTGCATAACCAGACGCTGTCAGGTGTGTAGGGGTGTGTGTGTGTGTGTGTGTGTGTGTGTGTGTGTGTGTGTGTGAATCCAGCCTGGTCACGCTGACTGTCAGCAAATGAGAGGTGAAGCGAGCAGACAGTGCTGTTTCAGCTCAGTCGTCATGTGGGAACCTCTGACCTCGGATCTGAAACAACACAAACATCCTGTTGTTAGAGGAAGGTAGAGATACAGGAGGGAGGACGAAGGTCCTTGAGGTGAAAGGAAGGAAGGAAGGAAGGAATTAGGAACAAAAGGCAACAAGGTAGGAAAGAGGCAGGGAAGTAAGGAACAAACAAAGAGATGGAAGGAAGGAAAGGAAGCAAAGGAAGGGATATGGAAGAAAAAGAGGAGGTAGAAAAGGAACAAAGGAAAAGGGTAAAGGAGGGAGTAGCCAGTTAAGAGAGAAGGAAAGAAACCTGGGTAAGAAGATAAGGTGAAAAGAGGGATGCATCATAAGAAGAAAAGACAGAAATGAACATTGAAGCAAGGAGGGGACGAGGAACGGAAGGAAGGAGTTGAGGTAAGAAGCGGTAAGAAGGAGCTGTAGGAAAAATGGAAGTGAGGAATTAGGGGGAACTGAAAGAGATGGAGGACCAAATTGGACAGAATGGTAGGACAGAAAACATGGAGGAAGGACAGATTAGAGGCATCAAAGTCATATTAACAACCGTCAAAATAAACATACAAACTGAAGACATGATTTCCCTGCTGTTTGTGACAGGAAGGTGTCATCACTGAGGCGGATGTACGGTGTGTCGTCCACTGCAAGAACCCCAAAATCCACCCCAAGAAGTGTTGCCCCACCTGCCCCAGTGAGTACTGACACAGTCTGAGTCACAGTCAAGTTTCCTGTAGGTCTCCACATTGTCAAATACACCTGCTTAATAATCAAATGTAGAATTTTTGTATTTCTATTTCAAAATCTTTGAAAGCTTGTGGATTTCTGAGAAAATAAAAGCCAGCGTTTAGTGTTTTTAATGACTTGGTGTCCTCAGAAGATGGTATTTAGAATTAAATTCAATGTCATTCCCTCAGCTCTGCAGGTTATAAATAGTTTCACCTTTGTTTTTTTATTTATTTGAATTTTTCACAAATAAAAAAAAGACCTGGTTGATGTTTAAATTTGACCAAAGTCATATTTCACCTCCACAGTCTTGAGTCTTGAGTCATTAAGTTGTGTATTTTAGTGTTTTTAGTGACCTTGTAGACATTCATCAAACTGGATGAATTCAAAATAACACAGAATAAACAAACAATTTTGAAATATGAAATACAATAAAGACCCCGATGACGACCCGTGTTGGTCGCAATGCGTAATTTTGCATAAAACCTACAGTGTGCTGTGGATTATTTTTGTGAGACCATATTCCACCCATGCAATGAGCCCTTCACAAGAATGTTATAAAAAATGAATAACAGAAACTGCATAACAAGAATTTTTTGCATTCACTGCCTCTAAAATTTGAGACTTCAGTCTGTAAATGTTGTCATTTTGTCAACCAGCTTTTGTGTGTTGGCCAATTTGTAAAACACAGAATGTTTTTGGAACAAAATATTTAAAATTTGTTAAAAAACTGCACTGGATAAGAGTCTCGGGTACAGTGAGGAGACAGAAGATGTGTAAGTGTGAGTGAAGGTGAACTAAACTAAACAAAAAGTGAGCGATGTGTTTGAAATGTTGTGTGTAACTTCTCCTGCAGGTTGTATCTTTGAGGGTCGCCTGTACAAAGAGAAGGAGGACTTCAGTCCTGAGGGCAAACCCTGCATCAAGTGCACCTGCACTGTGAGTACACACACACACACACACACACACACACACACACTTGTGTTTACAGTCTAACCTGTGTGTGAATGTTTGTGAGCGGGGCCTCTGTCCTCTAAATAAGTTAGTTTTGGATACTCCTGGGAGTCACAAAGTTTTGGTTGGATCAACATCCTCTTCCTAATTTTTTTCCTCCTCTTCCTCCCTCCCTCCCCCATTAGACAAACAAACCCCACAGGTACGTCTATAAACACATTGCAGCATTAATGTGCTTGCACCTAGTTGGGGCGACCTGTAGGCTTGTTAACACATATAATGTACACACATACAGAGGTTTAATAGTTTGGCCTTGCTGACACAGAAATATTTTGCATATACTTACTTATGTGCAGAAATTTGTTATATTGTTAATTCCTAATCTGTTTCTCTGAAAAAAAAAAAATTATTCATATGAAAAAGGAAAAGGACTACACTATATTTTATATTGAGTCAATGCACATTAAACCTGCCGAACTGACTGAAGATGATTATACCGTTTTTAATTTGTGTGTTTACATGCACACTAAAGCCCCTTTCCCACTAGACAAAAAACACACTAACATCTAGCTTTTGTCTTCATTGGGAAAGGTTAATCTGCATTCAGTCTCGGGACAAATGACTCTGCAGTAGTCACGGGTATTTATCGGCTCCAGCTCCGACGAGTGATCCATCCGGCAGTGATGGAAACATGACACCCGAGTGGACACGCTGATTTTCGCCCCTTTTCCGGCTCGACGCTATGTGATGCACGTTAAAGTATATATATGATAAAAAAACGTACAAAACATTCAATTAATATGCTCTCCTCAAAGCCACCAGACTCCAGTCAGACAACAGTCATTTTACCTTGCTGATTGCTATAATACACACTTCATTCAAACTCACCAGAAACAAAATAAAACTCATCAAAACCATCTTTGTTAGTCTTTCCACTGTTCCAACAATCACAACTCAGGTTTGAGAGTTTGAGAGAAGCGAGACTGAATAAGTATCAGATATATATAAAAAAATAAGTAGCCACCATAACATTTTCTGTTTAATAACCCTGCTTCCAGTGCTGGCCGGCGCATCCGCGACGTCATACGTGACACACCAGAAATAAAAAAAACAGAAAGCATACTCGCCTTGGGAAAGGAGTCTCCCTCGTTTTTATCGAGTTTTCCAATGTTAAGTTTTCCAATGTGTTAACTGTGCTAATTTTGGTGGGAAAAGAGTATAATAAACAGCTAGATATTTTGTCCAGGAATTAAAGTTGAAATATAATCTTCAGGTCTTCTTAATGTTTCACATAATCCAGAAAGGTGATGCAATGAACTGGCTGCAGAAGTGTTTATACAAACAAATGGTTGCGGTTTAAAGTTAAATTCATTCATGTAGTCAATAAACACCAGTGCAATCTGTTTTTCTCTCTTATTTTTGGTGATAATAAGATTTCCACGTAAGCCACAAAACAAGCTTCCCAAATATTAACTAGACAATCAAACAAAACATGTCAAACATGGATCATTAGCGAAGAAATAAAACACCTTAATCAAACTATACCTTTATCAATCAGAGTATAATGTGCATGTAGAAAGGGAGAAGTCACTGCATGAAGGACCACCACATGTGAATTAAACGGTGTTGTGTTGTTGTTCCAGGGAGGGCGGACTCTCTGCATGAGGGAGGTGTGTCCTGTCCTTTCCTGCCCCGCCCACCTCAGCCACACCCCGCCTGGACAGTGTTGTCCCAGATGTCTCGGTAAAGACCAGTAATCACCTTTCCATTACAGTCTGTGGAGGTTGATGTAAAAACTCTTCAGCTGTTGGAAATGTAGAAGCAACGCTGATATTCACCAGCTTTTTTCATGTTTAGCGCTGCTTCTTGTTTCCTGTTTTCTCCGTCATTGGTCGGGACTCCACTTGTGTGTCACCAGTGGTGGAATGTAACTAAGTACATTTACTCAAGTACTGTGCTTAAGTGCAAATTTGAGGTACTTAACTTTTCATGCCTCTTTCTACTTCTAATAATAATCCGTCACATCTCAGAGGGACATATTGTACTTTTTACTCCACTACATTTATCTGACAGCTTTAGTTACTTTACAAATTCACATTTTTGCAGACAAAACATATGAAAAGCTCATAAAGTAAAAAAATAATAGGCAACTATTTTGATAATTGTCATTTTTCATGCAAAAATATTTCATTTCTTTTTAATTTATTTATTTTTTAAATAATGTTGAGGTTTTGACTGTTGATTGGACTAAACAAACACCGTGAAGGTGTCACTTTGGGCTCTGGGTAATTGTGATGGCATTTCTCACTATTTTCACTATTTTTACAAACCAAACAATCAATCGATTAATGGAGAAAATAATCAGCATATTAATCCATAATGAAAATAATCAGTTAATAGTTCAAAATGAACTCCACCTCAACCAACTCCAACGGTAAAATCTTGCTTTTACATTAATGCATGAGTAATAATAATCCAATGACAGAATATATAATAGTAGTATAACAGTCACGGTTGTAATACTTAAAAAGCAGTTCTTTAAGCTGCTTTGGTGAAAACCTGCAGACATTTAGCATTTTGTTCATCATTCCTTCACTACTTAGCAAAGTTGCATTAATCCTATTGACTTGCAAATACTTGTGCAAGTTAAATGACCTGAAAAAAGTCACCATCATTATTGTGAGCTTTTGTGTTTCTTATTTTTGACTCTCTCCTCCTCCTCCATCGTCAGGTCAGAGGAAGGTGTTTGATCTGTCTTTAGGAAGCTGTCTGTTCCACAGCGAAGTTTACGAGAACGGCACGTCCTTCATACACGACAACTGCACCACCTGCACCTGCAAGGTACCGGCCTGGAAGTCCTCCAGTCCTCCACCATCACAGCAATAAATCAATAATCTAAAGTTTATTCCACAACCCCATTATTGACACAAACTCCAGTAGATGATAACCGCTACATCTGATCCTTTTGATTTTCTTCTTCCCAGGATTCCACGGTGGTGTGCAAGAGGCGGTGCTCTCGACCGGGGAGTTGCCACGGCGACCAGTGCTGCGAGGAGTGTCTGTCATACGTGAAGGTGGAGGAGGTGAAGTACTGCAGAGTCCGGAACAAGATCTACAGGGTGAGAGAGCAGCGTGGACACTCAAGGGATGAAAAGAAGAATGGACAGATGCATGGATGGATGAATGAACATATGGATAGACAGAGATATAGATGGATGAATGGATGGACAATCGTTGGGTGGATGGACAGGCAGAAGGAGGAATCTATAACTTTTGGATGAATGAATGATGGAAGAATGGACTGTTTGATGTATGGACGGGCAGATTGAGTAGATGGATGATGAAGATGATGGTTGGATTTTTTATTTTCATTTTATTTTATCTACCTTTATTTTACTTCTTTTTCTCATGAGACTCCGTGGCCACACAGTAAATTGATTTGTTCAGACACTCACAGAGTGAACATTTTTTTCAATCTTTTTTTCTGTGAATAAAACACAATCCTTTATTATTCAAGCATATGTAGCCTACAGACTCAGTCAAAAATGAGTATATGTCTTGGCCGTTTACGGTCAGTCTGTGAATTTTTGGCTAAAGTCAGTGGTCATGTCTATAATGTTAAATCCAGAGGTACATGTCCAACATGTCCGGCGAGGACACTAGGGGACGTGCAGCTCCACTCAACTGGCCGTTGAAGTGGTGACGTACCCTCTCGTTGAATGCACCTGATTGGTCCCTGGTTTTCTGCTTGCAGTTTCAAACAGGAAACAACATGGCGGCCTGCTCGTAAACTTTCTGTTATTCCATCTAAACAGTCCACCAAAATCTACTTCTGAAAACATTTTAAGTGAGAAATAGGCGATGCCACTGCTGAATCTGGTTTCATTTTAGAACTAGATCGACAGTTTGGTCCAAGTTTCGTGAGCCTGACGCGTCCAGCTGAACGGGCTCATTTGCATAAAGGACTGTTCCCGCCTTTTCATTTTGAAAGAGCAACTGCCAATGAGGAAACTCCAACCCTCAGCCGACCAAACATGTAACTTCGTCACTCAGTCAGTCAGTGACAAACTTTTGCGTTTGTAGGGCTGGCCCTGTGCGGTCCAGCCAAAAAAAAGAAATTATAAAATGAGCCTTGTTTCTTTATAGCGAAGGAAGTCCCATTGAGATCAAAAATGTCTTTTACAATGGATAAATGGAGGGATGAATGAATTGATGGTGGAGAGATGGATGGATGAATAATGGATGAATGGATGGACAGATAAAAGAATGAAAAATGGACGGACGCATGGATAAACAGACAAATTAATGGATTGTGGATGGAGTACTGGGTGAATAGTTGCTGGGGAGATAGATGGATGGACATATGGATGGATGAATGATGGTTGGGTGTATCCATGTCTGGATGTATTCTGATGTGTTTCTTGTCTCCTGCAGGAAGGAGACATGTGGTCGTCGGTTAACTGCACTCTCTGTGCCTGCGTTAAAGGAAGCATCGAGTGTCGGCCCAAACAGTGTGTACCAATCACCAGCTGCCCCTCGGTGAGTGACAGGCCCACCGGCCAATCACCAGCTTACGTCCTGTTTGCAGGATTTACATCATGGTATCGAAGTTAACGACGACAGCCACCAACTCTGTCTCCGTCACTCCACTTTATCTGTTTTCCTCTCTCCGTCTCATCTGTCTGACACTCACACTTTACAGCCCATGACTAACCATCATTTTCTCTTCACATGCGTGACGCCTCAAAACGGCGACACACCCCTGATTTACTGGCGGAGCGGCCATAAACGTTTCACCTTTTCCTTGTGCAATTCAAGTCAGTTTGATACTTGTTATTAAGAGATATGATAGATTTATGTCAGATTTATGAGTTAGATCCACTTTCCTGCAGGGGATCGATGTCTGTCACTTTTCTATAACAGTGAGGTTTCTCCTCTACAGTAAAACATTAGTGATCTAATGAGCAGCTGGAGCGTGGCGTTAGCTGTCAAACGCTCTGGGAACTTCTGGAAGGAGGAAGGTTTGTGCTGCGTTCACCTGTCGCAGAGGTCGCTCGGGGGTCATCTGTCGGCCGGGGGTGATGGAGTGGATTCCTCGCATACCGACGGCCGCTGGCGGTCACGCAGTCAAAGCTGGTGTCAGCGTTAGTCCAAGTTCACACACCAACGGTTACGACAAGCCCTCACCTGTTGTTTGTGGTCAGAACAGGCGACTGCTGGGTAATGTAGGTGGTCTGTCTCCAGTGAAAAGACAAAGTTTCACTACATGCTACTGATATACTGTAGTATAGTTCAACAGCCTGGTTGTTTACTTCAGATGTTAACAAATCTTTCTCACATTTGGGGAGCAGAACTTTGAAATAAGCATATGTGATATTTTTGATAATTAAAGTGGTAGTAGGCAGTATATTTTTGGCATCATTGAGCAAAAATTCCATAATAACCTTTCAGCATATTGTAATTCAAGTGTTCTGAGAGATAACTAGACTTCTGCATCTCCTCAGGGCTCTGTTTTCAGGCTTTAAAAAATCTAGCCCGTGGAGGGAGACTTTGACCAATCACAGGTCATTTCATTGAGAGAGCGTTCCTATTGGCTGTGCTCCGGTCATGTGACCAGAACTTGGTGTTTCTTCAACAGATTTCACAATGGCGGCGGCGTCACAAACTTTCTCATTTTGCAGCTAAACAGTACACTACAAGATGATTCTGAAAACATTTGAGACGAGAAATAGGCATTACAGTAACAGAATATTGATTCATATTTGATCAGCTCTGCCTAGTTTGACCGTTTGGTCAGAGTTCGCGAGTTATTGACAGCCGGCTCTCATAGACGGCAGCTGGACAGCGGACCTCAGATCAGTTCTTACTGCTTGTTTTCCTCCGGTAAGTGAAATCTTGCAGATGCCGTTAGGAGCACCGGAGGACACAGTAGGACACAGAGGAACATGACTTTTTTCAGGTTACCTGTTTCATGTACTACTGTCACGATATAGCGACCGTTTTATAAAAATAACTTTTTTTAATCACATTTGCTCCAATCTCGCCTACTTCAACTTTAAGGGGTGTTTGTGACAGTTGTGCTTTTTTATGCAACAATGTTTAATGTTGCGTTCATGTCATGATGACGAAGTGGGAGAACAGGATGGCACGCTGGAGTCGCTACATAGATTGTCATGTTAGGTTTTGTTCTCATGTGTTACTTGCTCATTCGTGACATTATGTATGCGATATCATAGCACACGAAACAAATCCAAGATGTCTTATTTGTAATGTTCTCTAGTAGGTTGACACAAACATTTTTGTTTCAGTCAAGTAGGGTAAATAATTTGAACACAGCATTACTTTTCCATAAAGGATAACTTTCAACCTGGACCCTATTTTCCCTTGTTTTTGTGGATGTGTCGTGTACCTGATGTCTCCTGGCAAAACGAAAACGTACAGGTTCCATGTGGAGTCAGCAGTTATACACACTCAACTGTCGCGCCATTGAAGGAATACTTCACCCCCAAAATGACCATAAATACATCAATCACTCACCCTGTGTCACCTTGAATATTGAAGAAAACTTTGTTTTTTCTCTCATGCCTCCACGGTGAACAGAGAATCCGAAATCGGAGAAAGGTCTTGATGCATTGAAGTAAATGGGTCCACATTTAACAACAGCAAAACTATATTAACACTACCGTTGACAAATTCTCACACAACCGGTGCAGTATAATCCAAGTCTCATTTATCCAGTCGTGTTTTAAATAGTAAGGTTTTAGTGAAGATGCATGTTTTTGGGAAGTAGTGGGCATACGACTGGATAAATGAGACTTGGATTATACTGCAAGAGTTGTGTGAGAGTTTGTAAACGGATGTTTCGATATTGTCAAGACTTTTCCCCGTTTTTGATTCTTTATTCTCCGTGGAGGCATGACAAAAAAACAAATTTTCTTCAAGAATTCAAGGCAACACGGAGTGAGTAATGAATATAAAAATGGTCATTTTGGGGGTGCAGAATTCCTTTAAAGCAAACATTTTAAAGTGTTGTTTAGATTAAGATTGTTAAGATTAATGTAACCGAGAGACTTGTTCGACCGTGCGAACACACCCTCCCTCTTTCATTCCTCTAACCACCTTCTCAAGGTCGGTGTTGTGATATTTGCACATATCCAAAAATGTGTTGATATCCAAGTCTTTCTTTTGGGCATGCATCTCTGCAATCTGTCCGCTAGTTGGTTTGTGTACAACGCACAGAGCTGGCTGTAAACAGGCAGGAGGCCGTGTGATGCAAACTGCCGTAAAAACCTCAATTGAGATGCATATTGTGAATGTGCTGTATACATGTTCAAAGAATGCTCCTAAATCCTGAATAATATTGGCATATCCCACGTTTCTTAATCAGAAAAAGCTCTATTCAGAATAAGGCCTAATTCAGAATATCCAAATAGAATATGCTGTTTACATGACCTGTATCAGATTCAGAATATTGTCATATTCGGAATAATAGTGGAATATTAGTGTGCATGTAAACTTATTCAATGTTACCAATACATTGATGCGTGGAGGTGACGTTAGCGAGGTTATAGCATACAAACTCACACACCTGTCCCAAGTTATCATGAGTGTGACTCGTCTCTCTCACAGAGGTCACCACAGCCCACCTAAACCTTCTAAACACACACACACACACACACACACACACACACATACTCTCTCCCATGCCGTCATCCTGCGGTCAGCGGCAGGTCGGCAGAGTGTGTTCGTCCCTTTGGAGACAGTGTGTCTCCGTACAGCCTTTTGTCTGTGTGACGTTTGAGTGACAGCAAAGAAGAGGTTCCCTATATTTAGGCCCCCTGAAAACCAATCTCTGTCAGTGTGTGTGTGTGTGTGTGTGTGTGTGTGTGTGTGTGTGTGTGTGTGTGTGTGTGTTAGATAGAGAGAAAGAGAGTGTGTGTGTGTGTCCTCAGTTTGTAAAAAGGCAGCCCTCTTCAAAGAGAGAGATTGCCCTTTGTGCAGAGGTTAGGACTCTGGAGTTTGTATTGAGTGTACAGAGGACGTCTCTATGTGATGACAGACGAGTAGTGCGTGTGCATGTGTGTGTGTAGGGGTGTGTGTGTGTGTGTGTGTGTGTGTGTGTGTGTGTGTGTGTGTGTGCGTGTGTGAGACAGGAAAAAGAGTGTGTGTTTGCGCGAATGAAGGGCTTCCCTGAGGCAACAAAAACTAAGTGTGTGAAAGAGTCCTCTGATCTGCACTTCTGATGGAAGTTGAAACATACTGTACACACACACACACACACACACACACACACACACACACACACACACACACACACACACAGAGTTTCCTGTTACACAGACAGAGCTCAGTGGTTGAAGTTGGAGTATCGATGTCTTTGTGGTCGTCCTGGTTTGACTGTGAACTTGTCAAAATGTGAACATTTCCACTCTTTCTATCTTTCATTTCATTTCTGTTCCACCTGTTTGAATGACATCATGAAAAGCGAATTGTTACCTCTGCCAACAAAAAAACGTTTTAACCGTTTATTATCAGGACGTGTCCTTTAGCTCTTAACTCTCATTTTGAATTGTTGTATTTATTTGCTGCTGGAAAACATCACCTGTCTGAGAAGGGCCTTTCTGTGTGGAGTTTACATGTTCTTCCCGTGTTCGTCTGGGTTTACTCCGGGTTCTCCGGTTTCCACCCACCACCAAAACATGTATCCTCCCCAGGGGGGGATTTCGTCAGGAAGGACATTCGACGTAAAACCTATGCCAAATCAACGTGCGGATAAATGACCCGCAGTGGCGACCCTTAACGGGAGCAGCCAAAAGACGACCAGCAATATTTGCTGCTGGAAAACCCTGGAAAATTGCATTTCATTTCACGTTGCATGCTATTCTTGTCAGTAAATCAAACCCAAAGGATGAAAAAATTAAGTGCTTTCAAGTAGATTTGCGATCGACTTGTGTGTATCTCAATATATTCAATATTCTTAGTTGTATCATAGTTGTTTCTCTCACTATGTTTTGTACCTGTCTTTCCCTTGAGTTCTTTCTTTTTGGTCTCTCTCTGTGCTACACAATCTCAAATTCAAACACATTGTGAAAGTGTGTGAAGAAGCCACAGCAAAAACTACTGATAACATGACTTTAATCAGATTCAGATAGTCAATGGAACATTAACTGTTAGATATATGATGCATCTTCTTTTTATATGCTGATGTCCCTTGAAAGTTTTTCTGAACTGTGCAAAAGTTTTCAGATGTATTTTCTTATAAATGTCAGTTTCTGTAGTTTCTTCAGATCTTCTCCGTGTGGTCTGCCTGTGATGTTTCTCACTGTCCGTCTGCATTCTGTCAAAGATTTTCCTGACACCTTTTCTGAATGTGCGTCTATGCCTCGTCTCTTGCAGAATAAGATCCTGAACAGGACCGGCTGCTGTCCAGTTTGCACTGAAAGTGAGTAAGTCCTTCTCAACCCTCCAGCTTCCTCCTTTGCAGAGCATTCACAAACCCTTAAATAACCATAATACAGTTTTTTTGTGTTTTGATGCAGCTGTGAAATGATGTATTGAATATTTGTATTGAGTGATATTTAGTAAGGTAATTCAAATCTATGAATCATCCTTCTTAAAGGCGATGAAAACAAATCTCAGTCCTCCGTAGCTTCAGCTGAGCATTTCCCATGAACTTGAGTCCAGACTGTGGTTTGCCCTCGGGTCATTTCACTTTGGTTTTTGGCTGCGACCTGCAGCAAAAGTCAATAGAAATGGCTGTAATTGCACCATTTCAGGACTACAAAGACTCCATAAACCTCACTTCTTCATAATGTAGAGTTCAGTTCAGTTTATAAAGCAGACGTTTTACCAGATCCACTTCTGAGTGAGTCACATTAGAGCCTCATATTTCACCATTTATCATAAATGATCTATCATCATCAACACGTATCATTTTATAATTCTTGCATTGTGGGTTATCTCTTGCTCTCCGGAGACGACAGAGACTGCTGGTATTTTAGATTCAAACGGCAGCCATTTTTCCATAACTTATTTTTCTTTCTTTTGTTTGTTCTTTCTCCATCTTAATTTTTTTTCTCTGTCCCTCTGCAGAGCCGGGTGTATGTACGGTGTTTGGCGACCCTCACTACAACACCTTCGACGGCAGGACCTTTAACTTCCAGGGAACCTGTCAGTACATACTGACTCGTGATTGCGGCGGCGTCCCCTCTGGAGGACCAGGAAACAACATCAACATCAACGGACCAGACTCCAGCTTCATGGTAGGACGGGAGATTAAGTTTACGTCATGAAACTGATATCAATATTCCCCAAATATCCAAATTTACTTCCATTTAAATCAACAAGTCAAAGAATTGAAGGGAGCTCTATTTGTTTACTAGGTGTTGGTGAAGAACGACGCCCGGCGGACTCGTTCCTTCTCCTGGACTCAGTCTGTTGAGGTGAGGCTGGGAGCTTTGATCCTCAGCCTCCACCAGCACCTGACGGTCCGAAGGAACGGCACCCGCATCGCCCTGCCCTACCACGGCCCCGGGGTGCACATCGACCTGGACGGATACCTTCTCAAACTCACCACCATCGCAGGTCAGCACACAACACTCTCTTTAGGAGGCCATTTCATTTCTTTAGTATAAAAACCTCACAGAGCAGCTTCGTTTAACATTAGTGTGCTTTTTTGTGATCCCACATAACAACTTTTAAAATTTTAATACTACCTACCTACATTTAGCTGCAAACAACAATATTGTTCAATTCAAAAAGATTCAAACTGCCACTCACTCATTGTGTTAGGCCATACTTTTTTTATTTTTTCGTTAATCATTGTATGAATTTATTTCAATTAAAAACTGAAAGTATATAATTATTAACAGCATCTGTCTTAAAAACTGAGCCAACGG
This sequence comes from Sebastolobus alascanus, assembly GCA_916701645.2. NCBI lineage: Eukaryota > Metazoa > Chordata > Actinopteri > Perciformes > Sebastidae > Sebastolobus > Sebastolobus alascanus. Next base: position 555,641 of record CAKAOJ020000284.1, read on the forward strand.
GTCCTCGTGTGGTTGAAAGCTATGGTGGAAAAAGCTAGTAATTTAACCTTGAGTTAAAGGAACAGTGTGTAGCATTTAGGGGGATCTATTGGCAGAAATTAAATATAATATTAATGTAAGTATGTTTTCTTTAGTTTATAATCACCTGAAAATAAGAATTGTTGTGTTTTCCTTACCTTTGAATGAGTCGTTTATCTACATAGGGAGCGGGTCCTCTTCACAGAGTCCGCCATGTTTCTACAGGGGCCCTGAACGGACAAACCAAACACTGGCTCTAAACAGGGCCATTCACGTTTTTGCGTCTGCCACCGTAGTTCTCCTACACGCTTGGCACACGGGAATAGTTTAAGTTGGTTGCAATCTGCAACCTCGCCACTAGATGCCTCCAAATCCTACACACTGCACCTTAAGATTACTTTGCAGACTAAAAGGTTCAAGACCAAAACCATAAACCCAACATCAAGCATGAGGTTTCATGCTCAATTTTTTCTCCATTTTTGAAGTCGTATCCATATTTTGACTTGATCTTTGACCTTTTAAACACACAAAATGCATTTACCTCTGTTTGTTTTGTTGGGTAGAGAAGCATAGAGTGCTACAGGAATGAGTCCTAAAACCCAGAAATGAGTTAGCATTGTAGCGCTTACAGTTCCCTCATCTGGAAGTCAATGTTTTTTTGAATGGGTTTTTGGTTAGATGCCTGCAATAAGGTCTGTGGTTAACACAAGCTGAAGAGATTTTAACGTTTTGTTCTACGACATGAAATACGTCAGTAAATACCCCACTCGTGAATTTTGAAGCTTTTACGCATCTTCAAAAAGTTGGTTGCTAACAAGTGGCTAAATGAGACAACTAAACGTCATCACGCAGAACACTTGGCCTTTAGCTTAGTGGTGGTGACATAAAGTCATGCGACAGTGGTTCGTTTATAGCCTAACGTTAGATTTTTTCTTCTGGCGATTGCATTTAAGCGGCAAAAATCATAAAAGTTGTGTTCATTTGTGGAGATTATCTTGCTGAACAAAACGTGTAAGTATCATAAATGTTTGTTTGCCACAGATCTTATTTTCTGCAATAATCCAAAATCCAATGGAAAAATCCCACTGGCTTGATTTCCAGGTTGGCCTACAAAAATACGTCATCCCTGCAGCACCCTGTTGTCTGAAGAAATGATCATCAGTCTTTGTCTTCCTGCCTCCACCTCGTCCTGCAGGTCTGGAGATCACATGGGACGGTGACAGTTTCGTGGAGGTCGTGGCTGCCCCCCACCTGCGTGGACGCCTCTGCGGCCTTTGCGGCAACTACAACGGCCACAAGCGCGACGACACCATGGGAGGCGACGGCCACTTCAAGTTCGACGTGGACGAGTTTGCCGAGTCGTGGCGAGTCGAGGGGAACGAGGTTTGCTCCCAGCAGCATCCGCCTCGACGCCCGACCTCCTTCCTGTGCCCTGGCAGCGTCAAAGTCAAGTTCCGTGCCCACCGGGAGTGCCAGAAGATAAAGTCGTGGGAGTTTCAGAAGTGCCACCGTGTGGTTGACTTCGCCCCTTTCTACAGGTCAGAGAACAGAGTCACTCTGACACTGAGCTGTAATAAATGTTCTGAAAATGTTCATTTATTTGGTTCTAGGCATGAACCTGAAGAATGGAAAGACGACATAACAACCCACCCATGTCCAATAAAGTGTATCATTTATCATCCTGCTCTCTGTAGGTCGTGTGTGACGGACATGTGTGAGTGTCCTGTCCATAAAAACTGCTACTGTGAGTCCTTCATCGCCTACAGCCGAGCCTGCGAGAGGGAGGGAGCCCCCGTCCTCTGGAGGGCCGACACCGCCTGTATGGGTGAGTGACAGCACTCATGATTACAATCTCTTACAGACGCGGTGTCACACATACCCAAATATATTATCATTTAAAGTTACCTTACAGACCACAGATAAGTCCGAATTTTTGCTTTTGCTTACAGTGGTTCAGCAAAGCTCAGTAGTCATTTGTGAGGGACAGATGTTATTTCAAATAGATTACACTACAGATGATTGACAAATTTGATAAAAACATGGCAGCTGTTCAGGAAATGCTGTCAAATCTTTCCTGAGCTTCCAACCCTCTAAATAAATTTAAAGCAAGAATAATTAATTAAATTAGTTTAAAGCATTTTTCACAATGTTTGGGAATTTCAGAGACGGAGAAATCATGTCATCATCTAAACATGGTCCTATCTGATTGGACAAATAGAAAATAAATAATACATTATATCCACTGTGAGTAGACTTTGCCATTGTATTCTCCAGAGCTAAAGCTTAGTAATAGCAGATCAACTTTTTAAATTTCTTGAGGTGTTTCTTTATAGTGTAATATTATTGTTTGTAAATGTCTGTCATCGTGACTCTTTAAAGGGTAACTTCCATATTTTTCAACCCGGATCCTATTTTCACATGTTTTTGTGTCTAAGTGACTAATGAGGACAACACTCTTTGAAATTGGTCCAGTATTGAGGGAGAACGCTGCAGCAGCCAGCCGCTAAACGGGCTGTAATGTAATTGCTCGGGGGATCTGCTCACATGATTGATCCGGTCTGTTTGTTACTGTGTGTCTCGCTCAGAGAAGTCTCATCCATCCGTCGCATCCACATTGTGGAAATCATCTAAATATTCAGCCATGACATTGAAAATCTTGTAGATAAGGCTAAGCTACGCTTTCTGTACTCCAACACAACAAACTCTGACAACACCGGCACTCCTCTCTCCACTCTCACTCACGTTTCCACTGTTGTCTTCCGGTAACAAGTCACATGACACAATGACAAACGGAAAGCAAAAGGTGAGAAAAACGTTTTATTTCTCTGTAAGGTCCTTTCCATAATGTTGTCAGACACTTAAATTAACAATCTGAGCCCGTCAGTGGCAAAAACAAGCGTTTAGCGGCTGGTGGCCGCAGCATTCTCCCTAAATACTGGACCAATTAAAAAAATTGTTGTCCCCATTCGTCCCTGAGACACAAAAACATGGGCAAGTTACCCTTTAGCATCTTATAATGTTAAACCTTTGGTGAAAACTTCTTATGGACCACAGGAAGACCAGCAGTTCATTCCAAGAAATTAATTTGCTGTTTTTATCAAATGAACACTGAAATAGTGACAATCATTAGTCCAGCTTCACATCAACATTATTACAACTGATCGGTTGGATTTTTTTCTCTTCCCCGCTTCAGCCACCCAGTGTAAACACGGCGCCGTGTACGACACATGCGGACCGGGCTGCACCAAAACCTGCGACAACTGGAATGAGATCGGACCGTGCCACAAGCCCTGCGTGGCCGGCTGCCACTGCCCCGCCAACCTGGTGCTGTTCCAGGGACGCTGCATCAAACCCACAGCCTGCCCCGGCCGGTGACCCTTGTGACCCAGGGGGTCGGGGGGTCGGGGGGGAGGGGGGTCGGTTAGGTTGGGGACGGTCATTTATAGTATCATAATTAGGGCGCCAAACAAACCGAGGAGAGTTTGGGAGGACGCAAAAAGGTTTCAAGTTGACAGATCAGATGCGACACGGTACTCAGGGTCCAGATCTATCTGACGTTAGAGATACAAGCTACGGTGATGGTACCGGAAACTCCGTGGATGGGAGGCTGATCCTTGCATGTACTGTCACGATACCAGTCACCGCCACCGGAGGCGCTAATATCAGTCCTGTAGAGGAAGAACTGAACTCCCAGGAGAAAACTCAGGGGCCCTATTTGGAGATTTTCGACCTTCTGAGGAACATTTGTCCACGCTGCCATGGACCCTCAGGAAACTATTTGGGCCAGTGGACTCCAGCTGGAGCCAACATGGCGCCCAAATACCTTAACAAACTCTCTAAAGTGAGAAACTGAGCATCTGCATTTGGAATAAGGTGATTCAAAGCGGAGAAACTCTCTGATGCATCATATCAAACTGCCCTCGTGTTCCATCATTTCATACTGTAAGCTAGCCAGATTTATATGAAAGACAGACAGCTTTTATATTATTATTGTTCTAATTATTATTATTATTATTATTATTATTATTTGTTGTTGATGTTGTTAATTTATATATCGGTCAAATGACATGTCGTAGCAAGAGCCAGAATCATGAATATAATTGCGTTATAAATGATTTAAAGGGAAACAAAAAGCTATTTATGTATTTGTTGTGTACTTTTGTGTTACTGTTTGAAGAGAAATGCCCAAATGTGACTCAGTTGTTGCACCATCGCAGGGAAAAAGTACTGTATTGTAATATGCTCCGTGTACAGGTTGTTGTGGTTCGTATCAAACTGAAGGTGTTCAACTAAGCATTATGTTTCACTTGACGATTAATTATTTAAGACCAGCAATATAATCTTTTATCGAAGTTCATTTCTGCCTGCTGTCTTTACTTTCCTCAGTGTTAAAACTTTTAATAATTGTCAGACAAGACCCAAAGGTTGCTGGTTCAAATCCCCAAAGGAACTGGAGGCGTCTGGAAGGAGTTCTTGTACCTTTGCGCGAAGCCCTTGTCCTTTAATTTGATTATTTTCCAGATAAGAAAAAAAGGAAACAACAAAATTCTCAAACTAATGTTTATTTTTCAGACTTTTCTCTAACCTTTGCTTCTCTCTTGTGAAATATTGTTTTTCTCTTTCAGGCCTCTGAAAAGGATTCAAATTAAACAATCTGAGAGGTGGAAAATCTCTTCAATTTAACTGCTCACAACTTACAGACATGCAACCTCTGACGAGGGGTTGCGAGGAAATGGTTACGTTCCAAATTGCATGTATGTTTTTTTACTTTTAGTACATACGGCAGCTGTCATTACAAAGTATGTACTGTTGCATGCAGTATGCATACACTTGACCCTCTTGCTCACCTTGCGTTCCATTGACCTCGGAAATGGGAAGTCAGAGCGGGGAATGACGTCACACTGAAGGTGACCACATTCCAGTACAAGTCAGGAAACTTATTGGGGTTTGCTCCAGCCAGGTTAGCCACTATTAGCTATTGTTAGCAATACCAGTTGATAACAATGCATTACTCTGGTATTTTGTGCATACAAACACTGTAGCAACATGTCCACAGATAGAAGTTGGACAGTAATGTGTGTACGACTGATTTAATGAGACACAAATAAGATAAGATACATAAGTGCTATAAACAGTATATTACTACAGCTATTTTTACTGTTGATGTGCAGAGCAGCCATCTTGGATTTTGAGGTCGGGGTTGGTGAGGGATGGAACACAGCATCATATATCTGCTGTGCAGAGGATTGTGGGTCTGAATAGCCAGAAAAGCATGCTGGCTTGCATACTGCAAAATGTGACCGGATGTAGTAGGACATCCTGGTATTTTTAGCATACTGCATTTGACATATGTGTTGGGACATACTAAATATTTTTCTAGCATACTAAATAGTATGGTAGTGTGGGTGTTGGAACGCAGAGATAGCTTCATATTAATGCCTCTGTACATCCATACAGGTGTTTTCAGTTAAGCTGGCTGATTAGTGGGCATGTATAGAATTGAGTGACATCTTGCTGAGTCTCCTGTTAGCTTTGTTGAACCTGTTAGGGCGGGACAAATTACACCTTTATCATTCTTATTGGTAGATTAAGATTTGTGACCTAATCAAAGCTCCGTAAAGCTGTATTGAAGATTATTTTGACATTCAGTGTAGAGGCAGGAAACGTGTGGAGAGAGAGAGAGAGAGAGAGTTTGGGGATGACATGCAACAAAGTCTCCTGGCTGGAGAATTGAACCGTGGACATTGTGGTTATGTGGTATATATTTCATTTACTTTCGGATAGGATGAACTTTATTCATGGACGACAATTGGAAGGCTCTCTACCGGCATTAGAAGCTTGTAGGAGTGAACACAAGCAGACCGAACTCAGCTCTTGCGGCCCCCATGTGACATCGATACGATGCTGTAATCTCCGTTATTAACGGCCTGTAAATTAAAGGGTTACCGAAAACGTTATTCCTCCTTTTTCGTTCGCTTTTTTTACGAATGTGCAGCAACACGTTTCAATTTCCGCTCGTTATGCATACAGTCTTTTCAAAATAAAACTTCCATCTTCACAGAAAACAACTTCCTTAAGTTTAGGCGACAAAACTACTTAGTTAAGTTAAGGAAAATATCGACTTGGTTAGGATTTGGCACCATAGTTTTCTTAGAGATTTCAAAGTAACACGGGGTGAGTAATTGATATACAATTTGTGGGTGTAGTATTCCTTTAATGGGGACGTATCATGCTCATTTCCAGGTTCATACTTGTATTTTGGGTCTCTACTAGAACATGTTTACATACTTTATTGTTCAAAAAACACATTATTTTTCTCATACTGTCTGTCTGAATATACCTGTATTCACCCTCTGTGCGTTTAGCGCCAGTCTCTTTAAGACCCCCTCCTGACAAATCCCAGTCTGCTCTGATTGGCTTGCAAGAAAAATATGGTGCATCATTGCAATGGTAGTTCTCAAGCTGTGGGCCAAATCCATTTGGGACTGAAAACGCGAATGAGTCTTTGGCCAAGGATGTATAAAGACACGTCTGTTAATCAGAGGATAATTTTTTTGGGAGGTAAATCAACTTCCCAGTAGGAACACTTAAATAGCCCTCGTTTAAATAATTATGTCCTAAAAGTTGTAAAATTAACTAATAGCTGAATCCAGAGTTATTTTCCTTGAAATAATAAACGGTCCTCAGACCCACGGGACTGCACCACCCTGCACGCTCATATGACATATCCGGTTCTGCCAGCTTCCTGCTACCTGTATGCGGATGTAATAATAGATATATTGGCTGTAATTCATCACTTTTATTATCTTATAATACACCCATGGGCTGTATGCTGTAAGCCTGTGCAGTGGTGGATGTATTAACGTCTCTGTTCCCAAACAACCGGCTATCGGCCAGTAGCTAGTAGTGCTAGTAGCATGACACAAACAGAATTTAATGGAGTTGTAGGCTATTTACTAACATGCAGGGCAAAAGCACAGGACATAACCTCTTATACATCCATTTGTCTGTGGTCTATTGGACATCGATTTTGGATCCTTGACATGAAAAAGTTTGAGATTGCTCTCAGAATCTGTGTGCTGGATTTTTCTAACTTCCATTTATGTCCATCGCTCACTTTATGCTCCTCTGGGAAGCGGCCAGGCAAAAAAGTTTAATAAATAAATAAGTGAGTAAGTAAATAGTTATAATAGTATGCATATTTGTAATATTTTTATTGTTCAACACAGGCCATTTTGATAGAAACATTACAATTATGACAATAGAATAGAAATAATTTTATTTTACTTTTGTATTGCTCTTTGTATGCGGATGTTTTACTGGCATCCGGTAGTCGCTTTCAGTCGAAAATGGCGGAAGCGTAGCGCTGCTGCTGGCCACTTCTTATCAATATACGTTCTTTGCGAGGGCGGTATATTCTAATGAGCCTGCATGTGACATAGGAAGGGGAGCCAGATCTGAATGGCTTGTTGAATCACATGTTTTTTTGATCTAGACAGCCAACAAAAAACTGACTGGGTTGTCTTATTTCACAGTTTGTGGGTTGGTAGGCACTCCAGATACCCAAACGTAGTGAGTTTTTCATGATATGTCCCCTTTAAGACAAAAGAAATCAGAGTTATCAGCACTCAATAAGAAAAATACCCAATTCTCACAATGAAGAGCGGAAACATCCATTTAAATACATTTGCACACTTTTAATACACTTCAAATTTGTACAAACATATTTCACATAAACGTAGCACTAAAACAAAAACATGAGAACTAAAGAACCAAATACAACAAAGTCCATTCAACAGTCCATTGTTTCAGACGGAACACCAGAGAGGAAAATGAGACTTTTGTGCCCACCTGCCTCTAGCTGATGGTTCATTTCCCATGTAGAAGAATACATTGTGAACTGGTACTTTGTGTTAAAAGTAGGACTCTTAAAACTGTTCTGGTTTTGAGTACTGTGTGGTGGGTCAGTAACTGTTTACAGGCATCTTATAACTCACAATCATCTCTGTTCTGTTCTGTGAGCTCATAAAGCAAAGATGAACGTCGTCTAAAGACACTTTGGAGAAACACGGCTATGATATAAAACAACAACAACAACAACAACAACAACAACAACAACAGATACATCTTGTACGACAGCAGATCATTTTAGCAATATGTTCCCCAAACTGAATATTTAACATGTGATTGAAGGGGTTTCATTCCAAAATGCTACACCATTTCATTTTTAAAAATGTATAATGTTCATTAGTAAATATTTAGAGGAAACACTTTCATACTTTAATTCAAGTATATTTTTCCCAGAGAACATTTCCAGGAGCGGATGTCCAATGAATGATGCAGGTTAAGAGACACAGATATTTTGTCCTGTATGTTTTAAGCTGTGGGGTGGTGTTTTTACTCAATGTGGAGGCTTAGTCAGCTGCTCAGATTGAAGTTGGATGGAGCTCTGCTGGGAATTACATTTATTACAACAGGAGAGTGAGGCAGATGCCGATAAGCACGATTTTGATAATCAATTGTTTAAGTTATTATTGAATTAAAAATGACAATTTTATTGTTGTTCACTAGCTGCTGCTTCTCATATGTGAATATTTACTGGCTTTCATAGTTTTCAATGATAGTAACTGAATATTTTGGGTTTTAGACTGTTGGTCAGAAAAAAACAAGGTGAGGGTGCTCTTTTTTTACTATGTTCTGACATTTTTTAGACAAACTAATCGCTTAATAAAGAACACGATCAGCAGATTAGTCGATGATAGGGGTGGTGTAACGATACATCGATCTGTTATCAGTTCAATGATTAACAATCCAATATCATCGATGCAAAGTGAAAACATCGATACATTTCGTCATTTTGAAGGTACGCCTTTATTTTAAAATTCTTAACTGCTAAAAAAAAATTTGCACTTAAACATGAGAAATGTGGCACATTATAGTGAACAGGAGGTCTATTTTTTATTAAAAAAGACTAGATTATTTTTTCATTGAAATACCTGGAAGAGCCCAGTAATAAAATTGTCAAATCATAATTTGCTTTTTGTGAGTTAATATAAATGTAACTGATTGTGTTAAATATATATGAAATTTGATATTGTCTCATATCCACCGCAGACCTCTGAAATGAATCGGATTGAAATCATGTCGTGGCAGACTTTGTGATACCAGCAAATATCGCATCGTTGAACAGAAATTTGATATAATATCATATCATGATGAAACTTGTGAGATTACACCCCCCTAGTCTATAATGAAAATAATAGTAGTTAGTTGCAGCCTTATATTCTGTACACTCTCCAGAACAAAGTGTTGAGAAGAGGTCTAATTATAATAGCTAAAATAAGTGAAAACACCTGTGGTGTTAATGACAAATAGCTACTCCTTGCTACAAATAAACTAAAGATTTCTTCGTTGATCAGGACTCTAACAAAAGATACGTTGTCTAATTAATAAGGAGGAAACATCCCTTTAAATTTGACGTTTTGTAATTATAAAAACTTTTTACCAATCCCCGAAAATGATCATCCTTTGGAGTTTAAATTTGTCAGGATGAAAAAACATAAACGCTGAGATGAAGTCTTGGCATTTTGCAATGAAACTCTTCAGTAATATTTTTCACTGTGGGTTGTTGTGTTGCATTAATAATGATGTACTATTACAACCAGCACCAAATGATATTCACCAACACCAGTGGCTCCTGCAGATAAGAGGAACAATCACTGACATCACTACTCATTTGCACAACAACACAAAAAGCAAAATGAATACATTTAGACGTCGACGTGACAATGATACACTGTGAACGGTCCTGTTCTCTGCACGTGATGAGGGGCAGTTCAACTCTTTGGCTTTTTCAGAAAATGACACATTCACCTTTATTTCCAAACTGAGATGCTGTAAGGCATGGGATGGTCCTATAATATAAGTATTATATGAAAATGTGGGATCAAAAATAAGATATTCTCTGTTCGATTGAAAAATGACACGACTGATAAAACAAACGTGACACAAATAGATTCTGAAAAAATAACAGGAAACTAAAGCTCCCTTTTCCAGAATTAATCCTGTATAATTTGAGTTTCAGGTGTTTTAATTAATGGATATGTGTTATCGCCATCTTTTAACTTTGATTAACTTGAACTGATTAATAACTGTGGGGGGCTTTAATATCATCAGTAATTCTCTGAAAAACGACTTTCATACTGTAACCGGTTATACTGTGAGTCAGTGGGATTTACTGTGACATGGACGAGAGCGAAGGAAGCAATGACGGAGAGATACCGACACACAGCTGAGAAAATGCATTAGCAAATTAGTAACTCCACCTCCGTTTGATGCGGGGCATGTAGTGTTCAGTCAAGCTGCCGCCTTCTATTTCATTTGGTAACACGGCCAATAACAGCCAATGCTCACTGTTTTTGATTCTCCAGCTACAAACTGACCGTATGTTTGAGTTTCTTATCTCTCATCAACAACTGTAGCCAAATATTTCTCTCAGGATTTGGTTGAGACCAAACTTACATTCAACTGTTTGCTAACACCTTAGCCATAACAACATTATTAGCTGATACATATCAGGTCTGTGTTTCTGTGGTCTTTTCTGCCCCCTAGTGGTAAAAAGATAAAATCACAAAATGCAGCTTTAAACACCTTGAACTTGGCTCCAAATTGTAGATAATGTGGCCCTAGATGCCTGAGGTTTAAATCAGATTAGGTCAATTCTAAATAAAAGGTTATGGATTATTTTTAAGGTGATGTCACTAAATGACTAAACTGAACTCATACTGCCAAAACCTTGAAGTGAAATCATTCCAAAACCGCAACCTGAAAGTTAATTTAGGTCTAAGACTAACTTCTTTCTTCTTGTCAACAAATCCCATGAAAATACTTTTAATTCTCATCACTCATCTTCAACCACTTATCCGGGGTCGGGTCGCGGGGGCAACAGCTCCAGCAGGGGACCCCAAACTTCCCTTTCCCGGGCCACATTAACCAGCTCTGACTGGGGGATCCCGAGGCGTTCCCAGGCCAGTGTGGAGATATAATCTCTCCACCTAGTCCTGGGTCTTCCCCGTGGCCTCCTCCCAGCTGGTCGTGCCTGGAACACCTCCCTAGGGAGGCGCCCAGGGGGCATCCTTACTAGATGCCCGAACCACCTCAGCTGGCTCCTTTCAACGCAAAGGAGTAGCGGCTCGAGTCCCTCATGACTGAGCTTCTCACCCTATCTCTAAGGAAGACGCCAGCCACCCTCCTGAGGAAACCCATTTCGGCCTTTAATTTATTTCTAATAAATAAAGGTGAGATTCATAAGTAAACCGTTTAAAACTATGATTATGAAGTTGAGATTAGGAAGGCACAGAGTACAGTTGATTGTTCTGTGCTCCACGCTGATCTCAACACACTAGATATTAAGCAGATGACTAACTGGATGTGTTTTTTCTTTGATTCGTTGCTGATGCGCAGGCTGCACAGGTTACCTGTGCAATTCTGCGATTTTTGTATTCATAGCAAACTGATAAAAATATGACAACGATGTGGAGAAGCTTCCCGCAGACAAGACAGTCTCTTCCTTGTCTTACCATAAAGACAAAACCCAACAAAAACAGATGATACAAATAGATAAAACTAGCTGCTCTAAGTACAGAAAATATGTATGTGCACTCTAATATATAATCTTCCAAACCTCTCAAGTAAAAGTTTCTTTTACTAAAGTCTCGCTATACAAAACAAAATATACATCTAATAAAAAATACACTCTTAAAGTTCCAGGCTGGCCAGCTTCAAGGATATACTAAAATTAAATCCAAAATACAGTCAAACCAAGATATACAGCTGGGGTCAGCTATCAAAGCAAAGGAACAAGCGAACCAGGCAGAAAGGAGGAGGAGGAGTGTGGAGAGAGAGGGAGAGACTGACCAGCAGAGTTCAGTCGTCATCACTGTCGCTGCCCGACTCGCTGAGCTGAAGGTCGTTTCCTGTGAAGACAAACGGGGTAGAACATCGTTTATTGGCAAGTTTCCTGCAATAATTAGACTAATACTGACTCAGAGAACTGAGGTGGCATCTCGATGTCCATCACCAGCCTGAACACTGATGATGTGTTTACATGCTATGTAACTGGAAATGGGAGAAATGTTTAACTCATACATGTCCTCCCTTCCCTGCCTCTTGCCCAATATCGGTTACGATACTACGAGGTACTCACGGAGTGTGTTCATGAGCTGGTTGTTGCCCTGCTGCCGGTCGGCTCCTCCGTTGGCCATGGGGTGGCGGTTGGGGGAGGTCTGGCTGAGCGGTCGGGGGGCGTCGTGCTCGCCGTCGTTGCTGCTGTCGTCGCCGCTCCCCGAGGCGCTGGCCGAGTCGGAGGAGCTGCTGCTGCCGCTGCTGCTCATCTGCTCGATCACCTCCACCTCCGCTCGCAGCTCTGCCAACAGCAGGGGGCAGCATAGAGTCAGCAAGGTTCACATTTTTTAAATGTTCCGTCCCTTCCTTACTCATCTTTTCATCCTAATATTTGTTAAAATATCATACGTAGGGCGCACAATTGATCAAATATTTAATCGCAATCATGATTTTGACTTCCCACAATTAAATGAACATGATCGACTGCCATATAGACATTTAAAATGTGTGCTCCACTCAAAGAAACCACACCACTAGATGGCTCCCAAATGTTCTTACATCTGTTAACAAATGTTTATATAGTGTTAATGTTTATATAGTGCTAATAAATACTTAACAGGTGGGTTAAAGTAAAGTGTTACCTAATGTAATATATTCTATGTTCCATTTGTTATGATTATGTTGGGCTCTGGTCGTAGCTGGACCTCTTTACCTCTCTTGATGTCATCGAGCTGAGGCTCTGGGGAGGGATTATCCTTAGAAGGAGATGGGGAGGTCTTGACCCCGGCTCCGGGCTTGGTCGGGGCCCGGAACTGAGAGCTGGGCTGGCTGGACCGAACCGACTGCTGCTCGATCCGTGCCTGGATCTTACTGCTGCCCTCCGCCCTGAAACGTACACACAAAGACGATGTACCTACCGTTAGTCCTTTCTGAGCTTCAGCAGCTCTTCTCGATCTATATGGGTCTTAACTGCAGGAATATCCTCTTGGGGGAGATTCTGAAAGTTTAACTTAAACGATTGCCTATACCCCAAAATATATGGACAACTTTCTTTTTTTACGCAAATCTCTGCTGAATTCAGTTTAGTAATAATCAACGTCCAAAAGATGGAGCCAAAGAAATCTAACAAAATACACAGACAATATAACATTCTGACTACTACAGGGTTTTGTATTACATTTTTGTGGAATAGCGACATAAAGTGTTTGTGTTTTAATCGGTTTGAAATCAATAAAATCCGTTTTTTCCCTGTGAGGAAAGAGGGTGAGACAAAAGTCTCAGATCTTTGACCTCTCACCTGGTTTTCTTCACTTGGATGCTGCTGCTCAGCTTCTCCAGTACAAACTCCCCGGTGTCGTGGTTAATGATGAGCACGCAGTCCTTCTGGTACGGCCGCTTGTTTCCTTTGAATACCGTCATGGGAGGCGTGGAGCCCTGGAAGAACAACAATAGTCTGAAATTGAAGTGTTTCTTTATCGTAGTGATTGATCATAAGTGAACATGGAGTTGGTTGCCAAACAGCAATATTTTTAATTCACAAAGCAATGAAATTCACATAATTATTTTCAAAACATTTACATTTGCTAGTTTTTGGGAATTTTCTCACAACAAACAGTAGCTTCCAATACTCTTCAGCAGTACTGCAATTAAAGTTAATGAGTTGATGAAATAGTTTAGGCGTCTGGTGAATTTGTAACCAGGAAAATAAATTAAAAGATTTCCTGCTCTGCTGTCTTTACAGAAAGACTTCACTAGGGCTGGAAAAAAATCAGTGACCCAGAGGACAACAACAGCCAGTCTCACCGGAATGTGAGGTAACGTGATGGTAACTTCATCTCCTTTCCCAACTTGTAGCTCACCCTCGCAGCTTGTGTCGATAGATGCTGGTTTGAAGTCATCTGCAAAGGAATGGCGTTGGGTAGATGTCAATCATGAGGACAAAAATCAGAAGTCCAATGCAGAGCAGCAGTTTAACTGGGTCAGGTGCTGGTCAAATGCAAACAATGCAAAATAACCAAAAATTAAGAATGGACTTAACACGCATTTTTTAAAGTTTCTGGATAAAACTGCATATTTATTGTAACTTTTAAGATATCAGACTGCAATGTAGAGCTTGAGCAATGGTTGATTTTAAGGCTGATATTGATATTTGAAACAAAAAAAAAATCTGATAATGTATCAGCCAATATTCTCTTTTTAACATGAACACAAACATTTTTTGATAAGAATTGTGACCATGATATATACTGATAGGGAAATTTTGCACTTAAAAATAAACTCTAATGGACAAATCACTGTTAAAAGTCCATAGAAAGAGATCATATGACCAAACCTGAGGCAGGGAGGATAAAATAAACGTTCCTGTCTGGAAAGGACCCGCCTCCCTCAGGTGCAATCACTTCCACTCAATCAGAGGCTACAGTATATATGCTGCCTTCCTCCCTTTGTTCTCTCTTTTCGACTTCCAAAATCATGTGTGTGTCCTGTAAGTTAATTTACTTCTTTAATGCTTTGATTTGCCTTTTTATTGCACAATATCTGATAGGGGTGTACGAAAATATCGAGTATCGCAATATTATGTTTTGTGATACTGAATCGATTCTCCAAAAAACTATCGATTTTTAATTAATAGTTTACATGTGACGATGAACTCAGTCAATACTTTATTTCATTTGCAGAGAGATGTGCCCTCTGTGTAGTGCTATGATGTTGGATGTTACAGGGACTGTGATAAATGCAGATCCTACTGCTCTGATTGTATTAAAAAAGTGCACTTTTTTACTCATATTTTATGCATATGGTGGTGTGTCTTTATACTATGACAGTTTTCCTGTTTGATTTTAAAAAAATTGCAGTATATCGCCTTGCTTACAGTATCGCAATTTATTGCAATATATTGAATCATAAAGCCTGTATCACGATATGTATCGTATCGCCAGAATCTTGCCAATACACAGCCCTAATATCTGAGATGATTTGATTGATTGTTAATACGTTTGTTTTCTCGTTGCAGAGCTAAAACCCCACACCACACAGACGAAGGGAAAGAAAGAAATCTGCCTCTGAAAATAAATTGCTCTGCATAAACTGAACCTGCAGACTGATTCTCATTCTGTTGCTCATATCATTAAGTCCAGTGTATTCCTGCCCAACAATCACTTAATTACTCCAAACATATTGACATTTCTGTGAAGCAATTTCTTGTTAATTGTCAGCCACCATATGCCCCGATGACAATATACCTCTTATAAGCCAATATTGGCACTGTAGGGCAATGTGATATTGTTTCACTGCACAATATTGTATGTGGAGCTTACATAATTTTATCACACTTTATAAGCCCAATGAAGCATACACAACTCATTGCTTGCTCTTCCACTTAACATGTTTAAATAAACGGAAGCTTTAAGTTAGTGTGCAACAAGGCAAGCACTTATTTTTTTGTAAGAATATGAGTGAACTATTTTTTTCAAATTTCTATATCAAGCTACTGGTCCTTATCCATGCATCTTTCAACCGAGAGCTATACATAACCACAGTATCCTGGCTAAAGTTCACATCCAGCAACTTTTAAACAAGTACAGGCAGTAATGGAATAACAAATGTCAGGCATCAACATTTGTGTCCTTAACCTGCAGTTAAGCACTTCTCCTTCCCAGTATAACAAATAGTGATAAGCAGCAGCACGCCCACTTCTACATAACTTGTCTAAAATGAATAGTTGACGTTACAGCAGTGGGTGTGACGATATTTTTCTATGCAAATTACCAAAATGTACCCCATAATTGGCTAGTTTATGTTAGAGCCGGCCTCCCAGTCCATGTGAGCAAAGCAATCTCAGTTAATTTAACACTCTTCGCCGTTTCTTTTAACACATAACGCGGGTTTTCCACACTCACATCGGATAGTGTGAAAGGAAGATTTTGGCCTCTTCTCAAAGCTTTCTCCGAGCTTCAACACATGCTCCTCTTTGTCCAGCAGCGGATTCGTGCTCCCGTTCATGCTTCTTTCCAAATGTGGAAAATTCACATTTATGTAAAAATATTCCTAAAAACCCCCGAGCTGTGTGTTGCAACTTCAGGGCGATGAGAATAAGAAGCCAACTATAAGACAAAGTTAGCCGACTGTAGCTACCCGTTAGCAAAACATCCCTTACGTCACTCGGCCACGCCTCTTCCGCTTTCTGGTCCGGCCATCAAATGTCTCCGAAAACAACATT
Source organism: Sebastolobus alascanus (assembly GCA_916701645.2). Taxonomy (NCBI): domain Eukaryota; kingdom Metazoa; phylum Chordata; class Actinopteri; order Perciformes; family Sebastidae; genus Sebastolobus; species Sebastolobus alascanus. The sequence continues at coordinate 572,001 of CAKAOJ020000284.1, forward strand.
TATTTATCGATTCTACTTTTTGCGATGAAATATTGAAAACGCTTTTGACACATTTATTACACATAAAGTTAGATAATTACGTGATGATGTGTGATGTATTTTAATTCAGTGCGTAACGAGCGGAACCAATGGAAAGAAAAGGAAACAAATAGCACGGACGAATTTCATTCACGGACAAGATGGACGCCAAATGTGGAAAAATGCTACTAGACGCAAGTTTTTTAGAACTTTGTTAATTTTAGCTTCATTAATAATAAAAAAAACTGAAGTTGTAAACCCTGTTGTTGTTTCCCATGAATTAACCATTAAATACTAAAGTCCGAGGCTTTCTAAAAGCATCATGGCACTGTCGAAAGATAACAGTTTCCATGGGGATATTAAAACATCTCCTGAAGAAGATGTGGAGTCAAAAGACGAAAAGACCTCCAGAGTTTTAACCCAGGAGGAGCCGGCCAGACTGAGTGGTGGTGAGCCGGCTCTGGTGTCCGACTTCAAACTGATGAAGTTGGAGAAAGAAGCTCAGAAAAACTGGGACTTGTTTTACAAAAGAAACACGACGAATTTCTTCAAGGACAGACACTGGACCACCAGGGAGTTTGAAGAGCTGAAGGCCTGCAGAGAGGTGAGGAGGAGAGTAACGTTACACAGCTACATTTACATGAGAAGACCAAGAACACTAAACTTACATCACAAGAGACCAACATGTATCAGATTTTGTCCTTTTAAATCCCACTTGCTTCTATTCTACCATATGTATTTAAGTAACTTTTTAAGTTGTGGGTTAAAATAGCCCAAACGCATATGGCTTTTCATGTTTCGGGAAAACATCTCACCAAACTTCATTAAAAAATATGCATTTTTTTATGAGACTTTGCTTATCTGCAAAATTACAAGCTTGATAGAACATAAAATGAGATAAAGCAAAAGCGTTAACGTCTCCAGGAAATTTTTGGCATATAGATAACGTATCAAACAGCAATTTAGTTCCTCCTTACATGTCAAACTTGCACCTACTACTGTGAATTTTGTGAAAGAAAGCTGTGGAATAGGGGGTGATCCAGTTATAAAAGATGCATTTCTCAACTTGCTCCTTTCAAACCACAGCTGGCAAAACAAGTTCTGGATTCTGGATCAAAGTGTTACTACTCAAGCTCCCATCATTTGGAGCTGTGCAGGGTTAGACATGAATAAACTGATATTTGTGGCCATTCGTTAGTGATGTCTTTGTCCTGCCTGGTTTGCAGTTTGAGTCCCAGAGGCTGGTGCTGCTGGAGGCCGGCTGCGGTGTAGGAAACTGCATCTTCCCTCTGCTGGAGGATGACCTCAACATCTTTGTTTATGCCTGTGACTTCTCACCGCGAGCTGTTGAATTTGTCAAAGTAAGATATCTGTCAATCAAATCTATATCTAATATTTTTCACTTTTGACAGTCAACTGAGCTCCAGGCTCTTTGTCTAGTGACTAACTGCTTTACACGACAGTACACGATACATTTACACCTTTGAGCTGACCAGTACAAACTCAGTCTCATAATGCTGGCTGATGACCAGTTCTGCTGGACGGTTTGATGGCTTAATAATGACACAATGCTGTAATGATAATAGAAATAAAACCACTTTATCTGCCTTCTGTTGACAGCAAAATCCTCTGTACTGCCCTGAACGCTGCAGTGCCTTCCAGTGCGACTTAACTAAAGATGATCTGAGGGAAAATGTGCCCGAGGGCAGCGTGGACGTCATCACTCTCATCTTTGTCCTGTCGGCTGTCCACCCTGACAAGATGAAGCTGGTTTTGCAGAACATCAGTAGGGTAAGTGCAGAGACAGCCGGGGGGAAAGACTCAGTGCGGGGTTCCTTTGGGAAAAAGTTCTTATTGACGTTAGGAGTTTTTTTCTCCCTAAAATACACGACAATCACATACATACAGGCCTAATATACACGCAATCTCGTTTGTGTACAAATAAATGATACAAAGATAAATTGAATTTTTTTTTTTTTTTTATGTGGCTTCTAGATGTGCTGCATGTGTCAGGTTGTAGCTTCCTATCCTGTTTTCGGTAGCCCACAAGCTGGTTCAAATGGTGCAATGTAACATATGTGGCTTTAAGGTGCTGAAGCCCGGAGGCATCGTCCTGTTCAGGGACTACGGCCTGTACGACCACGCCATGCTCAGATTTAAAGCCGGCAGCAAGCTGGGGGAGAACTTCTACGTCCGCCAAGATGGAACCAGGTCCTACTTCTTCTCTAAAGGTCGGTAAAATAATTCCGGAAAGTCATTTGTATGTTTGTTTGTGTCATTGAGATAGATAGATAGATAGATAGATAAATAGATAGATAGATAGATAGATAGATAGATAGATAGATAGATAGATAGATAGATAGATAGATATTTTACCTACTTTTTGTCCACAACAAAAGCAGCTAAAATGATTTTCAACCACAGTAACCATTTTTAGATTTCAATACTTGTTGGTCTGCTTCACAGACACAAGTGGAGAGCTTGCAACTAGCAGTAAGCTTGTTTACACTTACTTCAAGAGCTAACAGATCTTTGTCTGCCTCAAGGGCGGTGTTGTATGAAAATAGTATAAAGACAGCTACCCGCAAGTTCTTGATTTAATTATTCAACAGCTCAACCATTTATTGTGCAAATTTTACAGCTGTTTTGTACATTGGAAGGACGCAGTGACGTTTCCAAACAGAAGTCAACAGTCAAATCTTTTCTGGGTGTGAAGGCTCTATTCATATTTCTTGACATTTATGACACAGTAGAAAACACCTCAACCTTCCTTTTGTTTCCTCCTTCTGAAGTCTCAGTCTACCTTTTTCTTCTTCCAGAGTTCCTGGCTGAGCTGTTTGCGGAGACGGGCCTCCAGTCTGTTTTTAACGACTACGTCCTGAGAGAGACGGTCAACAAAAAGGAGGGGCTTTGTGTTCCCAGAGTGTTCCTGCAGAGCAAATTCACCAAGCCCGGCCTATCACAGAGCTCCTGATCAGTCACTTGGTCTGTGTGTGTCACCTCATAAATCGTGTGGACAAACATAACACTAAAAATGTTTGGCTGACATTGGATGGCACAAAAAATATTATATTCCTTGCAGGACTTGGGAGCCTAAATGTTACCGAGGCGGCTTGTGGCCTTCACGCTGCTGTTTCTGAATCCTTCAATTCATGAGGAAGATGCAGGTGATTAAGGAAGATTAATAATGCCTCATTGACTGATGTATTTTGCTCCTTCACCAACAGATGAGGACAGTGTTGCACTGGGACTTTTACAAGTGGAAATATGTGGAACTATATGAACATTGAAGCACAAAAATGCCAACAGGAGCCTGATTGTTCTGCAAGGACCTTAGCTGGATGAATAGTGAATCTCTGTGAACGGTATTCAGTGATTCAGATCAATTTCAACTCAAACAGCTTTTGTCAAACTTTGACCAGCCTGTAGCATCACCAGGAGAAGTTCTCTGTGACTTTTTTTCTCCTGTGAACAAATAGGCATTTTGATTACCTCCAGTATAATTTCTCTATCCGTTATTTCCCCTGATGTTCAGTTAATGGTATTATGGTGAGTACTTTTAATTTTGTATAAATTATTTAAAATGTTTTTCACGATCTTTGCCTGTCTACGTTTAAAAAGAAAAGTGTTCACCTGCATTGTGTCATTTCACACTTTGTCTAAAATATGCTCACAGCGTTACATCCTGCTTATTGTCCTATTTTAAAATCAATTCTCCTGTAAACCACAGAGGCAGATAATAATCTTGCATATATAAACATTGTGACTTGTTCAAAATAAACATTACAATTTTAGGTGGTTTCCAAGTGTCTTAAAGGGACTATTTGTAACTCATCACGCGCATAAATCTTAACGGGTCGGTATCCCATGCTCGCTCGCGTGTGGGTACGCGAGCGCGCAGCAGCTCTGCTCCTGCTGTCTGCTCCTGCCTGTTTGCACACCGCCCTCGTTCTCCCCCGCTCGGCTCGCTCCACCTCCACGTGAACGCGCGCACATATCTGGTGAATGTGCAGTGGACGTTTTTGCAGAAATAACTGCTGCAGCTCCTCCAGACCAACAGAGGTTTCCCGTGTCTTGTGAAGTGACGGGGCTCTGCAGCGAGCTACGTTATCGTCCCGACCGGGTGTCGGTGTCTCCCGCCCCCCCCCCCCCGTCTCTCCCCCCGTCTCCCCCCGTTCCCTCCGTTTCCTCCGTTCCCTCCGGATCGGGAGGAAAAGCCAACACTAGGATCAGCATTGATTCATGGAGAGACCTTCCTCTGGTCAGCTAACATTACTGCCAAGCAGGTGAAATATAGAGTGATATTGTGTGTTAGCTGACGTGTGTCGCCTCACTGTTTAGACCGGTGCTCGTTCATGTCAATGTAGCGCGAGCATAAAGCGCGAGCGCGAGCCACAGGACGCTGACTTTCGTTGACATTGCGGCCACAGGTGTCGCTGTGAACAAGCAATTTCTGATTCTTACATATAGCCCCTTTAAAATCATCAGATGATTGTCAGATCTGATCTCCCGCTGGTCTTTTTCCTTGACAAACTTTAAAATAAAAACAGAAGTTACAGATGAGTGCTTTTTTATAGATACTCATCATGGCATTTATGTCTTTATGTGATAGTTTACTGTATAGAAACAGACAGAAAACATTAATAGGAGGTGTCGTGGTTATATGGTATTTGTCTTAACCATTAGGCTACTAAGATGCACTCAGTGTGCAGTTTTTTCTGAATATCAAAATGTCACTTCCACATGGTCCATACTAAAAAATATATTCCAAATCAACAGCAATATTATGGGTTTTACAAGTAGTTAGAGGTAGAACAGATGTTGGTTTGTAGCTATCAGTTGACCAATATATTCAGAATACACGAGAAGTTTGACATTACACAAGTAGTCCAGAGGAGTGCGCTGTTGGTTCATGATGCATACAGGCTTAGGTTAGCTGGCAAGGCAATGTAGAGAATCATCCATGTTATGTCCTTTTATCAGTCTGTCACTATCAGTGACTCATGATGGTTATTTTTCATAAACTTCCTGTACAGTCACTGGGCTCATAGTAGAGCCCTGATACGGTATTAGAGACTAATGGCTCCAAAATACAGTAACAATGCTTGTTTTGAGGGCACTACAGTGTTCCTAATCAAGTCATTTAATTAATAAACTATTACATTAAAACTACATTATAAACTCAGACATTTTCTGTCAGCTTGTATACGGAGACATTTAATTCCATAACGATCTGTCAGATATACTTGCAGTACCGAATTATGTATTGATGTCTATTTTATTGATGATTTTGTATTTTAATAATGTCTTTGATAACTTGTCAGCTGTAATCGTTTGCAGCTCCAGTCTTCAGCCTTGATTAAAATAAGTGAGAATTGCAGCAGACCTGCAGTTTTCTGGCAGTTTGTTCCAGATATATGGAGCATAAAAACTGAATGCTGCTTCTCCAGTTTTAGTTTTTATTCTTGGGACAGAAAGCAGACCTGAACGAGACCACCTGAGAGGTCTGGATGCTTCATAATGTAGCAGAAGATCAGAAATAAACCATTCAGTGCTTTATAAACCAACAGTAGTCTTTTGAAATCAATTCTTTGACAGACAGGAAGCCAGTGTAAAGACCTCAGAACTGGAGTGATGTGATCTACTTTCTTGGTCTTAGTGAGGACTCTAGCAGCAGCGTTCTGAATCAGCTGCAGCTGCTTAATCAAGTTTTTAGGGAGACCTGTAAAGTCGCCATTACAGTAGTCAAGTCTATAGAAGAAATATTAGAAAAATTCAATAGTTTTCCTTTGTGAAGTTTCTGTTTGTATTGGAATAAAGTTAGATTTAATGTATTGGAAGAGACATCCACTTGTTATAAGACTTTCAAAATGCTAGTGAATGAAAGTAAAACATACAAATGTTGCCACAACCATCCATTAGCAGGATCCCTTGTGAAGTAAATGATTTGACAAGAATATAAGGTTTACATTTTGCCTTTTTGAAGCACACAAACACCAACAAGCAGCATGTCTATTGAGCAGAAAGCCTTCAGGGTTTCTGTGATTTGTAAACATTGCTGCATAAAAGCCTAAAAGAAAAAGCAGCATCCTCAGCTCATTGTTTGAGGTTCTCTCCAGCCAAACCCCAGTAAGCCTACTGGATCAAGCAGGTGAAGGTTATTGTAACTGTTAGTGGTTAATTCTGAAAACTTTAATACATTGAAGACAATAGAAATTGTTAAACAACTGAATAAGGAATTATTTACTTTTTCACAGAAATACAAGTGATGTACTGTTAAATGAAAACATGTGGTGTGATTCGGTTGAGGCTCTGTGGCAAACATGCTCTGAATATGGCTTCCTGTTCAGTGAGTTTGTCACCCGCTGTTTACCTTCTGGGCGAATCTTTCAGCAGAAGAGCACAAATGGAAAAGGTGTGAAACTATCTCATAGCGAGATAAACACAACAGAGCGAGTTGGCAGTACCTCTCAGCACTTCTTAGAAATGTTATTTGATGTTTGACCAAGTGCATTTTAAACATGTTATAAAGGATTTACATCGTAAAACAACCCAACATGTACATTTAAAGCAAAATTTACATTTAATGTAAATTAGAAATCACAGGGGGTTATTCAAAATATCATAAACGCCTGTAATATCTAATACAAGTCAATGCAACATAATTAAATTTGTATTGTGGGGACAAAGGGTACACCTTAATGCAATCTAACAACATGCAGGGCTAATAATTCAGGGGAAAACAAAGTCATTGGGATACATCGTCTGGGAAAAATTTATATCTGAACCACATTTTGTGCAAATCCATCTAATAGACAACGATGAGATATTTCACTGACACTAGAGTAAAAATAATAATATACCAAAATAAGCAATGAAAAATATTTTGAGGAAACAAACTAAATAAAATCTATATCCTTTAAGAAAAACTACATACTTCTGAGACATTATACGTGGCCCTAACAAAAACAAACTAAAACTACTGTAAAACTAAATGTATAAAAACTAAAACTAACCATTTTGAAAAACTGAAACTAAACTAAAACTAGCAAACACACTCTGAAAACTAACCAAACCTAACTAAAATTAAATTTAAAAGTCAAAACTAATATAAATTAAAAACGAACTGAAAATGTAAAACTATAATAACCTCATGTGAAAGGAAACCAATTTATCCACTTATGACAATGAATGTTTTTAAAAAATGTCCTGCCAAAGTGGTGGACCGACAAACTGACATTTCCATCCCTAGAGCCATGCAGCGGGTATAGATAAAAATGATTATTCTAATCTCCCTTCATGCAAAACTGGAAACTCTTCTTAGATCAGGGTCAAAGGGACGAACTGTTTATGAAACAGAATTGTGAAGTTCCAACTAACTGTACTCAGACGTCCTTTTACACAGATCAAAAACCCCGATCAGAGACACACATGATTACGTTAGCGTTACTTTATACATAGTTTCGAAACCGTACACTGTAACCGATGCAGTTTCCTGTCCTGTGGTTTGGCTTCTACAGCCAGCTAGTGTGATGAAAAACAAACGTATGTTGAAATGGGACCAAATTTATTCTTGATAGGTATGACAGAGCAAGTCAACTACAGTATCAGTTGTTATGGCTTTTCAACAGTTACAATCAATGCTTGTGTGCTGAATTAAATGATTTGCACAAATAATAAAAAAACATTGGCTCTCAATCAAAATTAATACAGCAAGTAAGGACTCATCATGTGTTGTGGGGATTGTCAACATTGTTAAATGTGATTTGAAAATAAGATTTTGTGGCTTTGTGCTCTCAAACAGTAGTGAGAAGGAAATTGAATGAGGGCAGGCTGCTCAGAGTGCTACAAACCAGTTGCGGCCTTGATACAAGTGTTTGCTGTTGATGGATGCTGTGGCTTTTCACACCTTGACACAATCAGCTAATATGCATCTGATCAGTATCTACACAGGCAAATCAGCAGGTACTTAAATAGTTTGTTTTCTCCGTTGAATTGTTGTATGTATTGTATAATACATTTTCTGGAAAATCAATTTGTTACTGGTCACAAGAATGTCTATTTTTGGCTAATTCAGCAAATTAGATTCCTGAATAACCATTATAAATGAATGGTAAATTAAAATTTAGTTTATAGTTATTTTACTGTAAACAGTGAAATGCTGATTAATAATGTTTACTAATTATTAGTAATGCTATAATTTCTGTTATTTTATCAGTTTGTGTAATATGAAATATTAAGTTTATAAATTATATATTGTACCATAGCTGATAAGAAACGATAACAATTACATTCTGACGACATTAGTAAACTGTTTATTCACAGTTTATTGTTGCACACAGTATAATATAACGTTTTATATACTATCTAAATATTAATATTGATTATATAAACATTATTTGGGTGGCTATTATAAAGTTGCAACTGATGATTATAATACCTTGTTAAATGTTAATAAATACTATGTAAAGCATCAATAAACATTATTTTGATAGATAGTTAACACTTTGTCAATGGTTAATAATTGGTTTGTAAACCATCTATAAACATTATCTGGATGGTTATTGTAAAGTTGCAACTGATGTTATTTTATAATGTGTGCAACAATAAACTATAGCAACAAATTATAGCATTACTAATAATTAGTAAACAATATTAATTATCATGTCATTCTTTAACAATAACAATACTATTAACTAATGTTTAATGATGGTTATTATAAAGTGTTACCAAGCAGGGTACTTTATTACATTAATTCAAAATCATACAAAATCTTACAAAATACAATATTCACAAAATAATACAACCTAATGCATACATGGCAAAATATCTGATGGTTGACAAATTTATATTGTTTTGCAACATACATATCATCATATCACCCACCATAATGTAAATATCAGTATATCCAAATTGGGACTCATGTTTCAGTTTTGCCAATAGTCGGCACCGTTAGGCATCATTAGATACAGTGTAACAGTAAGAAACTGTCTGACTGTCTTTCTGTTTTCAAAACTATTTAAAATCCAGCATGCCTCTATTATTAATATGAAATAATTTCTGGACCAGATGTTTCTTCTCTATTATTAGAAATTTTAGTATTCAGCAGATAACACAATTTGATGATGATGTTAAATAAAGTAATATTACTACTGCTTGGGTTGTTATATGCTAAAAAGTCACTAACTTTTACCTAAGTAACCTTAGTTGTCTTGGCTAACGTCTAGTCATATTGTCGATCTTTGACCTGCTGACAATAGATGATGAAACATATAAAGACCAAAAAAAAATGTTGCTTTGGAAAAAAAAAAACATTGTTAGACTTCATCATTGTTCAATTTATTTCATTCACTTACAGTAAAATAGAAGAAAAATTAAGTTTGTCTCAAGATGCTTTTGGAAAATAGAGCCTGGTGCACTCAACCTGTTGGAAGATTTGAATCCTGTGTGAACAGAGCCTACTCAGTCAGATGATCAACCTGCAAGAGAACATAACAGAGCAGAACAAGGCGTCAGTTTGCATCTACAGTATAAAATCACCTCCCTTCCACGGTATCTAGTTAAAGGAACAGTGTGTATATCTATTGGCAGAAACGGAACATAATAATAAGTATGTTTTCTTTAGTTTATAATCACCTGAAAATAAGAATTGTTGTGTTTTTGTTACCTTAGAATGAAGCGTTTATATCTACATAGGGAGCGGGTCGTCTTCATGGAGCCGGCCGCCGTGTTTCTACAGTAGCCCAGAACGGACAAACCTAGCAATGTTAACTTTTCCTGCTTGGGCCGGAGTCGAAGACGTTACCCGCTCTGGAGTTAACCCCCGGCAATCCTCTCAGCCGCCGGGAAACAAGACACAGGAAACCTCTGTTGGGCTGAAGCATTTATTCATGCAAAAACTACAACTGTCTTCTGCTCCACTAGCTCACTTGTTGAGCTAGTGGAACAGAGCACAGTTTTAGTCTACTAGCTCACTTGTTCACCCTCACACATTCACCGCCACTCTCTCTCTCTCTCTTGCTTCACCACTCACTTCCCACTTACACACTAAACACTGTCTCTGCTCTAAATGACCTACGCAACTCTTACGACAAATGGCTCTAGATAGGGACATTCGTGTTTTCACATCGGCCACCGTAGTTCTCCTACACGCTTGGCAAATCCAACGCTTGGTCGCTAAATCCAACACACTGTTCCTTTAAGAAAGATAATATATATTCTACAGGAACGATATAGAAAGTAAGTAGGATTCATCTTCAGGGGAGCATGAATGCCTGTGCAAAATTTCATGGCAATCCATTAAATACTTGTTGATATATTTCCGTCACAATACCAAAGTGGTGGACAGGCCAAGCTGTAACATGGCCACACTGGTTTAATAGCAGTGTATTTTACTATTTCCCTGTTTCAGGTTAATTGCCTTTTTAGAGCCGACAAAATTGTATTCATGAGCCGAGGTTATTGATGTCAAAACATAGTCTCCTTAAAGTTCAAAGTTACAATAATGAGAGATAATGTAATGTTCCTCCTCATGACAATACCTTGGACAGTGATCCAGATGTAATGTCCAACTGACGTCTCTCCACTCTCACATTCAGCCTTGCATTGAAATTCGCCGTCGTTCTCTGATGTCAGGTTGAGAACCTCTGTCACGACTAGTCTGCGTCTCGCGTTGTCATCAGAGACTGTCTCGTTTACTGTGGTGAAGTACTTGCGGGGGTCAGTCAGCTCAGCAGTGAGATTATACCATCCAACACGCAGCAGACCGCAGTGCTCAAAATCATAATATGCATTGCAGGATAGTTTGACCGATGAGCCTCTGGCAGGAGTGATTTTTCTGATAGAGTCATGGTAACGCACCAATAAGGTACCTACAGCACAAAGGAAACAAAATAGTTATTAGGCAGTTTCCAGCTTCTTTTAATCTTCTAAACTCATTGATTTCCTCTAAATAGATTAAAGGAATTGTTCAACATTTTGGGTAATGCACTTATTCACCTTCATACTGAGATGTTAGATGAGAAGATTGATGCCACTCTCTATCTGTCCAGTATATATACGTCTACAGCCAGTAGCCGGTTAGCTTCGCTTACTATGCTTAGTATGGAAACTTTGGGAAAAAAGCTAGCCTGGCTCTGTCCAAAAGTAACAAAATCCACCTACCAGCACCTCTAAAGGTTACTAAATAAAATTATATACCTTGTTTGTTTAATACGTGCAAATACCGAAAAGTAAAACCCACAAGTTGTAGTTGGCCTGGAGCTTACAGTATATTTCCTGTACCATATGCATGTACAGTACAAACGCATATAACACCATCTTTAATACATGCAATTACTATAAATAAATCAAGAAAACAAAATATATATAGAATATATACTGTATATTTAAAAACTACAACTTGTAAGTCACTATAATGATACTTTATAGGCTTTTTATATATTCTACTCATTAGTCCAAGCTTGGTTTCCCTTCAGCCAGTGTCAACTAACAGACAATTCATTTTAACAAGCTAAAGCAGAAACTTGGTTAACTGTATAATTACTGAAGTATTACTTGTGTCTTATAAGAATACCCCATGAGGTATCCAGCATCCTGTACCAAGAAAACAAAAAATGTGTGAAGACGCCCACATATTAAAAGCTGTTTACTAACCTTTGTCCTCCTGGGCAGATGACACACACAAAGTCGCCCACAACAGCACCGTAGGGCCAGTAAGCCAAATCATTGTCCAACACACACACTGGAAGGTTAGACTAAAGATGAACACAAGGCACGAGGCAAGATGAGAGGAGAGATGTATGATTTGCACGATGTGAGTGTGTCTGCTGTTGTGTGGGTGGAGGATGCGTATCTCTGCGCTCAGTTATACAGCAGTGTTTCCATTCCCTCTGACCACTAGACACTTAGCACCTTACTTTGATCTTTGATGTTTTCCGTAGTTAAGTTTTTTGCCATTGCATAATAACACTTTTATGTTGCCTTGAATGCAGCATTCTATTTCACTGATCAGTTTATAATGATTCAAGCAGTTGTCATCTGTCATAGGACATATACAGTACAGCAATTTGGGGTCTCATGTAGCTTGTCTTAAAATTCGTTTTTACTGTACACCATTTGGGTCATTCTATAATTGGGGGTACATTTCACATGAACAAAAAAGTAATAAGGCAATGTGCTTTCTCAAAAAAAAACATCAGGGGTTTAAGTTCAAATATTCCTTCAGTATAATATATCCATTTTGCAAAGCTTAAACGTTAACTACTTTTTTGATATTTTAAGGAAAAGGATATTTTCCCATTGATCTCAGAAGGGTCTTGCCAACTATGTTACTCATGAGTTGGCCTACTCTGGGTCACTTAATTGATAAGTAACATAGTTGACAATTTCCCTATTTTTGCCCATAATTGGTATGGTGGGCCTAGCATGGCTAACATGTAATTTTCTTTATCAGGTTAAGCTTAAATTTCAACACATATTTGAATTAAATCATAAAAGAATTGTTAACCATAACAATGTAGCCAACATAGTTGACAGTCAATTAATATACTCATTGACAATGCGTAAGTACAGATAAAATATTTAAAAAAAATGAGAGGACAGTCACCAGAATGTATTCAAAATGGTCACCATTGAGAGAAATTACATCCTGTGATGCTGCTCACATGGTTTTGGGACAAACCATATTTTAGTTGCAGGGGGATGTTCTGTTAGTAACATAGTTGGCAGAACTTTTGCAGAGATTAATAAACTGATAATGTTAACTTTAATGGTTTAAAATTATTATTCTGAGGCTAAGAGCCACTCAATTGAAAAATGGACATTGCAAAAACTGTCAATTTAGGAACATCATGACAATTTCAAGCTAAATGAAACATAGTGTGTACAAAATGTGTGTCTGATCTTATAATATGCTTTCCCTTAATCTGTAAAATAATATATTTTTGAAGAAAACAGTTAGAAAAAATATCATTATCATCAATGGACATGGAATGTACCCCCAATTAGAGAATGACTCATTTACTGTATGTCTGTATTCAGTGAGAACAGAGTTTTTTATTCATTTTTAAACTGCTTGGACCCTGATTATCCCCTTACATTTTCCTTAAGTTGCTGTTTAGAAAGTTAGAAGTTAGAAAATCCCTATGAAAACATCACATATATTTTGCATATGCCTCTTCCACCACTTTGTTGTACACTGAGTAAAATAGTCAAACTCAAGACGGCAACTTTTTACATTGCTCAGATTAAATTTGTAAACCATAACTGCGCTGCGATTTCCAGAAATCACTTGTCACTTGACTTAAAGAAAACATGGACGTGACATCTGTGACGCCAACCTTGGGTTTTTGAAGGGAGGTTTTGAAGATCTGCCCCCATCTGTCAGTTTCAATAGCCAGAAAATAGAGAAGTGTGGACAATGAAGTGTAGCCTGAGTATGAGAAACTTCTCAATCAACGCAAACGTGACCACAGATAGACCTTTTATGCATTATAGTTGCTTTAAGTGTTTGTTTTTTATATCAGTGGGGCGGCAGAACGATTCCTAAACAAACTTAACAGCTCATATTGAAATAGATTTTACAAAGTGCTTCACAATAGGGAATGGGAATGTGACGTCACTGACAGCAAGTCGGCCATTTTTGAAGGATAAAGGGTAAGAGTGCATCCGCTGGCTGTTTACTGCAAGTGTCAAAAGAACTGCTGAACTACTGTATGAACACTGAACACTATACACTACACAGTGAATAAGATTCAAAGACGAAATGTAATATATATAATATACAGTCAGATACAAAGGTAGGCTAACGTTATGGGTTTCATTTTGCAAAATACTGGTAGATTAGTTATACAGTATTAGCCAAGGTTTTGTTTGCATTCAGTTTGCATATCATTAGCTAGCGTTAGCCTATCTTTGACCGGCTAATAGTGTATTTGGCATTTGGCTTGTAGATCTGAAGGTCCTGTACCCACCCGTTTGTAAATTGGACATGGGCCTCCAAAGATTTACATATTTTGAACTGCTGACAGGTGTAGGCACTAACGCCAAAACACATCAGTGACCATAACGGGTGGCAAGCTGTCAAGGTCCTCCTAATTCGTAAGGATCGATATCATTAGCTAACTTCAGTTTTGTAATATATCACCCATTTGCCTCTGTCAGCTTCTCTTTGTATGGGCATTTGTCTTTCGCGCATAGCCTACTTTATACATTTCTGATGATGAAGGATTGACAGATGAATAGACCAGTGATATATAATGACACCTAGCGTAGCTCCGTAGGGTCCAAAAATGCCCCGCTATTCCCATTTCCTATTCAGGATAAAATTAAATGGCAGCAATACTAGCAGACATGGGCTAAAAATCAGAGTTGACAAACTCATGAAAACAGCCTGGCTATGCTGCCTGGCTAACGTGCTAGAATGTGCTTGTAAGCCTACTGTAGCTGTCATAACCCAGCCATTATTTATGACGTTATTATGACAGCTCTTTCCTTAAACTCTTGTCTATTGTAAGAAAACACTATACATATGAGAAATTAGCTGACACAGAGTAGGAGCAAGGCTAGTATTAGCTAATGTAGCTAGCTAGCACAACAATAGCCAGTAAGCCACTGTCTGCTAAATGGATAGCACACGAGCCAGGTTAAGGAGGGACAATCAAAATGACTATTCGTCTGAAAAACAGGGTTGACCAGCTTCTGAGAAAACGGCTGTCTTCACTAGCCACTTGTTCACTGTTTTTGGAGCCAGCATCCAGTGGCCATTTGAGGAACTGCATCTGTATCACCTTTGCACTGGCTTAAACAATTAGTTGTGGCTTTGTTGTCAGTGTCAACAAAATGATAACTGACTAAACCAAGCTATCTTTTCTGTGGAATTGTCAGTGAACCTGATGACGTTCACAATAGAGTTTTGCTTTTTAAATTATCTGTTATCTATAATACAATCATTACTTCCTGTGAGTGAGAAGATTTTTCTAAAAGCGTCCAGACACTAAATGTTTGGTTCAGGTTGAATAAGCAATAGAGTTAACTGAAGGAGAACGGTGTCTCTATGTTAAAAATTACTTATTTTTTATCTGTCATTGTGAAATTGGTACCCATAGATGGGCAATGATGAATTTATCTACACATCCACCAAGTATAGTAGGCCTACATTTTGTTGGACAGCACATTGCCATCTCTAACAGAGGGTTCAACTCTGTCAAAGGAATGGACATGGGACTCTATGTCAATTCACCAGTTGAAGAAGGGAGGGAAAGTTTGGAGAAGAGAGAAAATTGCCATTCAGGTCAGAATATTGCTTTTTGACTTATGAGCTTTTATTTCTTGTGTTTCTTTCTTTTCTGTTATATTTTCATTTTTAGGTTTCCTAAACTATTGGTGTGGCCTCTGACCTCTGAAGGTTTTCACACACACCTAATCTTTAGTATTCTAAATCAATTTTCATATACACCTGAAGCAAAGGTATTATGATTTATCTGTGTCTGTTAATTAACTATGTGCGTTTATGGATTCATTTGTTGAAGCACTTTGAGATACAGCTCAATGAAATGTGCCTTGGAAGCAAATCTGACCTATTTAGAGTCACTGTGGGGAATCAGTGTGCATGTTACATGTCATTTTATCTAGTCACATATCCAACTTGTGTGTGTATTGTCTTGTAGGAGGGTCAAAAGTCTAAAGGGTGGTTGGAGTCAGTTTCGGCCTGTTGTGCATCATACAGTCAGCTCTCAATGTTTCTCTTCGGCTCCAAGGCCGTAAGTGTCAGCCTGCACCTTCAGTTTTCAGAAACATCTTGAAGTGTACTGTTTAGCTGTAAAATGAGAGTTTGTGACCCGGCCGCCATGTTGAAAACAGTCAAGCCAAAGCCGACCACCGCCCACCGGCAGGAGCAAACTCTCATTCCACAGCTAAACAGTACACTACGAGATGTTTCTGAAAATATTTGAGGCGAGAAATAGGCATTTCAGGAACAGAACATTGATTCATATTTGATCAGCGCTGCCTAGTTTAACAGTTTGATTGGAGTTTGCGAGTTTCACGAGCAGTGATTGACAGCTTCCCAGAGTCACCTTGGCTCTGATTGGTTGTTTTTCTTCGGGCACGGTGAAATCTTGCAAATGCCATTAGGAGCACCGGAGGACACAGAGGAAAATGATTTTCTTTCACAGATTGTATGTCTCATGCACTACTGTCAGGATATATTGTCAGTTTTATAAAAATACCTTTTTATCATATTTGCTCAAAGTTATTGACTGCAGCTTTAAATTGAAATATACAATCTAAACAGTGTAGAAGAAAACAGAAGTACGTAATTAGAACCTTGCAAAATTAAGGGAGAAAACACTTTAAATACTTTTAATGCAGGATGTCATAAGGGAAGTAAAATAGCGTGACAGTGTGGTATTGAGTGGTATGGTGTGTGAATGCTGTTTTAATAAGAAACTACCATCAAATGAATTTAATGAAATATCTGAGGAAATGATGACTTTTGGTAATCCCATTACAGTGTTTAAAAAAAGTACTTTGCTGAAGAGTTCAACATACAACTTTCAGTCTCTGCATCATGAGGCTGACGCAACATTTAGCTGAAGTATTTTTGGAGTAAGGAAGTGAGAAGATGCTCTTTCTTTGGTAAAAAGGATTTTATTTTCCGCCATGATGTCACCCTGTGTGGGCACATGCAGTGAGACACAACAGTGTCTTCACTAATGACGAATGCAAACAGCTCCCCTTTGTGGAGAATAAGAGATAGAATGAGTTAGAAATCAGATGAGGACCAAGACTCAGATATTTAAAAAGGTCAAATTTGTATTATTAGAACTCACTTTGGTGTTGAAAATTGGTATTGGTAATTGGCAAGTTAACACAGGCAAAAATAGAATAATTTGTGTACCAAAATGATCAATTAGTGTTCTTAACAGAGCTTTAAATAATATTGTCAACACATGGGGTGTCAAAGAGAAAGTAAAATAATGTTGTTTAACACGAAACATCTGTTGTACATTCACATATATCTAAAAATAGTTTTGAAGGTATTTGGTCTTAAACCAAAGTATTGCAGAAATTGAAAATTCAACCTGTTCGATGGATCACCAAAGTTATTACAATTTCATGGCAATCCATTCAATACATTTCACTAAAAAACACAAATGTCAGCTTCATATTGGTGTTCGTAACGCCTCGGCATCGGGTCTAACAATTAGCGGTGGCGTTTGCAGCTTATTTGATCAGTGGTCACTTGTCATTCGACGCAGGAGTTATTGCGTCATCTCTTTTCCAGAATTTTCTGAGTGAACCTGCTGAAGCTGAATAGCAAGTTCTTCTTTCTTCTTCTGTTTTATTACCAATAAACCAGAAACATAAATAGCATGACTTCCTGTTTGTTTTTCCCAGAGAAAGAGCTTCAACACACTCACAGTGTTCAGAACAATAAAGGTAAAGACTTTAGGTGGAAACACTTATGTTACATCTGCTGGTGATAGAAAGTTTATTTCCTTCACGTGAAAAGTGTCAGTTTGGAGGAGGAGTTAATATTTGTCAGCTATTGTACACCAATGATTTTATTGGTTTAGTGAATACTGTCTTTTGTGTTGTCATCTAAAATCTGTGGTTGATGACACAACTTTTATGTTTGCATTGCAACACAATCAGTCGGCATAAATAGGGAATTATTCATTTCCCCCCCCACACACACACGAACACCAGCTACAATTACAGAGGCAATTTATAGGACAAAACAGTGCCTTCTCTTACTATTGGTTAAAGACTGTCGCTGTCAGAAGAATGGAGATAGCACACTATGTCAACTCACCAGATAATGAAAGGAGGAGTAGAGAAGAGCAAAGAGAAAATCGTCATTCAGGTCAGAATATCTTAAGTAAGTTAAATTATTTTTGTTTTGTTTTTTGTGTTGTTTTGAGTGTTAACCTTCTCCATTCTTTCTACAGCACTTCTGTTTGTTTCTGTCTTTGGTGTGAACTCTGACCCTTTACATTTTTACTTTACACAAGCAGCTTGTAATTTTTGTCAAGGTTACAGGTTTCATGTTTATTTTATCAACAAAACTATTCAAATATAAATATACCTGCAATTTAGAGAGGTGTGTTTCTGTGCTTATTTTTAAATATATATTTTTTATAAAATGTCAATTAAAGCTAGTTGGTAATCTTCATGTTCACCGTCCACCTTAATTATGATATGTTTACGTTTATAATGATAATTTTGGGGGAGTGGCTTTGGAGGGAGGCCTGAAGGAATTTGCTGTCAGTACTGCCGACTTGGCGACTTTCTCGCTACATTTAGGGACTTTTGGAGCTGGTGCTGCTAGCTACTTTCATTGGAAAAGAGTTGGCAAAACTGGGCTCAGTTTTTCAGTTGGATCATTTGTAAAATCGAACTCTTGGTGGTTTCTGAAGATTGCCAACCCTACCTTTAAATACTACGGTGCTGTGGTGCTTTCAAATCAGGTTGTGAAATCTTGTGTTTACCACAGATGTGCTCATAAGTTTCTCTGAAGTAAGTCCTTCAGCATGAAAAAGCATAAAAAATTGACTAAACAACAAAAGAAATCTTAGTTGACTGAGACCAAAATGACCGATTAGACCTCTTAGAGGGGGCCATCCCCTTCCTGTCCAGTGAAAACCATGTATCTGCAGATGTGTTGATTTTTAATGTTTGTGATAAACTGAAGGATCAAGTGTTCCATTATGTGTTGAGAACATTCTCCTACTTCTTAAGCTAAATGAACTATTTAAAAAGCATATTGGATCAGCTGGAAAATGCGTCATCTGAGCTGAAAACAGGGCTGTTTTTTGAGCTCATGAAAAGTTGACTTTTTCGAGATACTTGGTTCTCACAGGACAGCAACCTAACACATGTTGACCTTATAGAATATGATGCATTGCTGTAGATTAAACTAGCCAACAGTATATAAAGGAGTTAAAATCATCTACAGTAGTAAAATGCAACATACACATTAATGCAGCAGTAATATTGATCCAAAAACGTCATATATAATAGTAAAACACTGACAGGGAACATTTTACTGCACAATCAGTACTTTTTCTTTTCAGTAACTTTTGCTGATATACTGTACATTCTTTTAATTCTGAATGCAGGTATTTTACTTGTAGTGGAGTATTTTCACAGTGTGGTATTAGTACTTTTACTTAAATAAAGGATTTGAATATCTGTTCTTTTATACCATCTTTTCCATTTCCAACTAGTCACATTTGGTTAGCCTCTCTAGTGAGTTATTTTCAGTTTTTTGTGCATTAAATATGCACATTTATAATACCAGTGTCTCCTTTCAATTATTTACTGTAAAAGTTAAAGATTAGGTGCAGCAAGTGATCAAATACAAGGTTTCAACTAATATTTACATCAGTGATATTTTAGGAATTTTCATAGAAATCTTTAAATATAACCACTTCCTCTTAGTTTTTGAGGATGTCATCTCTTCTGCAAAACCGCAGTATAGACTATTTATACTTCTGTAAGTCTCTCTGTTCATTGGTTTAAGTTGGTTATTATACACACAGTGATAAAATACAGAGTTGGAAAAAGTGATAAAATATGCACCAGTAATCCACAGAGATCAGAATACAACTGCCTTTTTCCTGATGTTGATAGTATAATCATGGTGGGTGGTATGTGTGTTTTTACCTGTAGGAGGGTCAAAAATCTACAGGTTGGTGGGAGTCAGCTTTGGCCTGCTGTGCATCATACAGTCCGCTCTCAATGTTTCATTTCGACTACGAGCTGGTGAGTATCAGCCCCCACCTTCCACATGTCACCACAAAAAGAAAAACACCAGTTGGAGAACATTACTGATTTCAGGAAGTGAATCTTCTGTCCGGCTAATGAAAACCCATTGGAAAAATTAAAAGTAAAATGTAAATATACTGTATATATTTATATCGTGTTGTGGGTGGCAAGGTAGACACAATAATAAGACCAGAAAATGACAACAAACACCATTTTCAATAATAAATTCTTACAGATATGTGTCAATTTTAACATTTTACGATAGACTGTATAAAATAAGTGGATATAGTCACTGTGACGTCACCCATTGGTTTGTGGAGTACGGTTTTGAAGCCGCGAGTTTGGCATTTTGGCCGTCGCCATCTTGGTTTTTAGCCATCGCCATGTCGTTTTTTCTGGAACCACAAGTGACACAAGAGGATGGAGCTAAGTACAACCGAACGCTGAATAATTGATTTGTAGGTGACCAAAATGTTACAATTAACTTTCATGAACTGAAAACACACTGTGAAAGGGTTAAAGTTGTAAGACGAAGACAAGGACAATTCCCAGACCGGACAACGCTGTGGTAGCGACCTGTCAATCACAAGGTAGCCACACCCTAAAGCATACCCTGCTCTATGGTCCATTTGACTCTAAATGGGACCATAATTTACTAAATGAACATCATGCTGTATTGAAGAAGACTTGAAACTAGCGATTGAGACCATAAACTCATGTTTACAATGTTTACTGAGCTAATAAATCAAGTGAGAAGTAGGGTCATTTTCTCATAGACTTCTATACAATCAGACTTCTTATTGCAACCAGAGGAGTCGCCCCTTGATGGCCATTCATAAGAATGCAATTTTAAGGCACTTCCGCATTGGCTTCACTTTTCAGAACTGGAGGTTGCCGCCTGCATTTCACTCATAAAACAACTGTCAAACCCACAGCCGGTGTTATCTATTACTGTAGATAACATCTGTGTGATTGTTTCCGAAGCCAACAGTGGTCAGCTAGCAGATTAGCTCATTAGCGGTAGTGCTATCTTGGCTTTTCCTGTCGGCCTGCCTCCAGACGTTATCCTAAGCTAAGCTAATCAACTCCTAGCTCTACTTCAATATTAACATCAGACACGAGAGCGGTATCGATCCTCTCATCCAACTCTTGGCAAGAAAATTAAGTATTTCTCCAAAAAGATGAACTGTTCTTTTAAGTGAGAAACATCAGGGATCACAAACTTCTTATCTGTTTCCCTTTCTAGTTGGGTGTTCTAACAAAGTCACGACTGGTAATTCCACCATGATGTCAGCTGATGACATCGGAGTCCTGATTTTAGAGAGAGACCAACTGGTTCGAGAGAGAGGCCAACTGGTTCAAGAGAAAGACCAACTGCTTCGTGAGAAAAACAACTGTTTCAAGATAAAGACAGACTGCTTCAAGAGAAAGACCAACTGCTTCAGGATGAAGACCAACTGGCAAAGGAAAAGAAAAAGCTTCAGACCAGTAACAGCCGCCTGATCGAAGACAAGAAGATGTTAAACGAGAAGGTCATCGAACAACAAAATCAGATAAAGGAACTTGAAATGCGTGAGTTTCTTTTTCGAAACCTGTATTAATTCATATATTTTTAGGGGAGGCAATTCCATTCAGTCAGTGTACCACTTCGGTCCAGACTGAAATATCTTGATATATACTGAATGGATTGCCATGACATTTTTGTCAGACATTCATGGTCCACAGGGGATGAATCCCTCTGACTCTGGTGGTCCAATGACTTTTCCTGTAGTGCCACCGACTGGTCAAAGTTTTCACTTCCTGTAAAATATCTCAACATCTACCTGATGGATTGGCACAAACTGTAGATGAAGACTGACTTTGGTGATTCTCTGACTTTTCATCTAGTGCCATCATCAGGTTTTGTCTTCTCTTCTGTCTTCTCCTCTCCTCTGCTTTCCTACCCTGTGCTGCCTTCTCTTATGCCCTGTCTTGTCCTGTTTTGCAATGTCTTATGTCCTTGTTTTCTGTCCCATCTTGTCCCGTCCCCTCTTGTCCTGATGTGTCCTGTCCTGTGCTTGTTCCTGAGCAGAACAAAAAGCCTCAAGGTGTCCCTTAGGATGGCGGACATACATGTCCACCTGCTACCAGCTTTCCTCTATGACAAACACCTGGGAGTATGCCAAACAAGACTGTTCAAGGAAAGGATCTCATTTGGTGATTTTGAATGATGAAACGGAAGAGGTATTTATGATTTTTCTCATATAAACTTAATATACTGATATTACATTGCAGCCAGTTCATTTATGGTTGACCTCACTAACTACAATGGATAAAGTACACTTCCTTCCCACAGAGAATTGTCCGTAGTTTTGGAGGTGCTGTCAGAATGTGGATGGGCTTGCATGGTCACAGAGCCATGTCCCGCATGTGGACGTGGACATTGGTGGATGGAAGCTCACTGTTTTATGCGTAAGGCTTTTTGAATGTTTATGAATAAAATGATGATCCTGATTAATAGCGAATGTACTGTTTCAACACATTGATATTACCATATTACACTGTGAAGTATGTCCTAATGTCCACACTGACATTTAGTCACTGAAATTATATTGAAACAACAGTAACTTAATCTAAAAACTTTTCAACCAAAATTACGGGAAATTTCATCCAGACGTGTTTTGACCTGCAAATCACCAAATAAATGCTAACTGGTTGATCGCAGCGAAAGGCAGGATACACCCTGGAGAGGTCACCAGTCTATCACAGTGCTAACACATATGTACAGTACATATACAAACAAACACAGTCAACCAACAACTGTCTTGCACTGTTCCACCCTCACGAAATCCACCAAAACACTAATGTTTGTGTTGTTTTCTAGTAACTGGAATCATTGGAACCCAGAGAATGGGGGAAATTGGGCATACGGTTGTGCATACGTTAACCAAGGCTCGTCGTCCTTGGAGACCTGGTTTGTGGGGACCTGTCGAGAACGATACTATTGGATGTGTGAGAAGGAGCTGCACACCAGCTCTATCAGACCTAAATAAGACCCACACAACAAACACATCTGCAATCTCTCTCTCTCTCTCTCTCTCTCTCTCTCTCTCTCTCTCTCTCTCTCTCTCTCTCTCTCTCTCTATATCTCTATCCATCCGCTTTGAATGTTATCAGCCGATTAAGTGGCTGTGATCAGTTGTCATCGTGAGCATAGATTTAAAGTGATATGGCCCCACTATACCCCCAAATTGGCTCAGTAAATTGTTATCATCTATTGGTACAGCGTGGTCGCACTAAATGGCGTACTGTATGAATGACACTAAGTCGCCGTTCTTGCTTTTGTTGTGTCATTTGTAAGCCATGTAGTCTGTATTGACTGCAATGTAAGCGCATCCACGTATATATGCTACGCTCAGAGTTAGTGACGTAAAAATAAAAAGTGAGAAGACTGCTTATGGTGGGTGGGGAGGCAGACTGGTCAAACAAACAAAGGAATTTCAACCAGGAGACGTTAGTGACATTTGTGACGTGTTTTCCGTACTTCTGTTACTGTATGTTGTTTCCGTACGTATTTTACTTACTTTACGTTCTTATTTTAAGCCCAACCATAATATTTTTTTTCTAAACCTAATTGGTTTTGTTTCCTAAACCTAACTGCGTCCGTTACCGTAGTTTTGTTGCCTGGCGTAAAAATGACACACAAAAAGAGGCGTATAAATGCCACGCAAAAAGGCTATAATGAATGTCCTTGTAATGTCCTGCTATTTATACGCCTCCCATGAAATTGGGTTGATTGGTAAGCTGGATCACTGCAGGGAGGTTCAAAATTGTTTGTCGTCGACCTCTAGTGGTCGTAGTAATTATGACAGGAGCAAAGGAGTAAGTCAGGTGACGTAGTTTAAAGAGCGACAAACAGGACTTACACCCAGGAGACCGCTGATCGTGTCCCTTGTGAAACCAAAAGTCAACACGTTGACGTATTGAAGCATTATAATGATAGTTATAACAACTGTAACGGCCATTTAATGGGCTGATAACATTTGAAACACACATACACACATATATACCTTTTATTCATTGTAATTGCTGATTTTAACGCAGCTTTTCTGGACATAATTTCATGATTACTGTGTGTTTTTTACTGTGTTAAAACATCTAAATCTTTTTTCTCTACATATCCCTAAGTCGATCATGTGTTAATATAAGGTTTTGAAGAAAACCGGCACATGGATGTTGGCGCCAAATTCAGGAGGCCAGATAACAACCCTGTTAAACCCTGTGACCTTGTAAAAGTGTGTGTAATGAGTGTGTAGGGAAATGAAAGAGCTGATGGAAAGTATGGAGGAGGCCAAGCAGACACAGATGGCTGACAAAATGGGAAGTACCTGAATTAAAATAGCAGGCTTGATTAATACATTGGCGAAACATTGGTTTGTGATGTGGGATGTCTTGGGGGCGTGACCTAAACCAATAGAATTTACAAGAAATGGGGATGATGTTGGATTGTTACATAGTTGATCAGGCCATCTGTAGCTCCACCCGGTCAGCTTTAATGGAGGATGTCCATATACAGAAAAGGTATAAGAACCCTAGATTTTAGAGAAGGAGTTGCCATTGATTGCTGGGGGACAATACTCCGATAAGGCAAAGTACTGGAGAGCCAGGGTAACAAAGTCCACATGTTTTTTTCTTGTAATATGGTCTATGTGTTCCATTTCTATGACCGTGCTTGATTTGTTCTAATTATTTGAAACATTTGCTTACTTTCTGTGTTAAAGCTGAAGTAGGCGAGATTGGAGCAAATATGATTAAAAAAAGTTATTTTTATAAAACTCTATATCGTGACAGTAGTACATGAAACAGGTAACCTGAAGAAAATCATGTTCCTCTGTGTCCTCCGGTGCTCCTAACAGCATCTGAAAGATTTCACTTATCGGAGGAAAACAACCAGTCAGAGCTGATCTGAGGTCTGCTGTCCAGCTGCCGCCTTTGAGAGCCGGCTGTCAGTCACTCGCGAACTTCGACCAAACGGTTAAACTAGGCAGCGCTGATCAAATATGAATCAATATTCTGTTACTGTAATGCTAAAGCCTGAAAACAGAGCCATGATGAGGTGCAGAAGTCTAGTTATCTCTCAGAACACTTGAATTGCAATATGCTGAGAGATTATTATGGAATTTTTGCCCAATGATGCCAAAAATATATTGCCTACTGCCACTTTAATAAAGAATAAGCAAATGTGAGCGTCAGAAGACCATTTTTGTGCAAACCAGTTAACCTTCAGTTAAAAACAAAATATTGTCACTAATGTGTTTATCCTACAACAGTTAAGATGTTTTCCATTCATGAAAATGATTCATCTCCAGAATGCTATGAAAGTGAGGAAGTAAAATGGAATGAAACCTTCTAATGTAGAGGAAATGATGAGTTGTACCAACTGCTGGTGACCACTAGAGGATGTTATTTTAATATTTTTAGCCATGTTTTGTTCTATAACCTTCATGTTAATGAAACGTATTTTGATGATTGTGAAGACAGGAATCAAATTCTGTGGAAATGTTTTGCAGTGCTTTAGGCAAACATCTATATTCAGGTTACATTTCTTGTATCTTAAAGGGGCTATATGTAACTTATCACGCGCATAAATCATAACGGGTCGGAATCCCATGCGCGCTCGCGTGTGGGTACGCGCTGCTCTTGCTGCCTGCTGCCTGCTTGCACACCGCGCTCGTTCTCACCCGCTCGGCTCGCTCCAACTCCACGTGCACGCGCGCACACTGCAGAAGAGTTAGTTTAGCTCTGAGAATATCTAGTGAATGTGCAGTGGACGTTTTTGCAGAAATAAATGCTGCAGCTCCTCCAGACCAACAGAGGTTTCCCGTGTCTTGTGAAGTGACGGGGCTCCGCAGCGAGGTACGTTATCCCGACCGGGTGTCAGTGTCCCCCCCCCCCCCCCCCGACCGGGTGTCGGTCTCTTCCCCCCCCCCCCCCGTTCCCTCCGCGGTCGGCAGGCTGAGACAGGAAAAGCCAGCACTAGAATCAGCATTGATCCATGGAGAGACCCTCCTCTGGTCAGCTAACATTACTGCCAAGCAGGTGAAATATAGAGTGATATTGTGTGTTAGCTGCCGTGTGTCGCCTCACTGTTTAGACCGGTGCTCGTTCATGTCAATGTAGCGCGAGCACAAGCGCGAGCGCGAGCAACAGGACGCCGACTTTCGTTGACATTGCGGCCACAGGTGTCGCTCTGAACAAGCAATTTCTGATTCTTACATATAGCCCCTTTAAGTATTTTCTTCAAGAGTTCACTTATGTGGGACATGGCAATAAAGTTAGCTTTGACCTTGAAATATAGTGTCGATG
Organism: Sebastolobus alascanus; assembly: GCA_916701645.2. Classification (NCBI taxonomy): domain Eukaryota; kingdom Metazoa; phylum Chordata; class Actinopteri; order Perciformes; family Sebastidae; genus Sebastolobus; species Sebastolobus alascanus. The sequence goes on from CAKAOJ020000284.1 coordinate 598,137, forward strand.
TCAGGTGAACTGCAATTTTCACATCTTTAACTTAAAGGTGCTCTATACAATATCTAGAGCATTGATAACATCAAACAACTATTTTCTATGTAAAGATATAAAGTAATGTCTACCTGAGCAGAGAATGAAGTATCTCTCCCTCTGTTTGTGTTGTCTTATTGATACATCTTCTTCCTCTGTGCCATAGAGCACCATTAAAACATATCCTCATTAAACGGCTCGTATGATATCTTCCAAAAAGTTATTCCTCATTTTTCGTACGTGTTGTGTCTTATTCAGCGTTAGGTTGTACTTAGCTGCCTCGAGTTCAGCATTTTGGCCGTCGCCATCTTTGTTTTTGGCCGTTGCCATGTTGTTTTTTTGCAACCAGAAGTGACAAGAGAGGGTGGAGCTAAGTACAAGCGAATGCTGAATAAGACATTTTTAGGCAACCAAAATGTTTCAATTAACTTTAATGAACTGAAAACATACTGAAAAAGGGTTAAAGTTGTAAGACAAAAACACTGACAACTCCCAGACCGGACAACGCCCTGGTAAAGACCTGTCATTCACAAGGTAGCCACGCCCTAAATAATACCCTGCTTTATGGTCCATTTGACTCTAAATGGGACCATAATTTACTAAATGAACATCATGTTGTATTGAAAAAGACTTGAAACTAGCGATTAAAACCTTAAACTCATGTTTACAATGTTTACTGAGCTAATGAATCAAATGAGAAGTAGGCTCATTTTCTCATAGACTTCTATACAATCACACTTCTTTTCTTGGACTTCTTTCAAGGCACTTCCACATTGGCTTCACTTTCAGACCCCGGAGTTGCCAACTGGAAATAGTGCATTTGTTGGGGACTATTTTCAGCAGCGGATTAATCCACATTTGGTTCTCTAGTGAGTATTTATGTCAGCAGGACGGTGTATGTGGGATTGAGTCAAAATAAACTACACTGTGTGTGTGTTCATGGTGTTGAAGGAACACGTCACCCAGTCCAACAGTGTTGACTGATGTTTTTAATCAGGCTGTTCTCATACACTGTTTATAGTTGTACCTACGAAAAGTAATGTACTCTAATTTGTACAGTATATATCCCACAAAATGAGTTTGTATGTAATCCATGTCTTCTTGAACCAGGAAGTATAAAAGCAACAAACGCCGTGAAGGGAGGAGGTCGGGGTGGACAGATGGGTCAAGAAAACACCTGACCTTCACTCAGAAGACCACTGTTCGTATCCCGTGTAAAACCAGAAGTCAATGTTGATTTATTTGTCACGTAACTTCTGTCCATAAATAACGCCACTTCTGTAGTTATTTTAACCCAAACCATAATCTTTTCCTAAACCTAACTAAGTAGTTTTGTTGCCTAAACCTAACCAAGTTGTTTCCTGTGAAGACAGAAGTTTATTTTGAAAAGACTGTATGCATGTAACGAGTGGAAATTGACACGTGTTGCTGGACATTCGTAAGAAAATGAGGAATAACTTTTCGTAAGATATCATATGAACCGTTTAATGAGGATATGTTTTAATGAAGCTCTATGGCACAGAGGAAGAAGATGTATCAGGTATTGGATACACAATATATAATACATTTAAAATAGAGAACACTTGATGTAGCATCAAATCATGGTTGGTTTTTGACTCTTCGTGTGATTTGTTGACAAGAAAAAATATGTGGAATATCACCAGAGGGTTCATCCCATAGAAACAGAATTGGAGTAAAACAGACATTCCCATTCAATTCGACGTAGCAGCATGGTCGGAGCGGCGGCCATTTTTATATGTACCGTTACCATTGCAACTGTTGTAGCCGTTCTCTTTAAGTTCTATATAAACTGAGAAATCTTGCTTGAATATGACAGATAGCCATAACTTAGTTCTTATTTTGAACTGAATATGATGGATTTATCCCAAAAATCAGAGAGAAATATTCATTATTTGTCATTTTAACTGGATTATTCCCTCACCGTCTAACCATAATAAGGAATTAATTAAGAACTGAAAGAAAGCACTGACTGTCTAGGAATCTTTCTGTGTAACACCAGATGCTTGGGGTTAAATTCTCCGTGTCTTTCCTCCTCTACTATCAAATTTGGCACCTTTCCCTCTCAACTATCCAGGCATTTAGCTGACACTCTTATCCAGAGCCACTTACAACGGGTGCCTCAAGAGGGTCGGCTTAAATACATTTAAACAGACACAATCTGCTCCTCTGCTGCTGTGAATACAACCACTGTCTGACTGGTGGTACGTTCAACACTCAACACATTGTTAGCAGTCCACATTGAGTTACATTCGCTCTTTAGCCATTTAGCTGACACTCATATCCAGAGTTACTCACAATGAGGGCAGGAGTAAGTTTCATTTCTTAGATCACTAACATAACGAGGCAAACATCAGTGTGAGGAGGCAAATCAATTGAGAGAGTGTCGGGTACAGAGGCAGTATTTTCTCAGAATTAGAAAGCGTGTCTTTTATCAGGACAAAACCTCCATGTAATCAGTGGATATCAGGAATCCGCTGACAACGTCTCGTCCTGGCAAGTCCACATGAGGGCTGGAATTTTTCAAATATTTGACAAATTGCATTTTTGCATCTTATGCTGTGATGTTATATTTTGTGGAGTCGTTATCTATTGGCAGTAATTTTTTTGTCTAATTTCAGTCTCAATCACTTTATAATAAGATCGTAACATTAATTAATTAATCAATTGATAATGAAAAAATACTTAAATAAGGTATTAACTATAGCCCGCAAAGAAACTAGTAACTTAAGATGTTTAAAAAATTTATGGAGTAGAAGTATAATATAGCATCAAATGGAAATACTTAAGTAAAGAACAAGTACCTCAAAATTGTATTTAAATTTAGTTACCTTCCATGACTGCTGACGTAGCAGCTCTATATAAGCTTTAGGTTTAACCACATGGAGAGTTGTTACCCCGTCAGGACAAGTACTTTATATTGTCCTACATTCGTTTGCATCTTTGGTGTTTCAGAGCTCATCTGTGATGTGTTTCTGTCCTCTGCTTATTCATGGAGATCTGAGTAATTTATGTTTTACCAGCCGTGACAGCAAGGCTGGTATTGTTTTCACCTTGTGAGTCTGTGTGTGTGTGTCATCATGGCAAAATGTGGTGCTGGAAACACCTACTGTAGCATGAACTACCACAGGGGAGATTTTGCGTACTTGCCAGGTGTTTATTCTGTCCATCTGTCTGTGGACAGATTTTGTCACCGATAGCGTTACAACTGTGCAAGATGCAGTCATGAAACTTTACAGGCGTGTAGTTGAGATCAAAATGAAGGCCAAGTTCGAAGATGGGTGTGGTCCAAGCAAGGGCGCTGGAAGTAGTACCATAATAACACTACTTTAGGAGCAACGGAAGACAGACCGCGGCTGGTGTTACCACAGTTTTGCACTCTGCGGCTTAGGTTACCGCAATTTCACAAGCGTGTAAGAGATGTACGGTGGCCTTCAGTTAACGTAAAAACGCGAAAGGCTCTCTCTTGAGCCAGTGTTTGGTTTGTCCGTTCTGGGCTACTGTATAAACATGGCGGAGCAACATGGCAGACTCCATGAAGAGGACCCGCTCCCTTTATGTAGATATGAACGGCTCATTCTAAGCTAACAAAAACACAATGATTCTTAGTTTCAGGTGATTATACACTAATGAAAACATAGTTATGGATATTATATTCCATTTCTGCCAATAGATTCCCCGAAATGTTACACATTGTTCCCTCAAAGACACAATCACTTTACACTTGTGTTCTTCCCCCATTCACTTCAATTGAAACCATATAACTGACGAATTCAAGCATGCATTTTCGGTTTCAATGAAAACTCCAGTTTATTCAAAACAAGCCACACATGTGCAATATGGAATCTGAAACTCTCATCACTATTGTGTTTTTATCAGTCTTTTATACTTCTTTTTCATGTATTTAAAAATGAGGATGTATGTAAGTCTTCATTACGTTCCCAGTAGCTTACTCCAAATCTATTTTCCATACATCAATGCCAATTAACTTTCTGAAGACAGATCGTCCTGTCTGGAAGTAGCAATATATCATGATGACAGTAAACTAATAGACACATGGTCACGTGGTCAGTGAGCCGGGGTTGTGACCGAGGTTTAGGAGCAGTGAGAGGACACTGCAGTATGTTTCTTCCTCTTTTTAAAGGGTTTGACATATCCTGTTATTCAGACAAATCACCAGCAGCCCGAGGAGACTCAGAACAGCTGACGTGACTCTGGATATCCTTCAGGCCCCGCATGGCGTTGATTGTCTTTTTCAGCAGACATATTGTTTTGCAGCCCTGCAGGGAGAAGTCTCAGAAAATGTGACGTGTGTCAGCATATCTGCACCTCTGAATGACTGATTATATATATACTGTATGTAAACATAAAATACCATTAAATAGATATTATTCAAGTGCATCTTCAAGGAATGAGAACGAAATCAAGAAAAGATGTTTGGCTGGAAATCTTTTAGTTGATGAGTTTTATCTCAGTGTAGTTCCCACACAGAGTGGTCTTGGGGGTTATGACCTGCTTTTTTTCAGTTTCAGCACTCTTTCCCCTATTAAAAGAGTGCCTGGAACCCCAGCATGCAATGCTGAAAGAGCAGGTTTGAATCGCTGAAATGAGAGTGTTGAATCTCTGGTGAAGGTGTGTTCTGAAAATCAAAATTGAAAGCTTTCTAACAATGGAAACATTATGAGCACAGGTTTTTTTACAGTCCTTGAAAACTTGGTTCAAAGGAGCAGTATGTAACATTTAGGGAGATCTGTTGGCAGAAATGGAATATAATATTAATAAGTATGTTTACTTTAGTGTATAATCACCTGTAAATAAGAATCGTGTTTTCGTTACCTTAGAATGAGCTATTTATATCTACATAGGGAGCGGGTCCTCTCCACGGAGTCCACCATGTTGCACCGTAATGTTTCTACAGTAGCCCAGATCGGACAAACCGAACGCTGTTAACTTTTCCTGCGTGGGCCGGAGTCTATAATGCTACTCGCTCCCATTGCCGCCACTCCCTCTCTCTCTCTCTTGCTTCACAACTCACTTTCCAATAACTGACTCTAGAGAGCGCTATTCCCGTTTTCAAATTGGCCACCATAGCTCTCCAACACACTTGGCACACGGGAGAGGCTTCAGTTGGTTGCAATCTGCAACCTCACTGGGGGTCATTTTAACTTATCCTGGATTTTTTTTTCAATATTATTGTTTAGTTTGCTCTTTATATTTAGTTTTGTTTGTTTATATGTCCATGTTTTACATTTTTATGTTCTATGTGCTTTTGTTTTGTTTCTTTTTTGGTGAATTTATGAAAAAGTATGTTATGTGTTGTTGTTTTATGACAGAATAAACCAAAGTGCCTTTCAGCATCATTAGTTCACACTGTTTATTATGGAAGATAGGGGCAACTTGGGTTATGGAAAGCACCAAGTAGTATCTTGAATTGAGGCAGCTTTCCTGATGACGAGGAATATGTTTATTCCATTCCTCACTGAAATATGCGTCTCCATCTTTATCCTGATATGATCTTTCGGGTAAGCAGTAGAAATGTCACTTGAGTTTTTTCCTTTCCTTCATCTGCTGTTTGTCTCTTCCTCCATTAGTGCCTCGGCATCTAAATGCTGCATGTCTGAGCCGCTCCATTAGCCTGCTTCCTTGAGGTAAGCAGGCGCATTGTGTTGCTTATGCAACCTGTGTGATGCCACCTCAGGCCTCTGTCTCTTCAATCTGTGTGCTTTCAGTACTTTCTCCTCCGGTGAGCGGGAGGAATGAAAAACAAAAGATGTGATGGGTGATGCCAGTATGCAGATAGAAAGAGTGCAGAAACCCTGCATCCTTCTACATATCTGAAGTATTTTGAGAGTGATATGAATGTTTTGTGTTCACAGCTGATGAAAGGTCGCCCTGAGGGCTCCAGTATATTTAGTTTGGAGATAAATTTGGTGTTCTCTGTGGTTGTTGAATATGGTGCAGGATGCAAATTCCAGCATACTCGCTATCAACATCAGAAGTGTAGTATCTCGTCATGCAGAGTTTTAATTTAATATGCCAAGATTTGAATGCGTCCTTTAAGTTAAATCCACAGACCTCGATATGAAGTTTTCATCATAATAGCAGGATTTTAGCTCGGATGTGGATGCTTTTTGTAGATAAAAAAATTATAGATATGTTGACAGTTTTATAAATAACAGGACAGGGAGGGTGTATTACAAGCCTATTAGCTGTCTGGGGAAAACACCAGGTTTCACTGGGTGCCTTCAGTTCAGAGAAAGAGACAACTCTTACATCTTGAAGAAGTTTGAGGCCAACAGACAAGCTTCTGTTAAACTACAAATTATGGGGAACTGTGTTAACAACATTTACTTCTGCTTAAATTAGGACAATAACAGAGTCAAGAAAGAAAAGTCTTGATATTAATCCATCTTTGACAGAAATGAATCCATTTGTAACATCAGACATGACATTAAATTAAAGTATTTACTACTTTAAAGCGTAGAAGTGTTTGCAGTGATGTGATGCTTCATATAAAGCCTATAATTAAATCATTATCCATAATTATATTACATGGTGTTTCTCAGTCTGGTTTCTAATGTAATGAAATTATCTTTACATGCTTGTTAAAGACTGCTTCTAGGAACTGTTGTGGCAGTATTTCCTGCATTGTAACAAAACATCTATTCGTGAGTCAGTGAAAATAATTAATTTCCCAGAACAGTAATTGTTGGGGAATTTATCTCTCTGGCACATGTGCAGACATGTGTGTCAAAGTGCATGTCGACACACATACAAAAGACAACATGACACACATTCAATCTTCTATCATGGTATATGTCATTTTAGAGAGATAGCATTATATATCCGGATATAGAAAATGGGAAATTAGACGAGACAAATCCAAGTACTTGCAAATGCAACCTGCAAATCCAACATCACCATAAAGCAGCCCTTTGACATGCTTATTGACATAATATTGAATACAATATACAAGACAACAAGAGCTTGACATTGGAGTATCAACAAAAGAAAAGCAGCAAATCTCACATTTGTGAAACTGGAACCATGAAATGGTTTTGCATGAAAAATGACTTAAAGGATTATAAAACCACAATAGTCGCCAAGTCATTTTCTGTTAATTGACTAATTGATTAATTAACTAATCGTTTCAGCTGTACTTGTATAAACTGTTAGGTAGTTTAATTTATAAGACAACATCATATTTTATAAGTTCTTTGTATATTTTGTATGCTAAAATCTTAATTTGTAAAGTAGTAAGTAAAGCTGTCAAATAATTGTAGTGAAGTAAAAAAAATACAGTATTTCCTTCTGAACTGTAGTGGAGTCGAACACTGAAAACATGAAAAAGTGCCCTCTTAACACAATGCAGTTCAAAATAGGCTGACTGCCCTACATGCTACAATAGAAGTATTTAATAGTTATACTTTAAATCTGACTCACATTATAATACATTTTTAATCTTAACCAGAATTTGGAACAGTTTCACCACGAATGCATCTCGACTTTATGCGCACTGGTGCACCCACTGCATGCAGCTGGAGCCCTTTTTCATTTATTCGAGTCCGCCACTGGAGTAGAAGTAGAAGTTGCATGAAATGAAAAAGACTCAAGTAAAGTGCAACAAAGAACCTCAAATTTGCACTTACTACAGCACTTGAGTGAATAGCTAGCATGGCTTAAAATGTCAACATGTTGGCATCTATGGTTACAGTTGAAAGAAATCGGTATTGGAACAGTTATATAAATAATTATTTAATAAATATTCCTAATCGTTATCATCACTATACAGCACTAATTACCTAAAAATGTCAACATGTTGGCATGTATGTTGAAAAACAAATTGGCTTTGGAACAGTTATATAAATAAATATTTAATAAATATTCCTAATCGTTTTCATCACTATACGGTACTAATTACCAAAAAATGTCAACATGTTGGCATGTATGGTTACAGTTGAAAAACAAATTGGCTTTGGAACAGTTGTTTAAATAAATATTTAATAAATATTCCTAATCCTTTTCGCCACTATCCGTCACTAATCACCCCTCATACTCTCTACAGCCAATCAGAAGGGAGCGTTCGCGGTCTGAAGCAGAGTCTGGACATCTCAGCACCGTGCTCAGTGTGGAGGGAGAGCTGAGCGGAGAGAGACGCTGCTGCTGCTGCTGCTGCTGCTGCTGCTGCCCGGGCCCACGGTGGATACAAACAGAGATGTTTCCCTTCGAAAAAACGCTTCTTTTGAAATAAATTATTTTAATCTGTTGTCATAAAGTGAGGCTCGTGAATCCGACGTGTGGTGACTGGTGAGACAGACTAGTCTGTGAGTCTCTTTGTTCGGTTTGCTACATCTGTCCTTCACCTCCAGCATGGAGCATTTAGAGAAGGAGCTCAGGACGGACAGCGAGGCGGAATACGAAGACGAGGAAGTGGACCCCAGAATCCAGGTAACTAATATTAACATCCATAGTATTGATTGGTGGTTTTCACCGGTACGGTATCATTGTAGTCCAGTCAACGCGCCTGTGTGTCTCCACACAGCACAGAGAACAAAGTCCTAGCATGATGCAGCATAGGTATAGGTATATATAAGAAAACTGTACCTGCTCAGGTAACATGTTAAATCTAAAATCAACCCTACAGGTGTGACAGTTTGTTGTTGGTACACGTGGTGTGAAGGATTCAGGTTAATCTGATGCAAATGTGTCAGAAAGCCAATCCACTCCATGCTGATGTACGTTCATTCATTAACAAGAGGGTCAATCCTGCATCAACAGAGAAACAGACCGTAATAACTAAAAATGTGTTCATGAACACATGAACACAATATTAAAGATTAGTTGAAAATACATGTTTTGGCAGACCATTTCAAAGTAAAATGTAAAAAGAATGATGTAAAATAAGTGAAAATGACAAAAATATATGAAACATGCATTATGAAAAATACAGAATAACTCGTATTGCTTGAAAAATAACTTATTAATCGATTGTCAAAACAGTTGTTGATTAATATTCTGTCAATCCATTAATTGATTAATCGACCAATCATGTTATCTTAAAAAAATACAGATATCCAGTAGGGCTGCAACTAATGATTTATATCGTAATCGATTAATCTCCAGATTATTGTCAACAATTCAATATTCGATTAATTGTTTAATCTACAAAATGTCAAAATATTAAATTCATTATACCTTAAGCCAAAGGTAACATCTTTAATTTGTCTGACCAACTGTCCAAAATATTAATGTATTCATTTTAATAATTACATAAAACTGAATTGAGAAGCTGGAACTTGTGGTTGTTCTTTTATTTTTTATTTTTTTTGCTTGAAATAGTATTTAAATTATTCGATTATCGAGTAGTTGCTGACTCATTCAGCTTAAGAAATACTGAAATACTGTATAGGCTACTGGTAGTAAGAGTTTTTCTTCATACAATGCCCACTAGTGGGGTGTTGATTTTAACTTATATCATGAATATTCATGTCAGCCATAAAAGGTTAGTAATCTAAGTTTAAGTAGTTGCAGAGAACTGCAAACTAACAATTATTTCCCTTATCTGTGAATTTATTGAGATTTTTTCCCACCTTTTCTGGCTTGTGATCCCTTAAATCAAAGCAACATCTTCTTGTGCCCCTCTCGTTACCGGTTGCATTCATCTACCAGAGTTAAGAGATTTTTTCCCCCCTTTGTTTTATTTGAATAATCTTTAGAGGCAAAATGATCCAGTAATACACAAACAAAAAGAGCTAAGATCAGAGAAAAGTCTAAGAAAATAAAGGTAGTTTGGTGCAGCAGGTGAATGGTCGGGAACCACTGACGGAGTATTTACCATAGCCCAAAGTGATCCAGATTGCTAATTCTGTTTAACCAACAGTAACAATACAAGTGTTTAGTGTACAGTGATTTTGAAAAATTAGAACAATGATTTCTATTGGAGAAATTACTGAAAAGATTTACGGATGCACCGATTTGATTGGCCTGATTGGTGTCGAGGTCGTTACTGAGCTTATTAAGCAGATTTGGTGTTGGTAAGATGTGACCGATCCACCGTTAAATACAGTTCAATGTCATCATGAAATGTACTGTTAGTCAAATGGGCCAAAAGTTCAGTATGTAGTGCCACAGCAACCCCTGGCTTTGTGTTACCTTTAATAAAAATGATGCCAATGACTTCCTCTCAGCGAGACACACATTTTAAAGCTGCAGTGGGCAGAATTGGAGCAAATATGATTAAAAAAAGTAATTTTTATATAGACAGTAGTGCATGAGACAGGTAATCTGAAAAAAAATCATGTGCCTCTGTGTCCTCCGGTGCTCCTAACGGCATTTGCAAGATTTCACAGACCAAAGGAAAACAACCAATCAGAGCCGAGCTGGAGCCTGCCGTCTCTGAGCAGCTGTCAATCACTCGCGAACTCCAATCAAACGGACAAACTAGGCAGCGCTGATCAAATATGAATCAATATTCTGTTACTGTAATGCCTATTTCTTGCATAAAATGTTTTCAGAAACATCTTGTAGTGTACTGTTCAGCTGTAAAATGAGAAAGTTTGTGACCCAGCAGCCATGTTGAGATCTGTTGAGGAAATACCAAGCACCGCCCACCAGCCGGAGCAATATTGGATATTTAATGTTATGTTAATCCACAGCTTCAGCTGTTTTATTCTTAAAGAACATGGACTAATGTAAACTGCAGACAGCTTACTTAATTAAAGAATAGTTTTTTTTCTGTGCTGTGTTCCTCTAAATTCAGTCCAGATGTTGCTGGTTCCCCCTCCTGTACTTCCAGATATTATATCACCCCCCTTTCTCCTCCTCTTTCTGTTGCTTCACCTCTCTGTGGTTCCCTCTCTTCCAGGGGGAGCTGGAGAAACTCAACCAGTCCACCGACGACATCAACAGATGTGAGACGGATCTGGAGGTCAGTCACACACACACACACACACACACACACACACACACACACACACACACACACACACACACACACACAACCACACACACACAACCACACACACACACACACACACACACACACACACACACACACACACACACACACACACACACACACACACACACACACACACACACACACACACACACACACACACACACACATGGAGCCGTGTGCATTGAGTGTGTCTGCAGGTTATCTGTGTGTTCGGGCAGTGTGTTACCCGTTTGACTGATGGAGCATGTAATCACGCACACGTAACCACTGTTCACCTCTGATCTGACGATGTGCTGACTGACAGCTTGTCAGATAAGTGTTGTTTTCAAGGTATCGCTGTGTGCAGATACAGCAGTTTCTTTCTGAATAACAGCTGGACCTTTGCTCCGTCTCCAGGCCAAACTGTTTGTAAAAGTTCACATTTAGTTCTGTGTCAGCGGGTTTAAACGTACAAGGAGTTGGCCTGTATCGAGACACTTGCATATTGTGTTACAATAAACTAATTTGGGCGTTAAAGCGATTTTACTGACAGCTGTATTCTGAGCAGGAAGAGTTCAGAGTCTCGCTGCACTGTAACTCAAGACAGTTCCTTTGGCCATCAAGGCTGCTCAACTGATCTTTGAATCCAATTAAAACCCAGTAAAGTCTGATGGCTTACTTTTATGTATGTCAGCAGTATTGTGTGAAGCGTTACAGAGGTGAAAGTCCGAAGGTTTGTTCTGCTCCACAGCTGTGCATGGTGTTAATCAGGCAGCTGAGAGGTTGAAGTGAACACGAGTTCATTAGTTTATGTTTGTAGAGGGTTTTGTTCTCAGCAACCTGCGGTTACAACCTGAAAATGAGATTAGCAGCAGAAGATACGAAATGTTTCTGCAACTAATGGATATTTTTATTATTAATTACTCTGCCGATTTGATATTTTCTCGAATAATTGTTAGTTGCGAAGATGTCAGAAAATGGTAAAAAAAAAAAAACAATTCTGTTTTGATTTTCCACAGCCCAAGGTGATGTATTTAGATTGCTTGTTTTATTGAACTAATGGTCCAAAACCCAAATATATTCTGTTTACTAATATTAGGGCTGTCAATCGATTCAAATATTTAATCGCGATTAAAGCTGCAGTATACGATATTGGCGCAAATATGATTTAAAAAAGTTATTTTTAGAAAACGGCCGCTATATCGTGACAGTAGTACATGAAACAGGTAACCTGAAAAAAATCATGTTCCTCTGTGTCCTACTGTGTCCTCCGGTGCTCCTAACGGCATCTGAAGGATTTCACTTACCGGAGGAAAACAAGGTCCGCTGTCCAGCTGCTGTCTATGAGAGCCGGCTGTCAATCACTCGCGAACTCCGACCAAACGGTCCAACTAGGCAGCGCTGATCAAATATGAATCAATATTCAGTTACTGTAATGACTATTACCCTCCTCAGATGTTTTCAGAATCATCTTGTAGTGTACTGTTTAGCTGTAAAATGAGAAAGTTTGTGACGCGGCCGCCATTGTAAAATCTGTTGAAGTAAACCAAGTTCTGGTCACATGACCGGAGCACAGCCAATAGGAACGCTCTCTCTGACACAGGCAGACTAGAGCCGACGATGCGGGACACACCACAAAAACTAGGCCGACAGGCGCTCACCGACGACCCCAAACTGTCCTTGGCTGGGTGTGTGGTCTGTATTGCCCGTTGCCCCCGTCAACCTCTGGCAGCTCAGGAGGCCAGCATCCGGGCAGGTTGGCGGCTGCCCCTGTGCTGCTGAGGAGTTTGCATCCCTGATAAATATTAAATACTTAACTGATAAAAAAGTTTCCAGAAATGACACACAGAGTCAGCTTTGGGTCAGGGCCCTTGGTCGTTTTTGAGTACAGAGTCTTCTCATCTAATCTTTACCTCCTTAGTTCTGGTTTTGTGATCAGTTCGGTCAGTTTAACCTATTTCTATTCCTGTAGATACCCGGCCATGTGCACGGTGTATTCAACACTGTGTCGATTGTTAAACCTTGACCGATTTACGTTTCTGCCCTTTCTTTATGGCTCCACAAGCTACAAAATCAAGTCAAGTTGTTTTCATGTCCCAACAAAGACGTCTGCTGTTCAGGACCGTGACCGTCTACTGTCAGAAGCTCTAAAACGGTCACGGCACAGTCAAACCAAGCGATACCCACTGGATGTTTACTTGGACTTTTTCAGACGGAGCATGATTCAGCGTTAAGAATCTAGACCGATAACATGGGGAACTGAAATGACGTCAAACGGTCTAACAACAACAACACCAAGAGATGCTCTTCAACAAAGTCTACGCTTAAAGAAGGATTTGTTCCCAAATGTTAAGAAGACTGGAAAAAAATCGTTTTAGAAAAGGAAATCAACCGCAATCCTGTTCTTAAGAGCTGAAACTGTTAGACAGTTAATTGATTAGTCAATTGAAAATTACCTGACAACAATTTTGATTTGCATTTTTTAAGCACAAAGGGCAAAAAATCTCTGATTCCAGCTTCTTAAATGTGAACATTTTCTGTTTTTTGGCCTTCTTTATGAGTAAACTGAATATCTTTTAATTTAAGACTGTTGGTTTGACAAAACAAGACATTTGAAAACGTCATTATAAAAAACATATAAGCATAATGGGGAGTTTTTACTATTTGCTAGAAAAATCGATTAATTGAGAAAAAATAATCAGATTTATTGATAATGAAAATAACCATTAGTTGCAGTCTTACTGTTCCTGATCGACCAAACACTTTTGTACAAATTCTACTTATAATTTTTAGCATAGATTGCTGTATAGTTTGGTGTATTCTTCAATATGATAAGGAGGACATTAAATCACACATAAGTACAAAAATGTCACGAATGACACAATAAAGACTTTCTGGTCCTTGACATGGTGACTGGCTCAAGCCCAGCACAACATTGACTTAACTTCTTCTGACATGATTAATATGATGTGATACTCTTATCAGTGGTGACGTTTTCATTTGGCCTCCTCTCTTGAGCAAAAACGAAACGTCATTGTTCAAGTAAAGAGGCAAAACATTTTCTGGTTCCAGCTTCTCAAAAGTTAATCTTTGCTAGTTTTCTTCGTCCTCTTTGATAGTTCAATAAAATTTTAGGGTTTTGGACTGTTGTTGGATAATAATAAGCATGGGAACTCTGGGCTCTGGGAACTTGTGAGGGTCATTTTTCACTATTTTCTGACATTTTATAGACTAAACAATTATTCGATTAATCAAGGAAATCAAGAAAATGGCCTCCTCAGCCTTAAGAGGGAGGTCAAAGATTTTAGTTTGTTGCTCGAAGATGCTGAAGGAGGACAGATACTTGTAATCTTAGGACCTGGAACCCGGATATTCCTGTTAAAGTCCAGCGTCTCTGTTTACTCTGCTACTCGGCAGAATATTTTTGGGCAAAAATTCCATAATAACCTTTTGGCATATCGAGAAAACTAGACTTCTGCACCTCCTCATGGCTCTGTTTTCAGGCTTTAGAAAATCTAGCCCGAGATGGGAGACTTTGGCCAATCACAGGTCATTTCAGAGAGAGCGTTCCTATTGGCTGTTCACTCAACAGAGGCAGCTGTAAATCCCTTGCGAACCCCGATCAAACGGGTCACAAACTTTCTCATTTTACAGCTAAACAGTACACTACAAGATGTTTCTGAAAACATTTGAGGCGAGAAATAGTCATTACAGTAACAGAATATTGATTCATATTTGATCAGCGCTGCCTAGTTTGACCGTTTGATTGGAGTTTGCGAGTGATTGACAGCTGCTCAGAGACGGCAGGCTCCAGGTTGGTTCTGATTGGTTGTTTTCCTCCGGTCTGAGAAATCTTGCAGATGCCATTAGGAGCACCAGACGACACAGAGGCACATTATTTTCTCAGATTACCTTTCTCATGCACTACTGTCAGGATATAGTTGCCGTTTTATAAAAATAACTTTTTTTAATCATATTTGCTCCAATTCTGCTGCTTTAAACCCTTTGCTGATTTCCTGCCAGGATTAATCTCTTCCCTCCAAAATCATTCCAAATAATTTCCTATTTTCCACTGCGCTCCCTGTAGTTTAGTTCCATGGATTGAAATCTCAGAAGCAGCATTAGTGTGAGATCATCATTTAACCTAAAGAAGCGTTTGATGTGAAGCGTTCATACTGCTGATGAGAGGAACAGGGAGAGTGACTGGAGTGATAATGAGCCGAGTGTCATGGGAACCTCGGTGATGTGAGGACGCTAATGCACTTTCATAGCAGTGATGCAAATGAAACTAAACGCAAACTAAATTTAACGGATAACGACAAGTTCTAGACATAACGCCTCGGGGCACTAACGTGTTGACAAGGTGAAGTGCGTCACAGCGTGAGCGTCCGAGGCCTGGGTGGGAGGACAGAGACTCTGCACTGCAGTCTGCATCAACATCAGTATAATCACAGCGACAGTGAGATACAGAGGAGAGGACAGAGAGGGCGAGAGGACAAAGAAATGTCTGTTGAAATTAATTTATATAAGAAATCTTTCTCATAATTGTTGGCTGTGTAGATTTATAACCTTTGTGACATTTCATGTGTTATTTACAGTGCAGTCTGTTAAGTATTTGCAGTTTTGTTTTGTGTTTGTTTCGAAATGAAACGATGACGTTGAGATTAAACTGCTGACTTTCTGCTTACATTTTTAGGGCGTTTACATCCACATTTGACAAACTGTGTGGAAACTGTGGTACTTCTTTTATAGACCGTCACCAAGGTTAAAAAGGGTCATGATTCCTTCCTTCTCTTAAAGTGATAGTCAGCACTTTAACCCCCACAGTCACTTGAGATCCAGTGTGCTGGATTACAGAGCCAAAACAACTGTACAGTACGGTTTCCTCTTTTGTGTCTGGGAGGTAGTTTGTGTGTCTTAGGCTGTGGCTTTTCAATGCGACTTTCGTCATCCGATCATGCCAAGACATATTAACTGTCAAGTCTGTACGCTCCGAGATCGGATCTTGCTCGCATTGGGATCCGATCAGCCAGACCACATGCCGAGGTGGGCTGGCTTGCATGGAGTTCTGATCTCAGTGAGGTGTGTGGACAGCATGTGGACACAATCCGGACAATTTATCAGACGTAGGTGTCGCATCATCCCTCCCCACATGGGAGTTCCTCTCCCAAGCGAGAGCAAAGGGAAGAGAGGAGGATAACCGGGCTGGAGCACAGCTGTGACCCGCTGTCTGAGTCGTGTTAAGTTGCTGCTGATGAACACCCAGCATTTCCTGATTTTGCTGCCTCAAAATAAAAGCTTTTAGATAACAAAATAACGGGGGACTTCTCTTGTGTAGAATTTATAGGAAATAAATTAAATGTGTTTAAAACCGAACTATCGGAGCGTTGTTAGTGGCTATTATTTAATAAAACATGTCTAATACTGCAGGGAGGAAGAGTAAGCAGCAAAAATAACGGGGTACTTTTATTGTCAAGAATTTATATGAAATGTGTTTAACAGCTGCTCCTTTGACCGGGAAATATATCCGATCAGGCAGGTCGCATTGAAGTGTCAAGGGTGGACACACGGACGCAGCTGAATTCCTATCTGCATCCGATCACAAAAGTCGCATTGAAAAGACAAGTGTAACAACGGCCTAAGTGCTGAAATGGTAAGTTGATTAATCGATTAGTCTATCAACAGAAGATTAATCAACAAATATTTGAATCCTTCATCAAAATAAATGCAAAACTTTCAGTGGTTCCAGCTGAGACAAAATGGCTCTGAGAGGCTGTACAGTGTCATTTGAGCTAAATGCTAATGCTAGCATTGCAACATGCTCACAATGACAATGCTGACATACAGATTTTCAGCAGCAATAATGTTTACCATGTTCACCATCTTAGTTTAGTCTGTTAGCATGCTAACATTTGCTGATTAACACTAAACAGAAAATACAGCTGAGGCTGATGGGAATGTCATTAGTTTTGCAGGTATTTGGTCATAAACCAAAATGTTGGACAAATTAAAAATTACAATTCACCCTGAGGGGAACATGACTGCCTGAACGTTGGTTTCAGCTGCCTCTGTAGATCGAACACATTCTGGGTAATCTATCCAGAATGATGGTGTTCTGAGACAGCCTTCCTCTTACATACTTTATTCATATATTGAACTGACAAGCAAAACGGACATATAATATAAATATAAGACATGTATATTGTAAGGATGCACAGTTATTGTTACGGTTTTGTTATGTCCGGATACTCATGACTGGTGGTATAACATGTAGGGAAATGCATTTCTTTGTAAGTCAGACAAAGGAACTTGAATAAGTCCAATGGAAGCTCTGTAGATGTAGCTGATGGTGAAATCCAGCAGTCTTTCTGTTGTGTTCTCTTGTTTGAGAGCCTATAAGTTGCAGCCCGTTGTTGCCTTGAGGAAACACTAATACAATTAGTCAATAAGTGGGTTTTGGCAGAGGATAAATAAGAAAGAGCTTCCTTTTGGGACTTTGGCACCAAGTGTCACAAGTTTCCTTTTTTAGTCTTTTAAGTCCAACAAATTAACTCAGAAACATTGTTTTTGATTTGTTGAAATTGAATTCAGCCTTTGATCCAAATCCAAAGTGGATTGCCTTAAATGCCTTACAATGCAAACGTTTGCACAAGTCAGTAAAAGCTAGCTAGCTAATTCACGTTAGCTCCAAGAGTTGGTGGAAAATGCAGTCTTCTTCCGACTTTTACATTTTTCCAGCTGAATCAAATGAAAAGAGAAACATACAAAACTATCTTAAATATGCATTTGATGGCCATGCTGATTCAGTGCTGTCATACTGCAAAAGCAGAGGCTTAAGTTTACAGATTGTTTGGTTCGAACATAACGCCTTTCAGATGTTTACAGCAATAACATACTCAGACAACCAACACAAAAGATTAAATTCAAAAGAAAATTTGAGGATGAGGACAAGCTGATGAGTTTGGCAATATTTTCTCAGGTGAATTTCCCCTGAAGCCGCTAACGTTAGCCTAAACTCTGTTAGTAAGATCTTGGACTAGTGCTTATGTACACCTCATAATGCTGAGCACTCCAAAGCTTTACAGGATTTAGCGAACGGTCAAATAAGGCAATTCTTCACATTTCTGCTCATTCCTTGCATTAAAGGGACCGTGTGTAGGATTGAGTGGCAACTAGCGGTGTTTTTGCAGATTGCAACCAACTGAATACCCGTCCACTCACCCTTCCGTTTCCAATCGTGTAGGAGAACTACGGTGGCCTTTCGTAAAAACACGAAAGGCTCTCTCTGGAGTCTGTTTGGTTTGTCCGTTCTGAGCTACTGTAGAAACATGGTGGAGCAACATGGCGGACTCCATGAAGAGGACCCGCTTCCTATGTAGATACGAAGGGCTCATTCAAACCTAACGAAAACACAACTATTAATTTGTTTCAGGTGATTGTACACTAGTGAAAACATAGTTATGAATATTATATTCCATTTCTGCCAATAGATCCCCCGAAATGTTACACACTGTTCCTTTAATTAGTCAAACACAAGTGGTTGTAATGGAGCATGCAGTTTATAATTGTAGCGTCCATCGTCTTACCATGTTTTGATAACACGCTTGAGTATTTTACAAATTAGAGTTTTTTTTTTATGTGAAGAATGCGGGCGCTGATACGCGGAAATGAACAAAATGCTTTTTATGTCTATTTAAAAAAAAAAAAGCAAAACAACCTTTGGGGTAGTGTGCAAGTAATGTAATCGGTGTATGCCCAAACACTGTGTAACACCGGTAACACCGACCCTGAGAGTAGACTTGCTGCGGTAGTCAGTCTGAAATCTCTTTTATCCTCCACGATTTAATGTGGATAAACTACAAATTCCAGAGGTCATCAGATCCAGTTACCCAGATGTTTTATTTACAGGGAGAAAAACATGGTAGGATGCGTTGCAGTAGTTATTTAATACTCTACTAAGACGCATCTACACGTAATATAAATATTGTCTCTAAGATGGTCAGTCCTAGTTATGTAATGTTCATTATTTATAGGCACAGACAATGATGTCTTTGTTATGTTGCGTACTTGCCTGAACTTGACCATTTTATTTCATAATTTATTGTACATGGAATATTTTTGGGCCGAATGTATTTCATTTGATTACTTTATATGTTTGTGTTTTTGTATGTAAGTTAGTAAACTAATGAACTAGCTAGACACACACTAATAACTATAAATCCAGTGACTATTCAGTTCAAATGTTACAGACACACTATCTGGCGTCAAATCTATCTTTACAGTCTGTTATAATGAGATCCGCCGTCGCCGGCCCAAGAGGGTTTCTCGGTTCTGAGTTTTAAAGTTCACCAAAAGGTAACAGCTGTCTGTCAGGCGCATCAAATGTCCATAGAATTTCTAATGAACATGGAACAATAAGCAGACATCATGTGCTCTGGGTGAATAGATAATGCAGAAGCAGAGACTCTTTATTCTCTGTGTTGCTGCCTTATTTAAAAAAATGTACCTTTACACCCTGACCTTTTTTTATTTACCCAGCACTTCTCCATTATGTATTATCTTTTGTACAGTATACAGGAACTTCTGCTGCATCAGTTTGGAGACCACTTTGTTTCTGACCCCCTTACTTCTGGTTGCTCTTGATTTAGGATCTGAACCTTTTATTTTACTTTATTTCTAAGCTGCTGGTGATTCGAGTGACAGACATGCTAGAAATGCTAATGTGAAACGTTTGGAGAAGGTCAACTTAAGTGTGACTTTTTGGACCATTGTGGCTTTTAGAAACTAAATGTAACACCACGTTACAAAACCAAACTTGCATATCCATCATCTATAAAAAAAAACACTGAAAACATCATAATAATGATCAGGAGGGGTTGAAGTTGTGTAATTGTATGATATAATAGTAGCGTAGATATTGATCTGTTAAGGGGAAATTGTCATAGCATAGTTTAGTTGAAAGGAACTCTGTCTTGGATGGAAGCAGAGAGGGCAGAGCAGTCCTCAGTTATCACAGAAATTAATGTCTTTATTCAGATGCTCCAGAAACATCAACAACGAGGAAGACGTAAAGAAAACCGAGATGATATTCAGCAGCCGTAAGCTCTTTATATGCAGGGCGACAGCAGCCTGATAGCCTCGGACCTCTTTCACCAGATTGGCCATTTTTGTAGTACTGTTTTTTTGTTGATGAAGCTAGTAGATCAGCTAGTACCTATGTAGGAAGATGATATCCCCATATTTATCCAGCTTACAGAGCTCTGATTGCTCAATTTGTTCTCCACACGCAGAAACATCTGTCAATGATCGCACCACCAGACCTATAGAATGGTGCAGGGATGTTGTATTTTGTAGGCCAACCAGGAAGTTAGCATCGCCCTGGTTCCCTTGACAAAAAGCCAATGGGATTTTTCCATTGAGTTTTGGATTATTGCAGAAAATAATCTCTATGGCAAACACACGTTTATGATACTTACAGTACAGGTTATGTTCCATAAAATAATCTCCACAAATGAACACCACTTTTATGATTTTTGAAGCATAAATGCAATCGCTAGAAGTAAAAAGCTAAGGTTAGGCTATAAACAAACTACACCATGGTCACATGAACGTGAGTATATACAACGAGGCTGTAAAGGCGGCAAGTTGGCGTGATGGCGTTTTGTAGTCTCATTTAGCCACTTTTTAGCAACCCGTCTTTTTAAAAACATATAAAAGCTTCAAAATTCACATGTATTTATTGATGTACGTTATATCGTACAACAAAACGTTAAAATCTCTTAGGCTTGTGTTAACCACAGACCGTATTTCGGGCATCTAACTAAAAACCCATTCAAAAAACCCACTGACTTCTAGACGAGGGAACCGGAAGTGCTTAAAATGATAACTCATTTCTGGGTTTTAGGAATCATTCCTGCACCAAACATATTCTTTACTTTACTTTACTTTATTCGGATCCCCATTAGCTGCCACCAGGGTAGCAGCTACTCTTCCTGGGGTCCTCAAACAACAAAAACATAACATATAACAATACATATAAAACATTTAAAAAACAACAACAAAAACATAACATATATCATATAGCAATGCATATAACACATTTAAAAAAACACAATAAAAACAAGAGAAAATAAAA
Source organism: Sebastolobus alascanus (assembly GCA_916701645.2). Classification (NCBI taxonomy): domain Eukaryota; kingdom Metazoa; phylum Chordata; class Actinopteri; order Perciformes; family Sebastidae; genus Sebastolobus; species Sebastolobus alascanus. Next base: position 619,250 of record CAKAOJ020000284.1, read on the forward strand.
TAAAAGAAGAAAAACAAACAAAAACTGCTGAGAAAAAACAAACAAACAAAAAACTACAAACAAACAAAATCAAACTGCAATCCCTACATGAGATCTGGGCACTGATTCAGAGGACTTGAACCAGGCTGGTAAAACTCCATCAGTCCTTAAATGTATGGCTTCGTTGTTTATAGGTCTATGAAAATAACGAGAGTTTTTTTTTTCTTTGACAGAAACATGTTTTTATCTCACAAGCAGCTTGTTTCCTGGACAGGGCTTTGATAAACGTTCAAGCCACAAGATTAGAGATTTTACTGGAAGCGAGGAATTTGACCTTGTTCTGTTATGACATGTCAACAACTATCTTCTGCAATATATGACCCAAGAGGTTAAATTGTCTGGAACTCCTCTCTATTCTGGAGTCCTGAAGAAGCCTCTTGGATGACAAACCTTGTCTTGTGGGGTTGTTTCGTCTAGCTGATTGGAATCAGACTCTCAGTAGCTCAGGCTGGATTTTAAAGAGGTCTGAAACCTGCTGTTTTAGGCTTTTCTGTGTAGATATTTGGTACCACCTGAGTTTTGATTGGATTATTCTCAGCTGGACAGTCTCATCACATGCAACCTTTCCTGTCAGGACAAACACATTGACTGACATTCCTGATTGTTGCAAGGATCATACTTACATTTGCAAGGATGTCACAGATTTATTCTTTGCCCTGCTCTTTGTCTTCTTCAGCCTCCCCGACAAAGAGACTGTTTGAGGACAAGTGTGTCTAGCTTCAAAAGAAAGAAACCTGACAAACATTTTTTTCTTTAACTGAAGGGTACGTTTGAGGACAGCGAGGTGGAGCTTGTTTTTTAACAGAAGAGCCTTGAATTGAGCCCAGTGCTGCCAAAACATCCTTCCCTCTGATATAACTTGTATAACTGAGCCCTGCTAAAGAAGGTGGGAAATTAAAGAGAATTTCCCTGCAGGGATCCGTGAAGTTTCTGACTTGTTTTTCTTATTCTTGTTATTTTTGTTCTGCCCCTAATGTCAATTAGATGAGTACCAATGAACGAACAAAGCTTACTAAGATGGACTGAACAGTTTTGCTTGCTACCAATTACCAAAATTATATCGGACCTTAATTTTTCAAAGGCGGCTGTCGACAGATTGGCCCTGATCTGTGTGTCAGTGTTTATTGGGACACTCTTGTTCTCGGGATAACTGTGTCAGCATTGTCTAGTACATGGTGTGAATGCTTTACCCAGATTAGATTGAGTTTAATGGTTGGGAGCTAATGTTTCTTATCCATTATTTAGACCTACTTTTTCGTGGCTTTATCTTGGAGCTCTGGGGTTTTAGATGCTCCAGTTCTAAGAAGTTGCGACTCATAGCAGAGGCAGCAATAGAGCAAGTTTCATTTCCTTGACTATCAACTTTACAAGCAGCTAGTAAGATGAAGGTCAAGGGTCAAGAGCTACAACATGCATGATCAGAGGTTGTAAAAAAAAGTTCAGTTGAGTCCTCAAACAGTCAACGAGTTCTGTTGGTATCCTTTCTTTTTTTGCAGAATGCTCCCTCGTTTGTATTAACCTGAATAACCGAAGCTTTTCTTTCTCTCTGTCAGGACGCGAGGCAGAAGTTCCGCTTGGTTCTGGTCGAGGCCACGGTGAAGCTGGACGAACTGGTGAAGAAGATCGGCAAGGCTGTGGAGGAGTCAAAGCCCTACTGGGAGGCCCGAAGGTTGGCCAGACAGGTCAGTGAACAGTACATGCAGGGAGGGAGGGGAGGGAGGGAGGGAGGGAGGGAGGGTTGGTAGAAACATTCAGAACAGTTCTCAACCGGTCTCAAGTAGGGTCCTGGGTCCACTTGGTTCTGAGGAACAAGGTTCAAATTATACCCGGTCTAATCGGGTCTTGTTTTACTGCTACAGATCTTGGGTCTGTGTGTCAACAATACCAGAGTGGATCTGAATGGATCCAAGCGTACTCATTATCAGCTCTGATCACATGGTGGTTCATTATCATCGCAACATAAATAAATATTTTAGGAAATCGGTATAATTGAAACACTGCATAGATCTAAGTGTGCGGATATCTTTTCTAACAGGAAATCGGTATAATAAATTATGCCATTAAATGATAATTATGTCAAATGGTTATGTCCATGTATCGTCGTGTTGGCTACTTTCAAGTATTTCTTTAAATTGAGCTTTGAAGCTGATGAACAAATCATTTTTGAAATTAGTCTCCATGGCTTCACATTCACTTTTAAACCATTATTATTATTATTATTATTATTATTATTATTATTATATAAATACTTATTTCCACGGCTACTGCTTGTTAAATGAGTCAAGTCTGTTGCAGATTTTTCAGGTCTCTGAATGCTGAATTAAAATAATCTTGGCATTTGATTATTTTCCCTTCAAAGCTGTGTTACTAGTGTTTGTTTAACATAACTGAGACAGGCGTACTAATTACATATTCAGAGTGTTTAGCTCATTTATTTTTAATTGTTTTTGGAGATTTTACCAGTTCAAATGTGGTGACTTGATTAATTATAAAAGAATTACAGAAGGTCCAGACCTGAGTGTGTGTTTGAGTATGTTTTTAATGGGTTCCCTGCAAGTGTTTTGCACGGTTTAATCATCACTACTCGTAGATAACATTTGTCCAGCTTTTACATGTTGCTTGTTGAAGAGAAACGAGAATTTTCATGCATGAGCTCGAATCACTTTCAGTCTAGTTAATCAGTAAAATGCAGAAATTGGACAAAGCTTAAAATTGGTGACAAACTGCACAATCATTTCAGACCACGATCTCAGTTCCCTTTTCAGCCTCAGCACTCAGTGTGTGAGTGTGGTTGTAAATAACGGGGGAAGCAGCCACCTGCACAGCTCGATAAGCGCCCACACAGCTGTAAGGGCTCAGTCAGGAAGCGCAGGGATCGACTGGGACTCTAAAAGGCTTCATTATGTCTTTTTCTTCCCTCCCCACCTTCTGATGGGGCTCCTATAGGAAGGCTATCGGTGGCATTCAGGTTTTCACAAGGAGATAAATAATTGCTATAAATATGAGGGGTAATTTTCTGCAGCGTGCTGAAATACGGGCAAATGGTGAAAGAGTTTCTGTGAAGTGACGCTGCAGTTGGACTTCTCCTTTTCTCAGCTTCGTGTCCTTTTTTTTTTAACCCATTTGAACAACATTCTCTTATACCACTGCTACTATTATTATGATTTAAAGATCTCCTGAAAATGTGAGATAGTTTTTACATTTATGGCAATAAATATAAAATCCTATGAAGAAATCAATAACATTCAGACTCGTACAAATTGAAATATACTGTGGTTTTGCTGGTTCGTTGGCTTTTACTCATACTGTATATCTCAAAATGATTTGTAGCTTTGTCTTTAGCATCTGGGGTTCCTATGGGGATTTGATCCACATACCTTGTTAGCATTAATTATTTAGTTTTAGGCATCATGGTCATCAAACGATCCATTTATTTATTCCTTATTCATTTATGGCATACCGTTCATGCAAGAAATGCTGCTTTATAATTAAGACACGTCTACAAATCAACTGCAAATGAAGACCTAAATGAGAGAAACGGTCAGATAACTTCAGTGTTTCTTTGTAAGAGTATAATAAGGAAGAATTGTCCCCTGTGGTTGTGGTGTACCGAGCAACGGTCCTCGGGGAACTGAGATGAGGATGTACAGCATGTGATCGTAGTTCCTTCTACCTGTCGACTCACCTGCTGGCCTGATTTATTTCTGTCTCCGCTCGACGTTTAGTTTCACTTCTTAAAGCTTGTATCTGGAACAGTTTAACTTCAACTGTGAAATCTGCTGCAAGAAGTAGGTTACAGCGCCCAGCTAGCAGAATTACTTTATTTATTATAGGTGTTTTTCCTGTGTCTCTAGAAAGGTCATGTATTTTGGGGAAGTGATATATTAAGGAAAAAGACGAAGGGGGAGAGGGGAATAGGCTGTAATTCTGGAGTAAGAAGACAAGCGTTCGAGGGAGGAGAATTAGAAATACAGGTTGAGGCAGGGTTTGTGTTTTCCTCGCAGGGAGGCAAAATATTTTTAAATTGCCACCATTTTTACCCACCCAGACTTCTTGTCAGTTACACTGCACCATCCTGTTCTGCGCGACCACACACGACTAATTTAGCTCGACATCGATCTGAAAAAAATAATCCGTAAAAGTTCAGGGGAACTTTTTGGCTCGTCTCCTCGTGCAGATGACCCACTTTTTGCTCTGTCTGCTAAGTTGGAGAGACTGTCCTGTAACTTGAATGAACAGCACAAGGTAAGTAGTCCTTGTGTTGTGACGCATCCTCTTGTCCTAGTTATTGTAGCGGTCAACCGTCAGTCTGACGAGAGCTTTGCTTTACAGCCCAAAACCACTTGGTGTCTGACTCAACCTGATCCAGGTCGGTCCAATTCTACTTTACCTAATTGTTGTTGTTCTTGATCAGTTGGTATCATTAATTTGTCAAAATTAAGGCTGCCCCGTCGATTAGACGACTAATCGGTCATTTTGGTCGACTAAGATTTCTTTAGTAAATTGGTCATTTTTTTATGCTTTTTCATGCTGAATGACTTATTTCCAAGAAACGTATGAGCACATCGCTGGTAAACACAAGATTTAAGTGGTGCTTTTGTGTGATTATTTGTGGAGAAACTCAGTTTTACAGATCAGTCGACAAAAGCGTATGAGTGTTAGTCGACTAAGAATGTCTCTGGTCGTGGACAGCCCTAGTCAAAATGTATGTAGGTGAAGTGAAATGTAATTTGCATTAGGAGAATTTTGTCCTCACAGTAAAGTACCCAACCTTGAGATGAGAACATATCTGTGAGTTTAAATTTGAAATGCTTTGGTTTGCAGTAAAGGGATTGAGAGTTTAGCTCCTATAATGGTTTTAGGGTTATTAGATTGTAGTTCTGACCCTCTCCTTGTCCTCGGGGTGTCTGTCTTTAGTCTCTATGATGAGAATAATATTTTGTCATTAATCATTTAAAATTTCACCTGTGAAAGCCAAAACTGGAAAATGTTATGGTAAAGGTAAAACTAAGAATAGATGGGGCAGATAAGGATATGGTTTCTTTCCATTGTCCTTCCAAGGTAAGGGGGAAGATCTGGACTGTCTGGAGTCACCCACCTAAATTGGGTTTGGAGGTGAGCGTGTGGAGTGTATACACTATAATTTAGACCACAGTGTATACCTTGGGGTACACTGGAGGTATAGAAATGTTTTGAATGTAGCTCAACTGTTGCCACAATGTCATCCAACAGGGCATGTTTCTGGTAGATTTTGTAACATTGATGCCATATTTCTACTGTTAACCTTGTGATCGTCACAACAAAAGATAAGATAACTGCCATCGTACCAGAAACCACACACCCTCACCAACGCAGTCCATTGATGTTATTGATATCAGCTTTGGGTCTGAACTGGTCTGCTGTTGCCAGATGAAGGATAGGTCCGTTGTGTCTGTGCTTGAAAACAGAAAATGGAGCTCATCTCGTCTTCACATTACTGCAATATGCACCCCACTGTTTTCTCCGGGCCACAGATCAAGACTCTATTAAGCAGAGCCATTATCTGTTCTTAGTCTGAACACTGCTGGCTTAGTTGATAATTCATTGAAATGAACTTAGGAAGAAAGTATCGGATACTCCATATGGATAACCACAGCAGTAATAGCGTACTATTATACACTTTGTAACATTGTACATTGATGTCTGCTCATGTTTCTACCTGAACATGTACAGTATTTTTAGTTAAAGCATCTTGTTCAAGGACACTTTCCTCGTTTATCTCCCAGTTTTTCTCAGCAGGTCTGAGGTTTTGAAACCAGTGACTTTGAAATCACAGCCAGCTTCTCTATCCTCGCCATAGCTGAATCCACTGGCCTATATAAACGTTTTCCATCTGGTGTATTTATCTGTGCTCGCTCTCCAAATGCCCCCGAGGGCAGATTTAGCTTTTGTTACGCTTTATATCAACAGAGAGGGATAAACGTCAGTTTTGGTAAGTCGGCCTTGTTCTGCTCTCAAATCTTTTCATCACTCTCCTCACTCTCTGTCCTCCCCCCATACTTACTGTCTTTCTCTTTGTCTTTCCCTTTGTCTTTTCCTGTCTCTGATGCAGTGGAGTTTTTTTTATCAGATCTCTGCAGTAATTTTCTGCACTAGTCCAGCACCTGATCATTTATAGTCTCCCGGTTAGTAAGTCTGGGAAGGAACGTTCTTGTTGAGATTTTTTGGCTCATAGTTACATATAGGGCTTCAGCTATTGTTTAGCTCAATTGTTTGTTAACAGTGACACCTGTGGCTGTTAAGCCAACGACAGTCAGCGTGCTGTTGATCGTGCAGTGTGGTGAGGCGACACACACGACTGAATATGATTGACAGCTAAAACCATAATATCCCTATATATTTCACATGCTTGGCAGTAATGTTAGCTTACCTGTCCAATAGGAATTTTACCTGCTCGGGGTCCATTTGGTTACCAAAATCCAATTGATGGTCTCTCCATGAATCCAAGGCCCGGCCGATGTTGATCCTAGTTTTCACGTCACATTCCTGTTTTGCAAGATGGGCTTCACCAGATATAGCTTTGTTTGTTTTGTGCTTCTGTGGAGTTTGTGTTGGAGTCTGAGTTGTGATGGGGGCTGGTCGTTTGTTGGCATTACTGGACTCCATTTCTAACCGAACGTTGGCTATGGTTGCACACTGTTGGCCATGTATGTGGAGCAGAAAATAAAGGAACTCGCGAGCACGCATGATGTCACATCTGTTGGATTTTCCCGGAAAAAACGACCCGTATTCTTCACATTAAAAGCAGTCTACAGGCTGATAGAGGAAACCCAGAAAGTCGAGGAAGGTCTCATTTTTTAGGTTAGGTTACAACCTGTTCACACATTGGCAATAAAAAAATGATTAAAAAACTTGCATACAATCCCTTTAAATAATGACTTTCTATTATTTCTTCAATTAATCATTTAGTCTATAAAATGTTTAAGAATAGTGGTCATGTCTTCAAATGTCTTGTTTTGTCCAAATCCCAAAAACATACAATTTACGAAGATATAAAACCGAATAAAGCAACAAATCTTCACTTTTCAGAAGGTGGAACCAACATTTGTTTGATATGTTTGCTTCATAAACCAGTGTATATTTTTACAGTTTAACCATAGATACTGAGAACTCATTACAGCAAAAAAATAAAGCAAAAATCTGTTACTGCTCTTGGCATCATAATCCAGTTGCGAAAGGGGAGCAAGAAGGTTGGTAGTTTTAGAGACTGGAAGACTGGAGTTAACCTCCTTTTTTTTTGCCAAGCTACCATCCTGTTGCCACGTCCTCGAGCAAACTGGAGCTATAAAGCTGATCCTGCACTTTTGTCTTGCTGGGGAAAATACAATTTTACAGCAGGGATCAATGAAGTTTAGTATCATATTTTCAGGGTCATGGTAAAACAAAATAAAAAATGTGCTGAGGAGGGTGTAATAAAAGTTTAAAAAAGCCCTAAAACTTGCCCAGGGTGATCGGGGGGCATTTGGATTTTTTTAGCCACGCTAGCAGGGATGGCAATGTTGGTCAGTTGTTGGTCCACCACTCTGGTTTAAAGTGAAATATGTCTATAAAGTGGATTGCCTTGAAATTTGGTTCAAACATTCGTGGTCCCCAGAGGATGAAGCCTGCTAACTCTGGTGATCCCCCCCACTTTTCGCCTAGCGCCACCATGAGGTTGACCTTTTGTCCGACCTCATGGTGGACAAAATGTCTAGGCTGAAATATCTCGAACTATTCCATGGATTGCCACAAGATTTGGTACAGACATTTGTGTTCCCCTCAGGATGAATTGTAATCACTGTGGTGATCCCCCTGATTTCCTATAATGCCGTGATAAGATCAAATTTTGAAATTGTCCAATACTTTGGTTTAAATACCTTCAAAACTAATGACATTTCCATCAGCTTCAGTTATACTTTATGTTTAGTACTAGCAGATGTTAGCATGGTAACTAGAGCTGTCCTGAATAACATTTTTTGGTCTTTGAAACTTTGGTGAGAAATATTCGAAGGTATTCGAAGCTTCGCGGCGTGGCCCCGTTTCAGTGCCCGGTACAGTGGTGCTGCCACACTACTGTACGCACACGCACCTCTACACACAACAAACAGCGATATCCGTCTGAGAATAATTAATAAGAATTAATGTTGAATGTGAATAATGAATAGTGTTGTGGGATTATTCCTTATTTCAGGGGCTATTTGAGATTTATACATTATTATTACATACTTATATAAAAAAAAACAAAAAAAACAAAGCTTTTGAATACTAATTTGGATGTCGATTACCAACGGTCGAAGCTTCGAAGCATTCGGGTCAGCCCTCATGCTAACACTCTAAAGTGAGATTGTGAACATGATAAACGTTATACCTGCTACATATCTGCATGTTAGCATCATTTTTGTATTAGCATTTAGCTCAAGTCTGCACTGTGCATGGCTGTAGACTCTTTAGTTTTGTCTTCTTTAAACTTATGAAATTCATTACTTTGGTAAAATTTAGGGTAAACTTTGAGTTTCTCTCCTTCGTTGAGATGTCATTAATGACGGCCAGGACTAGATCAAGTCTCGTGTTTACGGGCAAAGGTGGATACATAACATTTTAATTAATATAACTACTATACTATATACTATTAGTAGCAATAGTAATCACCTACTCCATTCAGGTATCCCTTTATTTGGGTCAAGGCACTTCATGCTGCCCTGAAGGTGGATTGTTGCCAATTTTCTATCTAATACTGTAATTTGTAGATCAGATTTAGGGGACAGAGGGATCTATTAGAGCAGATGGACGGTGGGCTCAACTTCTTGCTCAGCATGAACAAATTTGCCCCAAATTCCTCGCAGGGATTTAGTATCTGTCCATCTTGTCTTGTTTTCCTTGTCGTTCATATCTATCTCTAAATGAGCCGCTGTCCCTTCAGGGCATTCAGATCTTTAACAAGACGGTGCAATCCTTTAACTCCCTGAGGCGCTGTAGACATTTATAAGGAACACGTCTGGTATATACTGTGATACAGATTTTGTTTTTATGAACAGATGGGGGGAAAAAGGCTGTTAGAACTGAAATAGAAATGGCTGAAGTCGAGTGAAAACAGTTGCTTGTTGGAGGCTGTGGGTGTCTAATGCTTGTAATAAAGCTGTTATCAGCTTTTGAGAATCTTGTAAATGGCCCCTGACACAATCAGGCAGAACTCGCATAAATCGCCTTCATGTCTTTTACTTTAATGATTTTCCAGCTAAAAATATCTCAAATTAAAGACACAGTGTCTCTGTACAGTGTTGGACCCAGTTTACAGTCTGATGTTTGCCTTTTGTTTGTTAGCTCACAGATTGACTTCAGCAGAAGTTTGATTTTGTAATTGGTGTTTTAATTTTATCTTGCTTTGTTATTGACTATTGAATCTGTTTAAGAGGGAGGGAAGGAAATCTTGGCTCTTTCTTTCTTCGTTTTGTCTTGTTTTTGTTTGCTTATTTCCTCCTTTCTCTGTCCTTTTATTTGTTCCTTTCCTTGATTCCTCATTTTCTTCTTTATTTCTTTGTACATTTGAAGCTATTTCTGATCTTTCCTTCTTTACCTTCTATTTCCATTGTTTCCTTTTCAGCCTCTCATTCTTCTTGCTTTTTACTTTTTGTTATTTCTTCCTTCAACCTTTCCTTAGGTTCCTTTCCTCACCCTCTTGGAACACCATTCTTCCTGCTTTTATCTTTTATAAAATATGCTATTTGTTGTCCTTCCTTCATTTCTTTCATTGGCTCCTTTTCACCTTCCTACTGTCACTCTTTATTTTTTGCTTGCTTTCCTCCATTTTTTCCCTGTTCAGTTTTGTCCTCCTTTCTTCATCGTCACAGTATGAACACAATATTTATCTTGACTCACTGTTTTGTTTGCATGCTTAGAAAATCCTTCTCCTCCTCCCCGTGCTCCCTCCATCGCTCTCCCACTCAGTTTGATAAGAAACACATTATTTGTGGTTGCAGATAAGCAGCAGACAGCGCCCAAGGAGCGGTGGGAGCAGTGGGTGGAGACTCGGTTTGACCTTGACTCCAGGTGGAAGATAAAATACAGACCTATAACTCTGAGAGCGTGCGATAATCTACATTTGCATATCGGGTATCTCGCTGCCAGCTAATGATTCATGAGTGAGTCCTTATGTGGGAGTATAATAAGGGTTTCCCCATTTAGCTCCCCTAGGGCCTTGAAAAATAATTGAAAGTTTTGGAATTTGAAAACAAAATAAGGCTTAGAAGTACTTAATTCTAACAGGGCTGTACCGAATAGTTTGAAACTTTGAATCTTTCTAAATCAAAATTTGAATGCTGCACAGCTTTCTTTTGGATGTCTATTCATTGTGTTTAAGCTCAGCATTATACTATTTGTAGAATTAGATTCCAGTGGTGGCTGCGTAGGATTGTTTCCAACTCGTGTGATGCAAACATTTCCAATAACTCTAGAACGTTGTAAAGTCCAAAAGTCACAATGTATTGAAGAAAGACAGATTGTCATTTCCAAAGTTCACAACATATTTCTTATCTAACGAAATATTCTGCTTAAATCCATATTTGTTGGTGTTTAGCCTTTCAAAAATATTTTCACTGAGGTCAAAAAAAGTTTGCTCTCCCGCTTGCAGTACACAAAGTGAGGCACGTATTAACTGGGCGGTCCATCAGCAATCTAACAACACCATAGATTACATTTATATAACCACATTAACAAAAAATATATTTTTTTAGGGTGATGATGTCATAAAATACGACAAGACATTCAAAGCTTCTATTAAAATTTTCAAATGAAGCTTCGAATGTCTTGTCGTAATTTATGACATCATCTCCCTAAAAAAATGACGTTCGGTTGAATTAGGTCTGTCATAACTGCTTGTGTGATTGAGCCTTTTGAATCTGTGAGCAGATAGGACTCTTTAGCTCAAGGACACTCTGGTTGGACACACTAAAAGTTGCATGAATCAATCTTGTGACCTTCCTGTAAGGGGACAGGTTTCCGACCATTAAAATGAAATAGATTTAAGCTCCTCTTTTCCCCTTTGACCTCCCTGGGGAAGGTTTGTCAGGTGGTCCGATAAAGACAAAAAAAAATATGCACTTATTGATGACCTGAACGCCAGTCGAGGAAGTGGGTCAGGGGTGACGAAGCTGAAAAGTTTGTGGAGCGATCGCTTGAGTGCACATCGCTTGAAAGACGCACGTTTTTAAGTGCTGACTCCGGTGGGACGGCGCGGGGCTGCCATATCCGAAGTTAAACCTTTAGCAGAAGTGGTTTTTTAACGTAATGAAATATGCATCAGGCATTATTCCACCTCACCTCCCAAGACTCAAGGCTGGAGATGGAAATAAGGCAGGTCAGGATATTGGAGTGTTTTTGTGTTTTGAATCACACTGCTAATACAGTATGTGAGGAAATCAAATTCTTCAGTGTTTTCATATACATTTTTGTAGCATGTTTAAAGAGTCACAGACATTTCAATCCAGTTTGTGAAAGTGGTGTTATTCTGTTGTTTGTAGGTAGTCCCTTTTTCTGAATTGTAGGTTTTCTATTTTGGAGCTGAATGACTTGCTGGTTGTTCTGTTAGTACGAGGGTCAGACAATTGAGCAGAGCAGCAGTGAATAGCGGTACTCTAAATACTGGTTTTGTATTATGATGGAGAATTAAAGTGAAAGTGGATGACTCAGTGCCTCCTCATCGATGTGACAGCTGCAGAAGCTGATTTAAACCAGCAGCCCACTCAGCCGGCAGCAGCACACTGTGAGTCTGCAGGTTAGCTGATGCCTACTGAGAGAGAGGAGTTAGAGTTGGAGTTTGAAAGACAGTAAGGCAGATTGAGTTCAAGATAAGAATGCACATGATTTGGATGGAGGATGAAGCAAGCGTGGAGTAAATTTGCGATGGCAGGATGATTTTTAAGGGATTTCTTGTGACAAGTCTGATGCAGTGATGCAAGACAAGTCTGGTTCCCGGAAGATGAGGAAGAAAAATGCACACAAATACAGTAGTCTTTGTGAGTTTCAGACAGGGATGCACGATATGCATTTTCAACCGATACGCTAACCGATAATTTCCTGCTTCTCGTGGCCGATACCGAACCAACCCAACCAAATCTAACTGACATCACTACTGTTAACACAACAAAAACAAAGAACAGTTCTGACTATTCAAATGTTCATTAATTTTTTTCCAGCAAGGAACATCAAAAAACTTGTATTGCAAACTGAAATCGTGTTGTTTTACTCTGAAACTGTGAAAAACACCCACACGTCATGTTTGTCTCTCTAGTCAGCGTGCTGCGCTTCTTCTTCTTCTTCTTCTTCTTCTTCTTCTTCTTCTTCTTCGTCGTCGTCGTCGTCGTCGTCGTCATCGTCGTCGTCGTCGTCGTCGTTGTCTTCTTCTTCTTCGTGTTTATTGGCAGATAACAAACCAACTTTAAAGGTGCTGTATCGGAGTGTAGATGATTTGCTTAATAAGTCAATGAAAGCAATTTCACTTTGTATTATCAAATGTTAATTTATTGGCTATAATTTCATTATCAGAATAATACATAATAATATAAATTTCCCATTATCGACCGATAATTTATATATATAATATATGGTATACACAGGTCACCAAAAATGACTGAATCAGCAACTAAAGAATTATGTATGTTTTTATATATTTTTTAACCTTTTTTTTATTAAACTAAGAATTCATACACTAATCATATAAAAAAATATACAAATTTTGGCCCCATTTTAGTATCCGAATGAATTACATTTTGGATAGCAGTCTTTGCACCATGAACATTCAACCCAAGCAAATAGAATATTACTAGAGAGGAGAGGATGGTACGGTGTGATATATATATATATAAAAAAAAAGAATGTCCTGAAAGATAATACATTTCAAAACACTTTCCAAAGTGCGTTAATGTGTTTTTTTTAAACCCTGGGCTCATATCATGTTGTGAAAAATGTGTGCTCTTTTGGGTTGACGTTAAACTCGACCACCTCCTGCTCGTCGTCCTCAGATGTTAGATGTGAGCTTGTCCTCGTTGACCGTGACGGTGGCCTGAGTTTGAACAGATGTCAGGGGATTAGTCAGGACAGGGGGGGGGACGGGGGGGGGGACGATGAGCAAATCCGGGCTGTTCAGACGATGATACGCTAGATTTGGAGAGGAAGATTTGATGCGGCTGGAATAGAAAGCTGTGAGTTGGGAGAGGAAGGATGGAGAGAGAGAGAGCAACAAAGACATGCTTAACTTAATGGATGTGATTGTTTTGGCTCTGTATCAGTAGTGAATGCCAGAACCTGTGTAGCCTCCCATCCTCTCCCATCAGACAGATGGGACTGTGGCTGAGTGGAGGGGTGAGGTTAGGGGGCAGGGTGCTAAACTGATGGGGCGGGGTTTAGGTGTTGCAATATGCTGGGCCAACAAAATCAATATGAGGCAAACAAATAATTACAATTAAAACACAATTGTAGCTACAGTATACCAAATATAATTTTCTACTTGTTCTGCAAAGGCTCAGGCTCAACAGAAATTGGCTCGGCTGAATTCATGCGGGTGTTCCCCCAAAATAGGTGGAGCTGGAAGCCCGAGGTGTACTCACAGGGCTAGTTGATGAACTGAAGAAGAAGAAACCTTTATATTTCATAGTACATCAGGTACATACATGAAAGCTGGTCACCATAAGCACAACAACTGGAAATTTGGATATATCCACGCACCCCCACTCCCTCCTCCGCTGCCATAGTCTCAGCTGGGAGATCAGCTGTTCTAGTGGCAGAGTATCATAAAATACACTTAATTCAAACTCCAGAGAAACAACATAAAACACCCCAAAACCGTCTTGATTAGTCTTTCCGCTAAACACCAACTCTGGTTTGGTCGAAATAAACCCTTATTCCACAGAGTTAGATGTGACAATATGCCGGCTCTTCACATTGTTTCCCCCACTGTCTCTCTCTCTTTGACTGCAGAACAGCGGCTGAGTGACTCTCTCAAACCATTAAATTAGCAAAATAAAATCCCCCCCCCCCCAAAAAAAAAACAGAGATGTACTCAGCCGATTGCCGATCTATTCTTCTAGTCCCCCAACCCTAATAGCTATCCCAGCTTCTATCTATTTCCTTGGAGCTGTGCTGTTTATTCCCCCTCATGATATTTTGTTCTCAGGATTGTACATCAATTCATTCCGTCAAGTTATTGAAGAGGGAAAAAGCTCCCTGAGCCAGTGAGTTTGCTAAATGTCAGTTAGCAAGCTCATTAGCATGGCCTCCAACGGAACAATAAGTTTCTACCATTGACTCGTGTCTCATAACTGTCTGCAGTTTATACTCTAACAGAAGGGGTTAAACAACAATGGATGGTTCAGCTAATAAGCTACGAAAGCTTTTTTATTTACAGTACATATATCCTTTTTCTTTACATATGAATCAAACTTATTTCTCTTGCTCTTAGTCTGATTTTTCACGTCTTCTTCTTTGTCGGTCTTTCTCTCTAGTTTTTTTCTCTCCTTTCTCTCTCTCTCTCTCTCTGTTTATCCCCCTCCCTCCCTTTTTTTGGCAGGCAGTGCACGTCACATCAGACATTAGCCACAGGGAATGCTGCTGATGGGTGGAGTGAAAGATGGATGGATAGACTGAAAGATGGATGGATTTGGAGGTTTAGGGGACAGAGCAGAGGAAGCTGCTGCAAGGTCAAAGCCATCTGGTTTGGCATTGACCACCTGGGATGCTGTGTGTGTGTTTGTTTTGTGTTGTGATGCCACTAGCCTGTCAGCTGTTGCATAATATCTCTGGCAGGCACGTCATTGGAGCAGCTCTAACATTGCTTTAAGGTTGGGTGCTGGTTTCCTTTTACTTTTGACTATGACTCAATGAGAACATTCAATTTTGGGTAAAGAAAGATTCACTTCTCCTGTTTATGGACCAAATATGGTGTCACCCATGTCCACTGTTGGACACTCCTCTTGCCTCTCTGCCAGTTAGGGAATGTGATTGGCCTGAAGCCACATGACCATATATCTATCTATGTTTCGGTGCCCCATTGGCTGATATGTGTCTATATGACATACATACACATATTCTTTTAGATTTTTTGCTTCATACCCATCTTATTAAGATGTTCTGCTGAAAAGTTGTTGACCTCCACCTCCAAAACCGGCAATCCGAGATTCACACCGCCAGCTTTGTGGAGGTGTGAAAGGTTTGAACTTCTCTGTCTAGCTCTCTTTTTTAGAGTTTGGCCGGTGTAAAAATGTTCAAACCGGTTTGATATTAAGCCACAACACCGGACCGGACCAGTGTACCAAATTTTACCACTAGGTGTCGCACTTGTCTCAGCAGCGGTTTTTCACAAAATGAAAATAGCTGGTCTACCTTAACAGCCCACCTTAAGCAAGCCTGGGCCGAAGTTGTCGCTAGCTTCGGGGCTGATCCCCTTCACTTTAATCAGCAGGTGGCAAGCAAGACACAGGAGCTTAGCTTGAGTCTTGAGGAGTTGTAGCTTTTATTCACCGACAAATAAACTGTTCACACACTGCACTGCTACGTTCACAGCTATACCGTTACTGCTAACTCCATACTCAACGTCAGTCATGCGCTCCCTCTCTCCCTCTCTCTCTTGTCTCGTCACCCCAAAAAAATACATGAAATTTCTAGTAAACAAACACAACGTGCAGCGTGCGCCCCTTCCCACCTTTACTGAAATGTGATCTCCTTCATGCTGCTGGTGTTACATCGAAGTCACCGGCCTCGGCTCGACAGATGCGCACAGCCTGTCAGACACTGGTGGCTCTGTTAGTCCATTAATAAACAAACATAATATTATGTTAATCACCTTGTCATATTGCTTATTATTAATGCAATACAAGCTGGATTTAGTGCTGTGGCGCCAACGGCACCTGTTGCTGATGTCGGCTACTTTTTAATTTATCAGAACATGTCATATTGACAACTGCCTGTTCAACCGGTCGGCATAAAATGAAACGGGTGTAAGCTCATACACTGGACCGGCAAAACTGGAAAAACCCATCTCTACTTTTTTCATTCTTGACACGACCATTTCTGTCACTTTTGATGTGAAAAAAAGAGTGCAACACTTTGACTCTTCCGGGAGAGAGACTTTCTGAAAATGTATGCAGTTATCCCCATACTTACTTACTTACTTACTTACGATTATAGCATTTCAACCCTCTATATGGCGGCTGGCTTTTCACTCCACCTGCAACACTTTTGCCCTCTGATGTGATCAGACAACTTGTCGTACGAACCAGTCCTTTCTGGTTCGACCCTTACGGCCTGTTCACACACACAGACACAAAGTAGTTGTCTCTCTTGTCTCTCATTGAATAGTTAAATTCACTAACAGTCCTTGTGTTAGACCTGCATATGTAAATTGTATTTTCTAGTGTTAAAAAGCTTTGTTTGCCATCATTAAAATAATCAGGTTTTTAGTAAAACACCAGCACCAGCCGACTAAACCTTGCTCTAACTTTTCCTTTGAAGTCAGCAGTCCTACTTCTAAGCCTGGACGTATCTGGGTTAATTTCCCTATTAAAGACCGTGAAGAGGACATCAGAGACTGAGGCTGCCTCCCTGCTGCTGAAGTCATGTTTGGTTCGTTCAACCCTGAAGCTCTCTCACATACAGTATCTAGGCCAGTCGCAGTTCGTTCACCTCTCTCCTGGAATAAACGGGACATCAAATGTGGGTTCGCTGAAGACTGGGGCTAGTGGGGCATGCTGGGACAGAAAGGACGCCACGTTTACAGTGCTCGCATGGCGTCCAACCGCCGTGCGTAATGGACGTTATTGTCCAAGATCGTGCTTCCTCTTTAGAGGAAATTAATTGCCAGATTTGATCGCGGAGCTGAGATATAAATAATCAAATTTCCTGGAAAATTGGCCAAATCAGGTAACTTTGAATACAGATACTGTCCCCACCAACCTTCTAACCTTCTCTTTTATTAATTGTGGCAAACAATCCGATTTAGGATTTGTCAGAATTGCTGGACTCACTGAACAAATCGTCTCCCCCTAGATCAGTCTGTCTTGGTACCTCTGAGCACTCCAGTTACTGCTTATCATGAATGTAAAGACGGGTATTCTCCCTGGATGAAGGAAGCAGAGGTATATACATGGCAGTGCATTTCATTTCCACACTTTGAAATGTGAGCGTGTCTCGTTGTTATCGTCATGGGGACGATGTGAAGGTCAATGGAAAGTCTTTCATGATCTAAAGGCTCATTTCCCCAGAACGTCTTTCTTCGACAGCTCTGACTGATGATGACACTTCTAAGTGTCCTCTCTGTCTGTCCTCCCATCTGTCTTCCTTTGTCTCTCTCTCTCTGCTTGGGTTTGACCGATAATAGTCTTTGAAAGCCATTATGAGTGTTTGACTGAAGTCAGAGATAATATACATCAAATTTTTGATAGCCATAAAGCTATTATTATATTCTTCTGTACATACTTTTTACTTGTTTCTGTATGCATCTTCATGTAAAGCACTTTGAGTTTACTTTATAATGAAATTTGATCGTAGTGAGTAATAGTAATAGTGAATTTCTAATAGTGTTGTCACGATACTGGAATTTCTAACTTTGATGCAATACCTTGTAAAATATCGATGGCTGGTGGATTTCCAAAATCTACCGGCCACTCAATAGACTGGAATTTTGGCTGGTGAGTGAAGCAAATCTAGCAGCCACTTGCATATTTTACCAGCATTTGGTTGGTGGCTGGTGCTTATTTCCAACCCTGATGCCTAATCTTATGAATACATGTGCTGGTCAGTAGTTTTTATCTCATCTGGAGTGCATATGTATTTTTATACATCAATGTCAGCGAGAGCTGTGGCCGGAGACATTGTGTTTTTGGGTTGTCCGTCCATCCATCCGTATGTACGTTGCTTTCTTATGACCGTGATATCTCAGGAATGCCTGCAGGGAATTTCTTCAAATTTGGCACAAGCATCCACTTGGACTCAAGGATGAACTGATTAGATTTTGGTCAAGGTCACTGTGGCCTCTCTAAGCACGTTTTTGACCATAACTCAAGAATTCAAATGCTAATTATGACAATTTCACACAAATGTCTAACAGGATAAATTAATGAAGTCATGACATTTTGGACAGACATACTGTAGATGTAAACTGCAACTTGACTGGTTGGCGGAGGCATACAACCGTGAGGCTGTAATTCTAGTTTCTGTTCCTACACCAGTAATAGTTATTGTCTCAGTTTACTAGTTGTTTTTTTTCAGCTCACTCTTTAATATCTCCAAATTTTTAGGTATTATTGAGTTTCATCAGCTCAGCAAACAGTCTTAGTTCTAGGTGACTTTTTTTTTAATCTTGAATCTTTTTGAATTTTATTCCACGATGACCCCTGAATGAATTCTATGGACATAGTTATACGTAATAACAGCGACAAGTGTTGCTCAGTAATGGGCAAATACCTTGCAATAAAAAAAAAAGATAAGCAAATTAATATATAAACAAACAAATATACAAATGAGCAACAAGAACATTGTGGTCAATATTCACACTCCATCTTTTCCTCCTCCTGCCTTCATCCTTTTTTTTCCAATTCTTCTCTTTGAGTTGATAAGCTAACAAAGCATGTTTTCTCTGTTTAAGGCTCTCTTGAATAATTGAAGCGCCTGTAGAGCCAAATTGCCTTTTCTCCCTGAGATGGAGAAGGAATCGCAGCTCGGTGTCTGAGGTTCTGCATTACTTACACATCACTTTCCCTCTGGAGGTTCGTCTGTCTGAAAATGTCATGGGCCGCATGCAGAGTGATTAAAATATGAAGCAGCTGAGCAAATGAGAGGAATAAAGAGGGAGCGAGAGAGATGATGCTGAGAACAGAGATGGAGAGAGGTGTAGAGGGAAAGATTAAGCAAGAAAAGGAGGGAAAGAGATGTAAAAGAGGCAGACAGAGAGGCAGAAATGCGGCAAGCAAAAGAGATTAAGTGGGATACAGAAAGTGACAGATGAAGAGGGGAGAGAGAAACTAACAGCACAGAGGAGGGAGAATGTGATGGAGGGAGGAATGGTAGCATGCGATGGAGATGGATGGAAGGAGACGGGTGGATAAAGATAGAAACGGAGGGGGAGAAAAAGTTGAAGAGAGATGAGATGAGAGGGCAGGAGAGAGAGAAACTGATGGACAAATGGGCAGAAAAACTGTTTGATGGAGGGAAGATGGAGAGAGGAAGAGAAGAGGAACGAGTAACAAAAGAGATAGAAACTAAAATATCAGAAATAAAGAAATGAGACACTTGAAGGTATATTTTCTCATCACGCTCGATCAAACTGTGATGCTGCACTCGCATTCTGTCAAAAGCAGAACTGACCTGCTGTGGTACTGACACCTTTCTTGACTAAACTCAGACCAAAATGAAGAAGCAGTGATGTTAAGGCGGTGGACTGAGAAGTCACACTGAGATTAAAGGAACACATTAATATTTAAAGAAATTGCTCTGCTCTCCTGTCCACATACTTATATCGACTTTTGGTTTTGGGTCTGTTTTCCATAGTATGGACTCCTTCCAGTTGAGGTGTATCTTAAAGATAGGGTTGACGATCTTGGAGAGCTAGCATAATTTGAAAGTAGCATGCCTCAGGAACTCCGTCTAAACCCCCCCCCCTCCCCTCGAAAGTCCTTCCAAGGCAACGCCCCCCACACACATGCACGAGCACCGCCGCATTGTAACTACTTCACGTTTTTCGTAGCTATTTCATCACTAAATTCACTTCTGAAAAATTTTGAGTCTAGAAATCAACTGTAGATTTAGAATATTGACAGTTTTACGATGTTAGATGGCGAATCAAACATTTGCTCCAACGTTGTCGGAGTTTAGAAGCTCCACAAACTGCCGGCACAGCTAGCTAGCTCCTGCCGGGATCGCCACCTCTCCAGCCGGGCAGTCACTCACACAGACCCCGCTATGAGCTGGCTGGAGCTCTCTCAAGAGACCGGTCTCGTAGACGAGGGGCTTTTATTTCCTTGTTGATGGATAGTTTGTTTAAATATCACAACACAAATGTCCATTATAAATGAACATGAACATGTGTTTGTCTGCCTTTTTGGAGTTGAAAAGCTCCACAATCGCCCGCGGGGGGGTAGCTCGCTGGAGAGCCGGCCACAGAGCAGCAGAGTGGCGAGGGAAAGAGCAGCCTCTGAGGGGGCAGAGAGATACCTGCTGAGACAACATGACCCTTTTTAACATTACTCTAATATCTGGAGGGAGGTCAGTCCAGTATTTTGTTTCTGTAACTGAAGAAGCAGTTTGAGCAACGTAAATTTTGTCGAGTAATGTTTTATATCCACCGTCTCCCATCGTTGATAATCCTGTTTGGCTGACTTCACTATGAGCTGTTAGAATAAATAGTTTAAACCTGCGGTATCTTATAAAGTAAACTAACAGAACATAAACACCAAAACAAAGTTGTATTTTTTGATAATATTGTAATACTGGTACGAGCTCCTGCTCGTTGTCCAGTGTTTTAAGAGCTGGTTTAAAGGCTAAAGCCTCATCTAGCATACTGCAAATACCTTACTTTAACCGTTTCATACTACATACTACTCAGGAACGCAGTATGCAGTATACAGTACATACTGCATACTGCGTTCGTCCGTAGTATGTAGTAGGCGGTTTCGAATACAGCCACAGAGCGGAGAGAGGACCTCAACTCAACAGCTCATGACAAGTAACCGCGGCAGTGCTACTGCAGGGCTGAGTTTTCTCTTCCATTCTCCAGTAAACGTGCGCCGGCGACGCGCTTTGAGTTCAGGCTGGTGCACGCTAAGGGTAGAATACGAGCAGGGAGGCATCTGATTGGTTCTTTACAACTGGGCGCAGAGGCACTGATTGGTAGACGTTTTTACAGGATTACAGCAGCTATAGATGACAGATAATGACTAAACCTAACTTAAGTAGTTTCAGTTTGAAAAAACTAGAGCGGGAATTGACACATGCGCCACATGTTGCTGGACATTTGTAGGAAAAAGCACAAAATATACGTTGTTGAAAATCGTGCTGAGCGTCACGAAAAAAAAGGGAAATTTTAGTCTATGTACATGAATGAAATACATACATTTTGTGACTATTTCACGAACTGCCGTGAGACTGTGTTGAATGAACATGGTTTTGGAATCACAACTACTACTATACTATACTTTTGACCATGTAGTGTAACTGTTTGGTGATGAGAACATAGATTCCAAAATCGTACTCAATTCAACCGTAAGCCAACAATGCGAGACGTTTTAATGTTTTATTTATCTATTTCTTACTTTCTGCATCTTTTATTTCCTTCCACTCGTCTCTCTCCCTCTTTAATCCTCTCCTTCACTCTGCTGAATGATGACCGCATCGATGTTTTGCTTGCCTGTAGAGGACATGTTGACACTGCAATGAAAACTGGGACAAAGAGAAAAAAACAGCTGAAGCTTTATTTTCACGCTGTATTCAGTTGTTTGTCTGTTGTTGTGCTTCATTTGTTCTGTGTTGTATGAAAATCAGACATGCTTCGCTTCAGTCGTCCTTTTGCTTTGTGCATTTTGGTTTCACTTATAAAACTCCTCAACCATGAAAAACATGACCAAACGTTTTGCTTTTAAAAGAATATGCAGTACCAAAATCATGTTGGTCACCAGTTGCAGCTAAATGTGTGATTTCTTTTTAATGAGGTATGGTAAAGGATTGAATTTTAAAAAGGAAAGTGTTTACTGGGAAGACATTAACCTTGATTTTCTTTTGAGGCAGACCAAGCAGAGTGCTTAATGTTTGTGCTGACAGAGTGAGGGAGGCTGAGGGTGAGCTGGATGAAAAGAGAGTGAGCACGTGTTGGATGGGTTTCTCATGGGCAACGTGACAAGAGAAGAGGAGGAGGAGGAGGTAGGGAAGGACAACAAGACTAAAACTGTGAAGCACAAGTGGCCCTGTGAGGCTGTAATCATTAGACGGGTGACAGATGGAAATACAACTCAGATCTTTTCTCAGATCTCAACTTTAATCAGCCTCATTTCCTCTTTAATCATGGTGGCAACAGTGGTAAAGAGAAAGGGAAGCTGTCATGCAAGCTGGGTCTATAAACAACATTTATGCTGTTATTTAGCAAAACCTGCTAATCGTATCATATTGTTAATAATTTCCTCTATTTTAAGCTACAACCTACTTTATTTAGCTACGTGGTGATGACATTGGTGTAGGTGTGTAGCAGCAGCATGTAGTGTAGGTACAGGTTGTTATCATGATGGGATGCAGCCGGTAGCCATGGTGACGGCGTTGCTGCAGACCCAGCGGTACTCGATTACTGTCTGAAACCTTAAAGATGGGGTCTGCGATTTATCCAGTATACACTTTTTGTTATATTGGTTGAAATGGTCTTTACACCCCGACAGCAATCCGTTTCTTATGAGCACTGAAAAAAGACCGGAAAAGATCCGTCATCTGTAGCTGCTGTAATCCTGTAAAAACGTCTACCAGTCAGTAAAAATGGTCCCGGTTGTAAGGAACCAATCAGAAGCCTCCCTGCCTCCCTGCTCGTACTCTAGCCTCAGCGTGCACCAGCGTGAACTCAAAGCGCGTGTCCGCTGCACGTTCACTGGAGAGTGGAAGAGAAAACTCAGCTCTTAAAACACCGGACAACGAGAACGAACTCGTACCACTATTACCATATTATCGAAAAATACAACTTTGATTTAGTTGTTTATGTTCTGTTAGTTTACTTTATAAAATACTGCAGATTTAAACTATTTATTCTAACAGCTCAAAGTGAAGTCAGACAAACAGGATTATCAACGAGGGGAGACGGCGGATAGAAAACATTGCCGAACAAAATTTACGTTACTCAAACTGCTTTTTCAGTTACAGAAACAAACGAGTGGACTGATCTCCCTCCAGATATTAGAGTAATGTTAAAAAGGGTCGTGTTGTCTCAGCAGGTATCTCTCTCTTTCCCTCCCCTCTCTGCTGCTCTGTGGCCGGCTCTCCAGCGAGCTGCTGCCCCCCCCCCTCCCCTCTCCGTCAACCAGGAAATACAAGCCCCTCGTCTACGAGACCGGTCTCTTGAGAGAGCTCCAGCTCATAGCGGGGTCTGTGTGAGTGAATGCCCGGGTGGAGAGGTGGCGATCCCGGCAGGAGCTAGCTAGCTGTGCCGGCAGTTTGTGGAGCTTCTAAACTCCGACAACAGTTGAGAAAATGTTTGATTCGCCATCTAACATCGTAAAACTGTCAATATTCTAAATCTACACCGTTGATTTCTCGCCTCAACATTTTTCAGAAGTGAATTTAGTGATGAAATAGCTACGAAAAATGTGAAGTAGTTAAGATGCGGCGGTGCTCGTGCATGTGTGTGGGGGGCGTTGCCTTATAAGGAGTTTGCGATGCGACTTTCAAATTATGCTAGTTTTCCAAGATCGCAGACCCCAGCTTTAAGCTGAACTAAACAACCTCAGCTGTACCTAGGTTAACATACCTACAAACATCAGATGTTTACAGGTAGATGGTTAGCATGCCAAATAATTTGTTAGTATGTCAATACACATTAGAAAAGCTGCATTGAAATTGAATTTGATAAAACTTCCTTAATTGCGGAAAAAAAGTTTTTATGCTCACTTGAGGTGTTTTTTTCTTTGTTGAAAAAGAGTTGATACGTTAAATAGAATTTGGAAACGCCGACTGACTGATCAGCTGTTTCTGCTGTCGGCATCTTTTCGGATATATACTTATACTTATACAAGTATATATATATATATATATATATATATATATATATATATATATATATATATATATATATATATGTATGTATATATATATATATATATATATATATATATATATATATATATATATATATATACTTGTCTGCGTCTCCAGACAGTATATATATATATATGTACTTGTCTGCGTCTCCAGACAGTATGAAACATAGCCAATACCAGCTGACATGAAAAAACAATAAAAACTTGCCCAATTGAAACTAATTCCTGAAGACCTCTTTCCTTTTTTCTCTCGTAGATAGTTAGATGACCGAGCCGACTTGTTTTGTTTCCAGTCCAGCCATGCGTAGCCTATAGCGCCAACTTCTTACCATCTACGCTGTAGCTGAATTTATACTTTAAAAACCAGTTGCTGAAAACATGCCTAATTCGCATTTCTTTTTTTGCGACATTTCAAAAGTTTGCTTAAAATTCGCTTGACACTTGAACGGAAACACGACTGAGTTCCCTCCATCGTTCCACTATCCTTGATTTTAGCGTTAGCTTATCAGCATACAAATCAGCATTAATACTAAGTTACAACTGAAGCTGACAGGAATTCATTTTTGGCGCCATCCTCTCAGGAACTGAAGAGTCAGGGGGGTTACAAAAGTCATTAGGATTCGTCCTCTGGAGGTTAATGTCTTAGACTGGCTTCATCAGTATCCTTCACCAGTCAGTGGTGCTCTGCTGTACTGTGAGTTAAATGCTAACATGACATGCTAGCATTAGCCTGCCTAATCGGTGCTTTAAGCTGCACACGCAACTGCAAAGCTGCAGCTGGAGCCTCTTAAACACCACGATCAAGCACGTTGTTTGAGAACAAAACCGGGCGATGACTTGACTTTTGTTGCTCGAGGACACTTTGAAAGGGGGACAAGGAGATGTTTGTCAACACGTGTTGGCTGTAGCGTGGTCTTCATGTTAGAAAAAATGACATACATTAATATCCGTTCCAAATACTGCTGATGTGAGCGGGGCCTAACAGGGAGGACAGTAACACAGACGACAGGAGACATTACTGTAGTAACACATGGCTCTCTGTAGCACTCGGCCAACACGTGCACTCAGGCAGCGTGGAATACAAAGCCGAACACATGACGGCAACAAGGCAGAGGTTGTTTGTGTCTTGCTGTGCTGGCATGTTGATGACCATCGATAATGACATTACAGAGAGCATGTGGTGATGTCAGAGCGTCTGCAGGCTAGAGGTGGACCGAGAGAGCTGATGGAAGACAGATTCTGGATCTGTGGACTGAAACTGCTGATAACTGACACGTTTTTACAAATATTCAGTGTATTTAAAGCTCACGTTGCATCGACTGCATCAGTATAATGTAAATAAAACAATGATCCATACACATGTTTACTAATTCCATAAAAGTGTTGTATTGGAATCAGTTCAGATAAAGAGATAATCCAGTAGGGGTTGGAATCACAATGATATGATATTATCACAATATGTAAGTCACAATAGAATCTTATTGCGATTTTAAACATTTTGCGATTATGCTGAGTATTGCGATAAGATATATTACGATTTATTACCTTGTTTCAACTGCAAATTATGCAGTTTGTCAACATCTGTTTCTAATAAGATACCGTTTTCACTCTGCTCATCTCAGAGTTTTCATTCACATATATTGAGGTCAGAGGTCAAGGGACCCCTTTGAAAACGGCCATACCAGTTTTTCCTCACCAACATTTAGCGCAAGTTTGGAGCGTTATTTAGCGTTCTTCCCGTCTAGCTAACATAACATGGTTGCCAATGGATTCCTTAGGTTTTTAGTCCACTACAGACTTAACGCCACTACAACCTCTGAAAGATAGAATAATGTATCAATACAATATTGCCATGCAAAATATCGCGATTCTATGCTGTATCGATTTTCTCTCCAACCCCTAATATCCAGTAAATTATCTGCATCATTTTAAAAGACAGACAACACTTACACACTGATATTCACTTTCTAATAACATGGCAATATTGACCACAGACTAATTTATCAGTCTTGGCCTCATTCATTCATTCATTCATTCATTCATTCATTCATTCAGTCTAGCATTGATACTCTTTATATTAAAGGAACAGTGTGTAGAGTTTCAGGGGATCTATTAGCAGAAATCGAATATAATATTCATATCTATGTTTTCTTTAGTGTATAATCACTTTAAACTAACATTGTTTTTGTTAGCTTAGAATGAGCCAATAGGGAGCGGGTCCTCTTCACGGAGTCCACCATGTTGCTCTGCCATGTTTCTACAGTAGCCCAGAACAGACAAACCAAACTCTGACTCTAGAGAGAGACTTTTACGTTACCTGAAGGCCACCGTAGTTCTCCGACACGCTTGTGAAACTGCGGTAACGTGAGCCGCAGAGTGCAAAACGGTGGTACCTCCAGCTGCCGTCTGACTTCCGTTGCTCCTAAAGTAGTGTTATTATGGTAAGGATGGCCTCTGAGGGAGGTGAACGGCGTTACCAAGGTTTTGCACTCACGCTGCTCACGTTACCGCAGTCTTGGAAAGGGAGGAGTGAGTGGAGGGGTATTCAGTTGGTTGCAATCTGCAACCACACCACTAGATGTAACCAAATCCTACACACTGTACGTTTAAAGTTGCAGTATGCGAGATTGGGGCAAATATGATTTAAAAAAGTTATTTTTAGAAAACGGCCGCTATATCGCGACAGTAGTACATGAAACAGGTAACCTGAAAAAAATCATGTTCCTCTGTGTCCTCCGGTGCTCCTAACGGCATCTGAAGGATTTCACTTACCAGAGGAAAACAAGGTCCGCTGTCCAGCTGCCGTCTATGAGAGCCGGCTGTCAATCACTCGCGATCTCCGACCAAACGGTCAAACTAGGCAGCGCTGATCAAATATGAATCCATATTCAGTAACTGTAATGACTAAGTCTCGCCTCAAATGTTCTCAGAAACGTCTTGTAGTTACTGTTTAGCTGTAAATTGAGAAAGTTTGTGACACGGCCGCCATTGTAAAATCTGTTGAAGGAAGCCAAGTTCTGGTCACATGACCGGAGCAAAGCCAATAGGAACGCTCTCTCTCTCTGAAATGACCTGTGATTGGTCAAAATCTGCTAGATTTTTCTAAAGCCTGAAAACAGAGCCATGATGAGGAGCAGAAGTCTAGTTTTCTCTCAGACCACTTGAATTACAATATGCTGAAAGGTTATTTTGGAATTTTTGCCAAATTATGCCAAAAAATTGTTGCCTACTGGCACTTTAAGTCCTGTAGGGTTCAGCAGCACAGAAACAAACAGCAAAGCTTCTACAGTAACTCAACCGCCATAAACTGGGTCAGTAGAATCAACTTCTGATTTAATATTCAGTAAACTGTCTTCAGCTGCTCCATATTCATGTTTTCCTCACCGAGTCTGAGAAATCTGTCTCCCTGTGCAGTTTTATACAGTCTACATTGGTTCATTTATTTCCCCACTTCTCGCTGAGCTCTTCCTCTGAGTCGAGTTATTTGCTTCAAAACTTCAGAAAACTTGTCAAACTCTCAGAGAGAGAGGTGAGCTGGGATTTACTTGCAACATATCAGTGATGATTCATCACATTTACATGATGTTTTTAGGGAAGTTTGACATCCTGTGCAGTACGTTTTATTTGCATACACACCGCTCTCACGCAAGCATCCTCTCTCACTCAGTCAGTCACATAGAAACAACTTATTCTGGGTTAAAGTCAGCTCCAGTTTACAACGGGCAGAGGGAAGGAAAGGGTTACTGCTATGTTGCCGACACCATCCTGCACACACACACACACACACACACACACACACACACACACTCACACACACACCTGCTTTGTCAAACGCACTCTGGTTGTGTCACTCTGTTCAGGGCCTGTGAAGGTGTGGCCTTAGTAGGACTGTAGGCTCATAAATAAGACCTCTACATTAAATACAGTAGGATTCATCACAGCATCATTAGCATGTCCTACCCATTGAGTAGCCTTAAGCAAGCAAAACTAATTTGTGTGGTCTCATCTTTACAGTATGAGTTTCAGTGACAGAGAAGTGGCAAAAAATGTACCTGGTTGATGTAAAATGTAATCCCATAACTTCCACTTATTTATTATTAAGTGTATAAATGATTGTAACAGCTGACATTTGGTAACTGAGACTTTCTTGACTTGCAAAATCATGTTTTAAATGTACAAACATCATACTGTATGTGTGATTCATGGCGCAATTCAAACGGGATCAAAAAAATATTTTTCTCTAGCCGTTGACTACCGTACATATTTTTTCCGAAATAAGGTCCCATGGTGGTCCACCGGAAGGGGAGGGACATCGCCTCTCTATACAGGTCAACAGTTAAAACATTTACAAGAGCAGTGTGTCACATGATCATAAAAGTGCCTGTAATCAGTAAATGTAATGCCACTTTAGAATCCCATGATTGCAGCAGAACATTTTGTAACTTTTGTATGCTACTACTTTAATGTCTTATTAAAATGTAGGCTATATTGGCCGCAAATGCAGGTCTGGAGTTATTTTTATAATCGTGATTTGATTTGCATTAACATAAGTGAACCACAGGAGGATCAAAGGATATAACGGTGTGTCCTTCAAAAGTGGTCTAAACTCAGTCATGGTGACCTGTTATGGCGTCTGAGCCCCTGAAATGAGTCACAGCTGGTGTCTCCGTCCTGTCTGTGTATCTCTTTCACACAGACACACAGTCTGTAACAGCTGCAGCAGCACAGAGCCTTTACAGCCTCTCTGCAGCCATTTTTATTGGCCTGCAGCGTTTTGCTCTGAGCACTGCAGATAATGTGTTCAGGCAGAGCTGACATTAGGTGTGTGTCCATCCACCTGTTTTTATGTGCATAAAAAGGAGAATTGGCGATTATTCAAAAGAATCCTAAAATATCACAAACAAGTTTTTACGCTTAGCTGAGGTGGAAAAGTTGGTGTATCGATAAAAGTGCAATGGAATCCGATTTAGTGAATAAATGATGACGTACATGAAGCGCGTCCACTGAAGCTTCTGCTCCGCTGAAGAGATGAAAAGCAGTCTCCTCATCGCTCCACACAGATCTGATGTAACCTTCCTCACATTAATACATGAAACAAAAAGAAATGTCATATTTCCATCCAGTGTTCTACACTGTCTTTCACCATTTGAGGTTCGACTGGCGCTCTTTTAATTACGTCATTGTGTTGCACCGTCTACTTCTGCGATGGTATAATGGATTTCCGACTGGAAAATTGGAGCCACCCACTGCTTATCTCAATGAACCAACTCCTAATAATTAAAGTTGTTCCGATACCAGTATCAGAAATGTGTCCGATACTGCCCAAAATTCAGGATCGGGTATCGCCGAGTACGCCAGTTTATGCACCAATTTGATACCATAATTTATTAACCCCCAAAAAAATCATTATATCATTATAGACCAAAAGATTCATTGATGAATCAAGAAAATAATCAATCAATCAATCATATTTGATCCTCCACTCACCCTTAACATACAGAATGAACTCTACTACAGTAGATGGTTGAAGACTTTTTCTAAATATAGAAGTTTTTTAATAGGCAGAAATGGTGAAGCAGTGCCTGGTGCTTCTCTTTAGAGCTTCCCAACATAAAACGTGACATTTACGGCTGATAAGTCTACAGATTAAGGAGCATACCAGAGAAAATCGTTGCATTTTTCTATGCTGAGGAAATCTGTAAACACCTCGATAAGATGACATTCTCAGCAGCAGATATTTTAAATTGCGCAAGAATTTATTTTATACTGTTAAGAAATCTAATCTCCACATTTTACTGACATGTTTTTTATGTTCTGAGATACTGAAAGATTTTAGGAGGATTTTAAACTTGCTGAAAATTGAATTTCAGACATTTTTCCCCAAAAATGGAAGAGAAAAGTTTCTTAGTAGTAGAAAAATAAGTTATGTATTCTACAAAAACAGCTCTGTGGATGACAAGCACTTATTGTGTGCAGTCCCACAGTGGATTCATGGAGATGTTGGGGTTGTAGGGTTCGGTCTGAATATGTGAAGAGGCTTGTGGGAGTGAATTTGCAGCTGATGTGTGAACATTAAGCTGGTTTCGTAACTAAATGATGTTTCATTATTATAGTTGAATCACTGCTCCATAAAGAACAGATGTAACATTTGAAAGTGATTTCTTCCCTGCTCCATAAATCCAGATGAAGTTAAGTTAGCTACACATGAATAAACCACAATATACAGTAGATGTATAAGAGGCCTGCAGGCATAATGGAGAGGATGTGTTTTCCTCAGGCAGCAACAAGCACAAGTTTATTATTACCGCATCTAAATAAGGATCCATTGCATTTCCAATAAAAAAACAAAAAAAAGGTTGCTCCAGGTAACCTCACACATAAATGACCCACAATGACTTTAAAACATAAATTACAATACAGAGAAATCCTGCAGAGAAACGCTACAACACAGCTGGTCTGTGATGCTTTATATACCAAAGGGGTCCAGGATGATAATAATCCTGAATCAACTGGCAACAGTTTAGATAATGGATGATCTCCCTCTCTGTGTCTTCAGGCCCAGCTGGAGGCCCAGAAGGCCACCCAGGACTTCCAGAGAGCCACTGAGGTCCTGCGGGCGGCGAAGGAGACCATCTCTCTGGCCGAGCAGAGGCTCCTGGAGGAGGACAACCGGCAGTTTGACTCCGCCTGGCAGGAGATGCTGAACCACGCCACCCAGCGGGTGAGGGGGGGGGGAGTCTGATTCTTCTTCTTGTCCTTCTTCTCCTTCTCCTTCTTCTTCTACTCCTTATTTTCCTTCTTCTCCTTCTCCTACTTCTTCTTCTTCTTCTTCTTCTCCTTCTCATACTTCTTCTTCTTCTTCTACTCCTTCTTCTTCTTCTTCTCCATCTTTTCCTTCTTCTCCTTCTCTCTCTCCTACTTCTTCTTCTACTCCTTCTTCTCCTTCTCCTTCTCCTTCTCCTTCTCCTTCTCCTACTCCTACTTCTTCTCATACTCCTTCTTTTCCTCCTTCTTCTTCTACTCTTTTTTCCTTCTTCTACTTCTTCTTCTACTCCTTCTTCTTCTTGTTCTCCTACTTCTTCTTCTTCTTCTACTCCTTCTTCTTCTTCTTCTCCTTCTTCTCCTTCTTCTCCTTCTCTCTCTCCTACTTCTTCTACTCCTTCTTCTCCTTCTCCTACTCCTACTTCTTCTCATACTCCTTCTTTTCCTCCTTCTTCTTCTACTCTTTTTTTCTTCTTCTTCTTCTTCTTCTTCTACTCCTATTACTACTTATTCTTCTTATCCTACTCCTTCTCCTTCTCCTACTCCTACTCCTTCTTCTTCTTCTTCTTCTGCTCCTCCTATTTCTTTGTCTTCTTCGTCTTCTTCTTCTCCGTCTTCTCCATCTTCTTCTTCTTCTTCTTCTTCTTCTTCTTCCATTTTCAGAGGTTCTATGTTTGGAGTCATATTTAAATGACATTGTGTGAATTAACCCATGCATTGTTGGGACAGTTTTTGTAACTTCTTGGTTTTCCTGCTCACTTATTTATATTTTTTCCACAGAATGCAGTAGAAAGTTGATGGAACACTTAAAGGGCTGCGGTTGACAAAATATATTGAATCTCTGTGTGTGGCTGACGGTGAGTTCTGATTGGCTGTTACAGGTGATGGAGGCGGAAAACACCAAGACGAGAAGCGAGCTGGTGCACAAGGAGACGGCGGCCAAATATACGGGAGCCATCGGCCGCATGAAGCAGCTGGATAAAAAATTCAAACGCACCATCAACAAGTCCAAGTAAGAAACTCAGTCTGCTGTTCCACTGCCAACAACAACATCAGGTTTCACTGCTTATTAATGTGGTGGCAGAGAGGGAAAGAAAGTGGATTAACATGCACTCTGGCAGCCATATTGAAGCTTCTTGTAAAACCTAGTTGTTGTAGATGTTTTAGGGCCACTGTTAGGAAGAAAACCTATTAGAGATTTTGAGAGTGAAGTTGAAATATTTTGAGAAAAAGTCAAGAAATTACGACATTAAAAACACAATTTTACAAAAAAAGAGTCAAACTTTCCCTAATTTGACAAGTTGATAGACTGGTTTCAACTGTTTACCAATATTATGACTTTTTCTAGTAAAATTACAACATTATCTCATAATATTACACCTTTTCTTGTATAAATTATTATTTGTCACAAAAAATATGACTATCTCAAAATATTACTTTTATTCTTGAATGATAGCGATACCTACTTTTAGTCCCACATTGTCTTACTTCCAACAAAGTTCAAGACTCAAACTTATCATTGCAAAGTTAATTTAATAATTATTATCAAAAATGCTGTGTTGCTGTTGAATCTAATAAGTGCTTCTTAATAATCATATATGGGGAGCCAACATTAAAATGCCGTTTCACAAGCCGTAGTCTGTTTGGCTAGTCCGAATCAGAGTGAAATTGATACTTGTGGTTCGTTTTCTATTTAGTCTGGTTCGGTTTATAAACCTAACTACTTTTGTGGACTTTATTTAGCATATTCTGTATGTTCTCTTCGGCACAGATGTCAAGCAAACATCAGACTTCTGCAGAAGTCCAGTTCAGTCCTCTCCCACTCATGTTAACCTGTCATTTACCTGTGCCCATCTCAACAAATGCCTGTGCAGGCAGCCTGCGTTTTAGTTTGCTTGGAAACGGTCCGAGACCATCTCTCGCAAGCAGTCTCGCGCCGGTTGTTTTGGTTCACACCACAGTACGATTATTGCGTTCTCAACTGCCCAAACGAGCAAGTTAGATTAAAACGGATTAAATGTTGGCTTGTCAAAGCGTCCTAAAAAATACAGTTCAGGTCAACTAGTCAGATTTTTGTCAAGCATGCTCCAGGGCTAATTTTGGCCATTTTGTGTATTTAGAAAGAAAAATCTACCTTATCAAACTATATATTTTAACCAGTGTGTGATGAGCCAAATGTTGAGCTGCTGACTAAGAAATAAAGTCCCAATCATCGACATGACGTCGACATCAGTCGATCTGTCCAGAAATTAGTATCCGTCCTTCCACCAGACCTGAATGAAACCCGCATGTCTAATGAAGTGAAACTTTGTGTTACCAGACGGTGTGGTTTCTGGTTTCCCAAGCAGCAGATCCAGCTGTTCAACCCTGATGTGGTCTGATGATTTTTTCTTGAGCAGTTTTTTTAAAAGCAGGTTGCTGTTCTCTTTTCAGATGAAAGTGGCTTCTCTCTGAAGCAGTGAAACCTGCTCTCAGTCAGAACCACATCCAACTTCTCTGTTTATTTTAACAGTCAGGTGTTAAAGGGGAAGTCTGATACTGTCGCGAAGTGATGCCCTCCTGCTACATCACAAGTTTAAGGAAATGATTTGGCTGCCGTACCAAAACCCCAGAAATAATAACAATCCAGGTGACATCTTTGAAATGAAAATATAATGAATAGAAACTCCAGGAGTTCCCCTCCGCAATATTTCTCATTGGCTCTCAATATTTCTGAGCTCATTTCTCACGCATTTTTAAAATTGAGAGAAGCAAAATTGCCATTTATTCATAGAACACTGTTACTGTTGCCATTCACAGAGCAGCTCCACCGATAAACACTTATTTGTTCTGTAAAACACGTTTGAGTTCTTCACTGATTTGTCACTGAAAAATACACACAATTTTTTTTTTTTTAAAAGTTGCAGATAATTAAAAGCAATTTTCAACCGGATTTTGTGTCCGTACGCATCCAAATTAGATTTGTTTTCTGCTGCAGAAAAAAAAAACACAGATCACTAAAGTTTAGAGTCAATGTAGCTCAGAAAATTATTCCGGTATTGAAAATAGAAAGATAAATTGCAAATGAGCAGCCAGATTCCCTCTAAGTAAGTTAAAATATAAGAAATGGTGAATATGCACACTATTTGCACTGCAGGGTATTTAGTATTTTAATAATTTATAAAAGCCACCAACACTATTATCTGGACACAGATGGAAGCAGTCTGATCTAAGCGTCTGTTAATGAAGGTACAGACCAGCACTGAAGATGACATCATCAAATCTACATGCCTTTTTTTAGCCCTTTTTCATTAGCGCGCTGTCAAGACCTTGAAGTTCATTTCCCTGTTGAGTATGAGTATGTTTGGAGCTAAGGGGAACTGAACTTAACCTTCAGTAAAACTTTAATTTAAATAATAATGATGTTACATAAGACCCCCCCCCCCAATCCCCACGTCTACAGCTTATCGCTCAGAGCCTGTGGAAGGCCGCGGCAGCCTCCTACTGTTACTGATGCTTTCAGGCTGAAGGGCATCTCTGGCCAACAGAGACTGTACCGATGCCTTATAGGCAGTGATACATAAAGAGTCACTAAGAAGTCTGAAAAAGTATTTAAAAGTTAACTCGTTCTAAGCTAACGAAAACACAACAATACTTAGTTTCAGGTGATTATACACTAATGAAAACACAGTTATGAATATTATATTCCATTTCTACTAATAGATCCCCGAAATCCTACACGCTGGACCTTTTAAGTACAATTTGAGATGCTTGAGTATTTCCATTTTATGCTACTTTTTACTCCACTACATTTATTTAACCTCTAACGATAATAGGTACTTGGAAGATTCATAGTTTACATACAAATTATAATGATCAGTTATTATAATACAATGCTTTTTAAAGATTGATCTCATAATAACTTCCCCCTCAACCAGATAAACATGCTGCTTACACATTGATTGATCAGTAACAATAAACTTAAACTTTATTTATATATATAGCACCCTTCAGGCAAATTTTGCAATACAAGGTGCTTAACAATATAATAACAATACAATGAACATTACACAGTAAAAGAGGGTAGATAAAAAAGATTAAAATATATGTAATTAAGATTAAGAGAATGCTAAACTAAAAAGATATTATAAACCATAATAAACCAATAATCATCTATAATTATAACACTCACAGGGACAAAAGTACTTTTGGCACTGTAAGTGCATTTTGCTGACATTTAAATACTTTTGTTTAAAAAAATTCTGAATGCAGGAATTTTACTTGTAGTGTAGTATTTTTAAATAAAGGATCTGAATACTTCTTCCGCCAACCCCATATTTGTTATATTGCCAATTCTGTTCTCAAAACAGGTGTGGTGACATCTTTTTATAAAGTATAAAACGTATATTTCTTACTCGTAACTTAACAACCAGTTAGTTCAGTATATAGTTTTTTTTCTGGATCCAGTCTCAGTGAATTATGAGCTGCTGCCTTGCTGTGTGTTGCCTCAGCAGTGTGCTAATCCGTTCTGCATCGTTCACTCATCCAACATCACAACCCCTTTATCTCCCTCTCCTCCTCCAGGTTGCCATGGTGATGATGTGGGTACTGCTCTTTTTCTGGGTTACTCTGTATTTTTCCCCCTCTGATCTAATTGTCTCCTCTCTCCTCCTCCACAGGCCCTACTTTGAGATGAAGGCCAAGTACTATCTACAGCTGGAGGTACGTGACGGCTGCTCAGCTGTTTTACTTCCCTCTCGACCCCACTGATCACCTCTGAAGGTCATGAGGTTCTTGTTGCCACTATTTATGTAGCGGTGCTAGAGCTTGATAAAAGGGTTAAATATCTTGACTCAAACATTCCGAATCTGTTGACTCGCCATGTCACGCCTACAGTGTAGATTTCCCTCCCCTCCCTGTGAGCTGCATGCTGTATTAAGTCTTTGTGCTTCAGGCTGTCATCAGATTTGAGTTGTTTTCCTCTTACTTGAGCACAAATTGCAGCTGTTAGCTTTGTTAGGAACAAAGAGTACCGTGACCGTTCACATCAATGTGGGTGCTGTGCAACACAAAGTTTGTTATCTAATTTGCATTACCTAATAAGTAACAAAGGCAGCATTGCTTAGATTTTGGCTGCCTACAGGCCCGTCCCCGTATCAACTTGAAGGAAAACTCTAACAAAAATCTATCTTTTGAGAAAAGTTTGTACAGTGTCTTGCTCCTTCACAGGGGACGCACCGGTAGTCGGCTCGGATTTGCAGCAGTTACAGTAGATTCCAGTGTTGAAACATATCAAAATATCTATGCAGCATAATCCACCTCTCTTCTGTTGATCCATCCAAGCTTAATACACTAGTTTTCGGGGAAAACTTCGCTAGTGAAGTCGGCTAAACTATCTATAAATAAAGATCAGCAGCACATAATTATATAAGATAAAGAAGCTGTAAGCGCTCCCCAAATATTATATAAATATTGGCACAATGTGGAGATTCAGAGTCCATATTACTATGGTATGGTTTTGATGCTCCGTTTGGTTCTTTATTTACACATAAAGAAAATAAAGATACAATTAGGGCTGGTCGATATGGAGAAAATCAAATATCACAATATATTTGACCAAATACCTTGATATCGAAATCGCGACGATATTTTATGATTGACTGTTGGTGCTTTCAAAAAATATTTAAACAATGAGATTATTGATAAATATTCATCAGTAATATGGATATAATTTTGTGTGAAGAAGTGTGTAAAGGCAAATAATAGAACAGCTAGAACAGTCTGGTAAGTTCAGAAAATGACATCACTTTACTGTAATGCAGCCTTTAAAACCAGGAAAAGACAACACTTATGCCATATTACCATATCCAAAATCTAAGGCGATATCTAGTCTTGTATCACGATATTGATATATATTGCCCAACCCTAGATACAATTTTGCAAGGGAATGTGAAGGAGAGCATCCTAAAAACCCTCCAGGGGATCGAAGAGTGGCATTCTCCAAGCGGCATATGACAGGAAATAATTACAGTAATGTAATATACACAATTTGTATGCATCTATTAATAATTTTAGACATAGTGAAAACCGGCAACATAGTTTAGCAAAGTACTTGACAACAATGCATCCCATAAACACCCATCTGTTACACAAGTATATTGGATCAGTCATAGTCATAAGACACACGCATTCATAAATCACTGTCATTAACAAACTAAGAGCAGACGCTCATGTGATATGACATAGAGTTTTCATTAGACAAGACAGATAAATAAACACAAATAATGAAAATAAGAAAGACCAGCAATAATCATAATAGGCCTTTAGACTTGTATGACAAAGGGAAATATTGGTTGGACCCAGCTTATGTAGGCAGTCCATATGGAGAATATTGGTTAGTTAGAAGAAGTGATTTATGGGTTCTTTTAAAATGCTGAGACACGTTAAAAAATGTGAAGGCAGAGAATTCCATATTTTGGACCCTTTGTAGAATATACAAAACTGAGATTGGGAATAACGGGAATGTTACGGGTCTGTTTGTTGTTTGACTCTGGGTCTCCAAGTGAATCCAAGCTGACAACAGCTGTGGTCGTCCACGAGGGATCAGGGTTATTATAGTAAACTAAAACGAAAATAAGCATTGGAAAATATTTTTAGTATACTGAAACTAAATAAAAATTAAATCCTTTAAGAAAAAAAATAAACTATATTTTCTGGTTAAAAAATGATAAAAATAAAATAAAAAGGAACCTAAATTCATTTCAGCTTTAATTTATTTTAACTATAATATATCACCGAAAAAAAGGCGTCTGCATGAATTTCCGTCAACTCTCGTGACGTTGAACCACAGGCATTGAACGGACTGGACATTCCAGGAGATGGTGCTATGCCGCAATTGCTTCACATCGGACGCTAAAGTGGCGCAAAGACTAAACATTAAACATTCCTATACAGTTCTCCAACCATGCATTTTGTATGTATATGTAGCTACATACTTCTGAGACATTATAGCTGGACCTAACAAAAACAAACTAAAACTAAATATAGAAAAAATAAATCTAAACCTGCCTGAAAAACTGAAACTAAACTGAAAACTAGCAAACACACTCTGAAAACTAACTAAACTACAATGAAATAGAAAAGTCAAAACTAAAATAAAATAAAGTAATTGAAAATTCGTAACTACTGTAACCTTGCGAGGGATCAACAAATGTTTTAGAGATTTCAGGCCTACAGGTGGTGGAATCATGCTATGGTTTCCATAGTCACCAGGGGCAAGATGCATAAAACTCTGTGTAGATTCATGACTAAAAGTTTGTGTATGCACAAAGACAGAAAAACATTGTTTTTGCCTCATCTCCACTCCCACAGTTAGCCATAAATGGATGTAAAAAAAAACACCAAATCTCTTGTTTGCACATTGATACTGTTGATGCCTGATCACAGAATGAGTATCTGTACAGTCTGGTTGCGTTGTTTTCTCCGACCTTCATCTTCACCCTCCTCTCTCTCTGATCGTCTCCCCACCAGAACCTGAAGAAGAACGTGGACGAGCGGCAGGCCAAGCTGTCCCAGGCCAAAGGCGAGTATAAGACGGCCCTCAGGAACCTGGAGATGATCTCCGACGAGATCCACGAGAGACGACGGAACTCCGCCATGGGCCCCCGGGGGCGCGGCGTGGGCGCCGAGGGCGACAGTGTTTCCGGGGACGACATCTCCAGCTTTAAGATGGAGTCAGACGGAATATCCAGTGAGTACAGAGAACCAGTTATTCTTCCTTCTCTCACTTGAATGTATCAGTCTGAACTGTATTGTAGTACTCAGACGATTGTTCTGATGAGATAAAAGGCCTCGTTTAAAAAAAGTCAGATATATTCGTCTAGATGGGGCAGTGATATATAAATAGCTTTCAGAACTTTAATGGATGAATAGATTGCACTTCTTTATGGCATTTAGCGTGTATGACTATTTCAGCCTTCTTCAGTTGCGGCCCCGTCTCCGGCGTTGTGAAACGGACTTGAGAGCAAGTAAAAAAATAATAATAAAAACATAATTCAAAGCGTTAAGCACCGTTAGTGCTGCCAGCAACAGAATTAAGCTCTGTGATTGGATGCTTCTTGCTGAAATGCATCTTTGGGGTTGTAGTTAAGTTCTACCTCTCTAATCTTTTATATCCACAGGCTCGCACATTCGACTTTTTATCGAAGAACTAGATATTTTCTAACACAGCTGCTGTTAATCTTTTGTAATGATGATTCAACCAGGAGAGTTTTGTGCCGTAGAAGAGCTCCAACTGCGAGTGATGTTAACACTGACTACATTTACATGCACAAAATATTCCAGTGTTTGTCCTTATTCCAAAAAAGACAATATTCCTACTAAGCTGTTTAGATGGCTAATGAAAATTAAAATAATAATATCCCACTAATACTCCCGTTTACATGCAGCAGTACATACTCCGATTAACGTAAAACGCCCCCCTTGACGTACATCCTACGGTGACGCCCTTTAAATACCTTAAATTTCCCTCCTTTTCCAACCGCAAGTCTTCAAGTTTTACAAAACTTTGTTCTTAAAGCTATTCTTTTTACGGCTATGCTCAAGTGCAGACTCCAGTTGAGACTCGTATTCAGAATGCGCTGTTTACATGCATAAATGTATCGGTATATCCCGCGTCTTAATCTGAAAATGTTCCATTCAGAAGGCCTAATTCGGAATATTTCAAACAAAATACGCTGTTTACATGACCCGTATCAAATTCATAATCCTGTCATATTCGGAATAATGGTGGAATATTAGTGTGCATGTAAAGGTCGTCAATGTCTCTGGGAAATATTAATGGGACTTAATCAGTTGAAGGTCTGAACATGCAGAAAGAAAAGAAAAACAGTTGAAGAAAATAAAATGTAAATGTGCTCTCTGCATCATGTTGACTCCGGAATAAATAGGGTGGCGTTACCAAGGTAACTGCAGAGCAGTGGAGGCATCCAATCCCAAAGCAGACACTGTGATTACAAGTTAACCTTAATGAGCTGCTGAATATAAAAACAGACACTGGATGGTGCGTTCGTGTGCTATGATTTATGTCGGGGAAAGTGAAACGCCTCCGCTGGGAGAGATGTGACAGTTTAGTCCTCTCAGTTCTATTCATATCTCCGTTTGCACATACTCACACTTTACTTCCCTTCTCCACATCTTTCCCTTCTTTTTCTCTATCTCTCTTCCTTCTCCCCTCGTCCCTTCCTCCTTTGTTCCTCTCCTCCTCTTATCCCTTTCCCTCCTTCTATCCTTCCTCCTCTCTCTTTTTTCACTGTGTACTTTCCTTTAACTGTCCACCTCTTTCCCTCCATATCTTCTTTTCTCATTTTCCCTCCATCCCTTTCTACCCTCTTCCTTCGTTCTTTCATCACACCATCTTTTGTATACCTCACTATCTCTTTTTCACATCCTTCTTTCCTCCCTCCCTTCTCTCCACTCTTTCCCTCTATCTCTTCCTTTCTCCCTCCTTTCTTTCTTTTCTCATTACTCTTTGGCACCTTCTTGCTCTTTGTCTCCCTTCATTTCCCCTTTTACATTTTGCCCTCTTCCTCTACACCTTTTCCCTTTTCTCCCTTCGTTTTGTTCCTTCCCCCTTTCTCTCATCGCAATTTATCTCCAATGTTGTCTTTGTTTCCCTTTCTTTTCTCCTTTTCCATCTTCTCCTCCTCCCTCCCTCTTCCTGCAGTGGCGTCTGTGTGTTTCGACGACGAGGCTTGTGGCGGCAGCAGCATCATGTCGGAGGAAGACTCTGAGACTCACTCCACCTGCAGCCTGGGTTCGTCTCCCAGCAGCCCTCAGGAGATCCTGTCGCCCTGCCCCTTCGCCAGCTCTTCCTCCTCGTGCACGTCCTCCTCCGCTTCTCCATCACCCACTCCCTCCTCGTCCTCCTCCTCCCCGTCTCCTCTGTCCAGGCCCTGCAGTCTGGACCTTCCCAGCACCGTGTCGCTTTCCGACTTCGGCCTCATCTCGCCGGTGCTCGGGCCTCGCAGCGAATGCAGCGGAGCGTCGTCACCAGAATGTGACCTGGAGAGAGGTGAGTGATGGGAAAATGGCTGTTGAATTGTGTGAGTGTGTGTTTCAGCATAATAAATGTAACATTTAGGAAATAAGTTAAAATGCAGCAGGACTTATAGAAACTTTTCCCCCTTCTAAAAAGTTTCAAATATCTTTTGCAGTGTTGCATATATTTTAGATGAAAACAAAACAGCCTTTTCTCATGTTTTCATGAATATAAATAAGCACATAAATGTAAAGCTGTTTTCTCTGAATTATTTTCTTTAAGCACAACATAAAATCGTCCAATCCGTTCTAAAAGTATTAGTGTTTTAGAGAAATAAATCTTTAAATTTGAACAGTAAACTTCACTTCAAAAATAAGTTCTAAAATATTGAACACAATAATTCATATGGAAATTACGCTGAAGGTAAAATATCCCAGAATATTTCTGAAAACAAAAATGGATGGTTAGATAATACGATGTGTTCATGGAGAAACTGGTGTGTTTTGTGTAGTGTATTAAAACGGGCTGTATATCGTAGAGCTGAAACGATTAGTTGATTAATCATTCGACAGAAAAATAATCTGCAACTATTTTGATAATCAATTATTATATATTATAATTATTATATAATTTGCAGATTAATCAAGAAT
Source organism: Sebastolobus alascanus (assembly GCA_916701645.2). Taxonomy (NCBI): domain Eukaryota; kingdom Metazoa; phylum Chordata; class Actinopteri; order Perciformes; family Sebastidae; genus Sebastolobus; species Sebastolobus alascanus. Next base: position 660,505 of record CAKAOJ020000284.1, read on the forward strand.
GAAAATAATCTTAAATTGCTGCCCTACTATAATTTAATTATTTAAATAACACAAATTTACAAGAAAAAAGAGAGAGAGATATTAATCTTAATTAATCTGCTTGTATGAAACTGAGAGCCACTCACCCTCAGCTGTAAATAGGTCCATTTGTGTGCCGCACGTGCTGTTTCACAAGAGAAAAAGGCAAACAGTAAGAAAAACGGGCAAGTGAGATGGATGATGTTTTGAGAATCTATTTTGGGTAAGACATACGATCTCCTGCTACCTGCTCGACTCACACCTGCTCCACCAGAAGAGCCTATTAGTCAAAGTGACAGGGAGACAAAACACGTGCAAATCCTCCAGGTGAGGAAATAGTTCACCACACTTCAGGCAGACTTAATGAATAACAGCTGTGTGTGTGTCCACCTGTTAATTCACATGAATAAGATTTCATTGTACCTTATTGTTTGTGTATTGTTGGAATGATGTATTTCCCTTGCCAATGTGGTTTCACTATACTATGACTTTTTTTCGACATACTACACTGTGACTTTTTCCGACATAGTATGACTATTTTATTTATTTTTTTCGACATACTGTACCATGACTTTTTCCGACATACTATAATATGACTTTTTTGGACATACTATAATATGACTTTTTTTGGACATACTAGACTATGACTTTTTTTATTTTTTCGACATACTATTCTATAACTTTTTCGACATATTATACTATGACTTTTTTTCGACATACTAGACAATAATTTTTTTTTTTTTTTCGACATACTACGCTGGCTTTTTCCGACATACTATGACTTTTTATTTTTTTCGACATACTCCCCTCCATAGCTCTTTGTTCTATTGTCTTTTTCGAGATGTTTGTTTCTTCGTATAGATCTGGGGATCTCTGATTTATGACGGCTTCGGCCTGATCCTTCTCAAAGCCCCATTTACTATTCAATATATGATAATACTATTAGATGCTTCGTTGTCTATATATGTCTTTTCTTTATTCACTGTGTTCCACTCTTATGTATACTTTGTAAATGGCATTTATCTATATGCCTCACAGTTCTCTATGAGAACTACAATTCCCAAGAGGTGGAGCCTCTACCACCAGGGTGTTCACAGGTGAATTGCATACTGCTAATGACTGGAGTGTGATTGGTTATTTCTACCAGCCTGTCCTCTGTTAGAATCATGTATGCTCTGATGAAGGTCTGACAGACCGAAAGCTCAGAATAAATTGTAACACTGCATAGATCTAAGTGTGCGGATACCTTTTCTAACATTTATGTACTAATTTTTCCAGCACCTTAGCAAAGTTTTTTTTTAGACAGGTTGAGCGGTTGTCCTCCTGCATAACATACTATACTAAAAAAAAAAAGTTAACCATTCACTGACCTCCTGTGCTGCAGGTGACCGGGCAGAAGGTGCAGAGGGGGATCTGGACAACGCTCCAGCTTCCAACAACAACAACAGCTCGAATTCAAGCACCAAGAAGAGCTTCAGCCTGGAAGCACGCTTCAGCTTTCTGAACCTACGCCGCCCCCGCACTGACAACGCCAAAAACACGGACAACTGTTCCCAGAAGGCCGGGCAAACTGTGGTCTTGGTCAAAGGAGTCTGAAGAACAAAAAAGAGAAATTTGTTGGATGGATTTTGGCTCATTCTGACCCAAACTCTCTGATAAACTGAGCTGTTTCTAAGCTACCAGCCACAACTGCACTCCATTTAGAAAATCCACGGTCAAAGAGAGACGTTGAATGTCATAGTTGGTGTAAATAAAGTTTCCTGTAGTGTACATCATGGCAGCATTGTTACTCCTTTTTCCTTTATGAAGGATATTGCACATTTGGACTCTCATGCCTGATAAAGAGCACTGTTGTGTTGGTTAATGGAGAAGAAAGAAAAAGATGGCTACAAATTATTCATGTTATTTTTTGTTATGTTTCCACTAAAAGCTGAAAAAGCTTCTGTCACAAAAACAAAAGTACATTAGCTGCCTGAGTACAACCACTGACTTGGGGATAATTTTAAAAGCGCTTTATCTATTAAATAATTGGTACAACTGTGTATCGAAATTGAGAATTTATTACTGTTAAATGGCACTTAGCATACTGTAAACCATCTAGAGCCGAGGTGATATTAAAGTAACTAAAGTCACATGTGGAGATGTTCAATAAATAACTGGTGTCTTAACCTACGCTCCTGTACTTGATATATGACTACGATGTATTTTCTTGTTATGCATGTATGTAAGTTATGTATGTAAATGTCTTACAAGTGTATATGTAGGTAATAGTATAAAATGCCATACAATTCATAGTGTAGTATGTCATAAAAACAGTCACAGTACAGAATTCAACATACTATACTAACAATTTTCGACACACTGACTTTTTTGTAATTTTTTTGACGCACTATACTATGATTTAGAATTTTTTTCCGGCATACTTTAATGTGACTTATTTAACGTAATATTCTATGACTTTTTTACATTTTTTTCGACATACTATACGATGACTTTTTTGCATTTTTTTCGACAATATACTATGACTTTTTTACATTTTTTTTCGACATACTATAACATGACTTTTTCGACATACTATGACTTTTGCGATATACTATACTATGATTTTTTTCGAAGGACTATACTAATTTTTTTAAATATTTTTTTCGAAAAACTGACATTTTTTGCATTTTTTTTTTTTTTGAGATACTTTACTATGACCTTTTTTCGGCATACTATACTATGATTTTTTTATTTTTTCAACATACTATACTATGACTTTTTGCGGTTCTTTTTACATACTTTACTGTGACCTTTTTTCGACATACTATACTACATTTTTTTTTATTTTTTCAACATACTATAATATGACTTTTTTTCGACATACTATACTGTGACTTTTGAATTTTTTTTCAATGGACTATACTCATTTTTTTAAATATTTTTTTCAACAAACTGACTTCATTTTTTTCGTCATACTATACTATGACTTGAAATTTTTTCAACATACTGTACTATGACTTTTTTTGACATAATTTACTATGAACTTTTTCGACATATACTATGACTTTTTTAGCATTTTTTTTGGACATACTTTACTATGACCTTTTTTCGACATACTATACTGACTTTTTTACAACATACTACATTGACTTAAATTTTTTTGACATACTATACTATGACTTTCTTTTAGTTTTTCAACATACTATACTACTTTTTTTCGACATACTATACTATGACTTTTTTTTGACATACTATACTATGACTTTTTTTTAGTTTTTCAACATACTATACTATGACTTTTTCGACATACTATACGATGAGTTTTTAGCATTTTTTTCGACATACTATACTATGATTTAGAATTTTTTTTCGGCATACTTTAATGTGACTTATTTAACGTAATATTCTATGACTTTTTTACCTTTTTTTCGACATACTATACGATGACTTTTTTGCATTTTTTCGACAATATACTATGACTTTTTTACATTTTTTTCGACATACTATAACATGACTTTTTTCGACATACTGTACTGACTTTTTAGCATTTTTTTTCGACATACTTTACTATGAATTTTTTGACATACTATGACTTTTTGCGATATACTATACTATGACTTTTCGACATACTATACTCTGAATTTTTTATTTTTTCAACATACTATACGTTGACTTTTTAGCATTTTATTCGACGGACTATACTAATTTTTTTAAATATTTTTTTCGAAAAACTATATGACATATTTTGCTTTTTTTTTTTTGACATACTTTACTATGACTTTTTTTTATTTTTTCAACATACTATACTATGACTTTTTTGCGTTTTTTTGACATACTTTACTATGACCTTTTTTTGACATACTTTACTATGACCTTTTTTCGGCATACTATACTATGACTTTTTTTTAATTTTTTCAACATACTATACTATGACTTTTTTTCGACATACTATACTATGACGACATTTTTTTCGACATACTATACTATGACTTGAAATCTTTTTCGACATACTATATTATGACTTGAAATTTTTTTCGACGGACTATACTCATTTTTTTAAAAAAAAATTTCAACAAACTGACTTTTTTAAATTTTCTTTCGACATACTATACTATGACTTTTTTTGCAACATACTTTATTTCGTCATACTGTACTATGACTTTTTTACAACATACTACACTATGACTTAAATTTTTTTGACATACTATACTATGACTTTTTTAGTTTTTCAACATACTATACTACTTTTTTTCGACATACTATACGATGACTTTTTAGCATTTTTTTCGACATACTATAATATGACTTTTTTTTGACACTATACTATGACTTTTTTTTTGTTTTTCAACATACTATACTATGACTTTTTTTCGACATACTATACAATGACTTTTTAGCATTTTTTTCGACATACTATACTATGGCTTTTTTTCGACATACTATACTATGACTTGAAATCTTTTTCGACATACTATATTATGACTTGAAATTTTTTTCGACGGACTATACTCATTTTTTAAAAAAATGTTGCATTTTCTTTCGACATACTTTACTATGCCTTTTTTGCGACATACTTTATTTCGACATACTATACTATGACTTTTGAAATTTTTTGGACATACTATACTATGACTTGAAATTTTTTCAACATACTATGCTATGACTTTTTTTCGACATACTATACGATGGCTTTTTAGCATTTTTTTTTACATACTATACTATGACTTTTTTTCGACATACTACAGTATACTATGACTTTTTTCGACATCCTATACTATGACTTTTTTTCGACACACTACTATGACTTGAATTTTTTTTCGACATACTATATTATGACGACATTTTTTTCAACGGACTATACTAATTTTTGAAAATATTTTTTTCAACAAACTATTTGACTATGACGTTTTGCGACATACTTTATTTCGACATACTATACTATGACTTTTGACATTTTTTTGACATACTATACTATGACTTTTAAATTTTTTCAACATACTATACTATGACTTTTTTTGCGTTTTTTTTGACATACTTTACTATGACCTTTTTCGACATACTATACCTTTGACTTTTTTTGCATTTTTTTTTTAACATACTTTACTGTGACCTTTTTTCGACATACTATACTATGACTTGAAATTTTTTTCAACATACTATATTATGACTTGAAATTTTTTTAAATGGACTATACACATTTTTTTAATATTTTTTTAAACAAACTGACTTTTTTTCATTTTTTTGGACATACTATACTAAGACGTTTTTTTGCGACATACTTTATTTTGTCATACTATACTGTGACTTTTTTACAACATACTACACTATGACTTAAATTTTTTTGACATACTATACTATGACTTTTTTTTAGTTTTTCAACATACTATACTACTTTTTTTCGACATACTATACGATGACTTTTTAGCATTTTTTTCGACATACTATACTATGACTTTTTTTTGACATACTATACTATGACTTTTTTTTAGTTTTTCAACATACTATACTACTTTTTTTCGACATACTATACGATGACTTTTTAGCATTTTTTTCGACATACTATACTATGACGACATTTTTTTCGACATACTATACTATGACTTGAAATCTTTTTCGACATACTATATTATGACTTGAAATTTTTTTCGACGGACTATACTCATTTTTTTAAAAAAAAATTTCAACAAACTGACTTTTTTAAATTTTCTTTCGACATACTATACTATGACTTTTTTTGCAACATACTTTATTTCGTCATACTGTACTATGACTTTTTTACAACATACTACACTATGACTTAAATTTTTTTGACATACTATACTATGACTTTTTTAGTTTTTCAACATACTATACTACTTTTTTTCGACATACTACAGTATACTATGACTTTTTTCGACATCCTATACTATGACTTTTTTTCGACACACTACTATGACTTGAATTTTTTTTCGACATACTATATTATGACGACATTTTTTTCAACGGACTATACTAATTTTTGAAAATATTTTTTTCAACAAACTATTTGACTATGACGTTTTGCGACATACTTTATTTCGACATACTATACTATGACTTTTGACATTTTTTTGACATACTATACTATGACTTTTAAATTTTTTTCAACATACTATACTATGACTTTTTTTGCGTTTTTTTTGACATACTTTACTATGACCTTTTTCGACATACTATACCTTTGACTTTTTTTGCATTTTTTTTTTAACATACTTTACTGTGACCTTTTTTCGACATACTATACTACATTTTTTTTATTTTTTCAACATACTATACTATGACTTTTTTTCGACATACTATACTATGACTTGAAATTTTTTTCAACATACTATATTATGACTTGAAATTTTTTTAAATGGACTATACACATTTTTTTAATATTTTTTTAAACAAACTGACTTTTTTTCATTTTTTTCGACATACTATACTAAGACGTTTTTTTGCGACATACTTTATTTCGTCATACTATACTGTGACTTTTTTACAACATACTACACTATGACTTAAATTTTTTTGACATACTATACTATGACTTTTTTTTAGTTTTTCAACATACTATACTACTTTTTTTCGACATACTATACGATGACTTTTTAGCATTTTTTTCGACATACTATACTATGACTTTTTTTTGACATACTATACTATGACTTTTTTTGCGTTTTTTTTGACATACTTTACTGTGACCTTTTTACGACATACTATACTACATTTTTTTTATTTTTTCAACATACTATACTATGACTTTTTTTCGACATACTATACTATGACTTGAAATTGTTTTAAATGGACTATAAACATTTTTTTAAATATATTTTTCAACAAACTGACTTTTTTTCGACATACTATACTATGACATTTTTTGCAACATACTTTATTTCGTCATACTATACTATGACTTTTGAAATTTTTTCAACATACTATACTATGACTTTTTTTGACATAATTTACTATGACCTTTTTCGACATATTATACTATGACTTTTTAAGCATTTTTTTTGGACATACTTTACTATTACCTTTTTTCGACATACTATACTGACTTTTTTACAACATACTACACTATGACTTAAATTTTTTTGACATACTATACTATGACTTTTTTTTAGTTTTTCAACATACTATACTACTTTTTTTCGACATACTATACGATGACTTTTTAGCATTTTTTTCGACTTACTATACTATGACTTTTTTTTGACATACTATACTATGACTTTTTTTTAGTTTTTCAACATACTATACTATGACTTTTTTTCGACATACTATACAATGTATTTTAACATTTTTTTCGACATACTATACGATGACTTTTTAGAATTTTTTTCGACATACTATACTATGACTTTTTTTCGACTTACTACATTATGACTTGAATTTTTTTTCGACATACTATACTATGACTTGAAATCTTTTTCGACATACTATATTATGACTTGAAATTTTTTTCGACGGACTATACTCATTTTTAAAAAAAAAAATTTCAACAAACTGACTTTTTTGCATTTTCTTTCGACATACTATACTATGACTTTTTTTGCGACATACTTTATTTCGACATAATATACTATGACTTGAAATTTTTTGGACATACTATACTATGACTTTATTTTTCAACATACTATGCTATGACTTTTTTTCGACATACTATACGATGACTTTTTAGCATTTTTTTTTACATACTATACTATGACTTTTTTTCGACATACTACAGTATACTATGACTTTTTTCGACATCCTATACTATGACTTTTTTTCGACACACTACTATGACTTGAATTTTTTTTCGACATACTATATTATGACGACATTTTTTTCAACGGACTATACTAATTTTTGAAAATATTTTTTTCAACAAACTATTTGACTATGACGTTTTGCGACATACTTTATTTCGACATACTATACTATGACTTTTGACATTTTTTTGACATACTATACTATGACTTTTAAATTTTTTCAACATACTATACTATGACTTTTTTTGCGTTTTTTTTGACATACTTTACTATGACCTTTTTCGACATACTATACCTTTGACTTTTTTTGCATTTTTTTTTTAACATACTTTACTGTGACCTTTTTTCGACATACTATACTACATTTTTTTTATTTTTTCAACATACTATACTATGACTTTTTTTCGACATACTATACTAAGACGTTTTTTTGCGACATACTTTATTTCGTCATACTATACTATGACTTTTTTACAACATACTACACTATGACTTAAATTTTTTTGACATACTATACTATGATTTTTTTTTAGTTTTTCAACATACTATACTACTTTTTTTCGACATACTATACGATGAATTTTTAGCATTTTTTTCGACATACTATACTATGACTTTTTTTTGACATACTATACTATGACTTTTTTTTTGTTTTTCAACATACTATACTATGACTTTTTTTCGACATACTATACAATGACTTTTTAGCATTTTTTTCGACATACTATACTCTAGCTTTTTTTCGACATACTATACTATGACTTGAAATCTTTTTCGACATACTATATTATGACTTGAAATTTTTTTCGACGGACTATACTCATTTTTTAAAAAATTTTTTTCAACAAACTGACTTTTTTGCATTTTCTTTCGACATACTTTACTATGCCTTTTTTGCGACCTACTTTATTTCGACATACTATACTATGACTTTTGAAATTTTTTGGACATACTATACTATGACTTTTGAAATTTTTTCAACATACTATGCTATGACTTTTTTTCGACATACTATACGAAGACTTTTTAGCATTTTTTTTTACATACTAGACTATGACTTTTTTTCGACATACTACAGTATACTATGACTTTTTTCGACATACTATACTATGACTTTTTTTCGACACACTATACTATGACTTTTGAATTTTTTTTCGACATACTATATTATGACGACATTTTTTTTCAACGGACTATACTAATTTTTGAAAATATTTTTTTTCAACAAACTATTTGACTATGACGTTTTGCGACATATTTTATTTCGACATACTATACTATGACTTTTGACATTTTTTTGACATACTATACTATGACTTTTAAATTTTTTCAACATACTATACTATGACTTTTTTTGCGTTTTTTTTGACATACTTTACTATGACCTTTTTTCGACAGACTTTACTATGACCTTTTTCAACATACTATACCTATGACTTTTTTTGCATTTTTTTTTTTTGACATACTTTACTATGACCTTTTTTCGACATACTATACTATGACTTTTTTTTCGAAATACTATACTATGACTTGAAATTTTTTTAAATGGACTATAAACATTTTTTTAAATATATTTTTCAACAAACTGACTTTTTTTCGACCTACTATACTATGACATTTTTTGCGACATACTTTATTTCGTCATGCTATACTATGACTTTTGAAATTTTTTCAACATACTATACTATGTTTTTTTTTGACATAATTTACTATGACCTTTTTCGACATATACTATGACTTTTTTAGCATTTTTTTTGGACATACTTTACTATTACCTTTTTTGGACATACTATACTGACTTTTTTACAACATACTACACTATAACTTAAATTTTTTTGACATACTATACTATGACTTTTTTTTAGTTTTTCAACATACTATACTACTTTTTTTCGACATACTATACGATGACTTTTTAGCATTTTTTTCGACATACTATACTATGACTTTTTTTTGACATACTATACTATGACTTTTTTTTAGTTTTTCAACATACTATACTATGACTTTTTTTCGACATACTATACAATGTATTTTAACATTTTTTTCGACATACTATACGATGACTTTTTTTCGACATACTATACGATGACTTTTTAGCATTTTTTTCAACATACTATACTATGACTTTTTTTCGACATACTATACAATGTATTTTAACATTTTTTTCGACATACTATACGATGACTTTTTAGAATTTTTTTCGACATACTATACTATGACTTTTTTTCGATTTACTACATTATGACTTGAATTTTTTTTCGACATACTATACTATGACTTGAAATCTTTTTCGACATACTATATTATGACGACATTTTTTTCAACGGACTATACTCATTTTTGAAAATATTTTTTTCAACAAACTATTTGACTATGACGTTTTTTGCGACACTTTATTTCGACATACTATACTATGACTTTTGACATTTTTTTGACATACTATACTATGACTTTTTTAATTTTTTTCAACATACTATACTATGACTTTTTTTGCGTTTTTTTTGACATACTTTACTATGACCTTTTTTCGACAGACTTTACTATGACCTTTTTCGACATACTATACCTATGACTTTTTTTGCCTTTTTTTTTTGACATACTTTACTGTGACTTTTTTTCGACATACTATACTACATTTTTTTTATTTTTTCAACATACTATACTATGACTTTTTTTCGACATACTATACTAACACTTGAAATTTTATTCAACATACTATATTATGACGACATTTTTTTAAATGGATTATACACATTTTTTTAATATTTTTTTAAACAAACTGACTTTTTTTCATTTTTTTCGACATACTATACTAAGACGTTTTTTTGCGACATACTTTATTTCGTCATACTATACTATGACTTTTTTACAACATACTACACTATGACTTAAATTTTTTTTGACATACTATACTATGACTTTTTTTTAGTTTTTCAACTTACTATACTACTTTTTTTCGACATACTATACGATGACTTTTTAGCATTTTTTTTGACATACTATACTATGACTTTTTTTTGACATACTATACTATGACTTTTTTTTTGTTTTTCAACATGCTATACTATGACTTTTTTTCGACATACTATACAATGACTTTTTAGCATTTTTTTCGACATACTATACTATGGCTTTTTTTCGACATACTATACTATGACTTGAAATCTTTTTCGACATACTATATTATGACTTGAAATTTTTTTCGACGGACTATACTCATTTTTTAAAAAAATGTTTTCAACAAACTGACTTTTTTGCATTTTCTTTCGACATACTTTACTATGCCTTTTTTGCGACCTACTTTATTTCGACATACTATACTATGACTTTTGAAATTTTTTGGACATACTATACTATGACTTTTGAAATTTTTTCAACATACTATGCCATGACTTTTTTTCGACATACTATACGAAGACTTTTTAGCATTTTTTTTTACATACTATACTATGACTTTTTTTCGACATACTATACGAAGACTTTTAGCATTTTTTTTTACATACTATACTATGACTTTTTTTCGACATACTACAGTATACTATGACTTTTTTTCGACATACTATACTATGACTTTTTTTCGACACACTATACTATGACTTGAATTTTTTTTCGACATACTATATTATGACGACATTTTTTTCAACGGACTATACTAATTTTTGGAAATATTTTTTTCAACAAACTATTTGACTATGACGTTTTGCGACATACTTTATTTCGACATACTATACTATGACTTTTAAATTTTTTCAACATACTATACTATGACTTTTTTTGCGTTTTTTTTGACATACTTTACTATGACCTTTTTCGACATACTATACCTTTGACTTTTTTTGCATTTTTTTTTTAACATACTTTACTGTGACCTTTTTTCGACATACTATGCTACATTTTTTTTATTTTTTCAACATACTATACTATGACTTTTTTTCGACATACTATACTATGACTTGAAATTTTATTCAACATACTATATTATGACGACATTTTTTTAAATGGATTATACACATTTTTTTAATATTTTTTTAAACAAACTGACTTTTTTTCATTTTTTTCGACATACTATACTAAGACGTTTTTTTGCGACATACTTTATTTCGTCATACTATACTATGACTTTTTTACAACATACTACACTATGACTTAAATTTTTTTGACATACTATACTATGACTTTTTTTTAGTTTTTCAACATACTATACTACTTTTTTTCGACATACTATACGATGACTTTTTAGCATTTTTTTCGACATACTATACTATGACTTTTTTTTGACATACTATACTATGACTTTTTTTTTGTTTTTCAACATACTATACTATGACTTTTTTTCGACATACTATACAATGACTTTTTAGCATTTTTTTCGACATACTATACTATGACTTGAAATCTTTTTCGACATACTATATTATGACTTGAAATTTTTTTCGACGGACTATACTCATTTTTTAAAAAAATGTTTTCAACAAACTGACTTTTTTGCATTTTCTTTCGACATACTTTACTATGCCTTTTTTGCGACATACTTTATTTCGACATACTATACTATGACTTTTGAAATTTTTTGGACATACTATACTATGACTTTTGAAATTTTTTCAACATACTATGCTATGACTTTTTTTCGACATACTATACGAAGACTTTTTAGCATTTTTTTTTACATACTAGACTATGACTTTTTTTCGACATACTACAGTATACTATGACTTTTTTCGACATACTATACTATGACTTTTTTTCGACACACTATACTATGACTTTTGAATTTTTTTTCGACATACTATATTATGACGACATTTTTTTTCAACGGACTATACTAATTTTTGAAAATATTTTTTTTCAACAAACTATTTGACTATGACGTTTTGCGACATACTTTATTTCGACATACTATACTATGACTTTTGACATTTTTTTGACATACTATACTATGAATTTTAAATTTTTTCAACATACTATACTATGACTTTTTTTGCGTTTTTTTTGACATACTTTACTATGACCTTTTTTTTCGACAGACTTTACTATGACCTTTTTCGTCATACTATACCTATGACTTTTTTTGCATTTTTTTTTTTTGACATACTTTACTGTGACCTTTTTTCGACATACTACACTACATTTTTTTTATTTTTTCAACATACTATACTATGACTTTTTTTTCGAAATACTATAATATGACTTGAAATTTTTTTAAATGGACTATAAACATTTTTTTAAATATATTTTTCAACAAACTGACTTTTTTTCGACCTACTATACTATGACATTTTTTGCGACATACTTTATTTCGTCATGCTATACTATGACTTTTGAATTTTTTTCAACATACTATACTATGTTTTTTTTTGACATAATTTACTATGACCTTTTTCGACATATACTATGACTTTTTTAGCATTTTTTTTGGACATACTTTACTATTACCTTTTTTCGACATACTTTACTGACTTTTTTACAACATACTACACTATGACTTAAATTTTTTTGACATACTATACTATGACTTTTTTTTAGTTTTTCAACATACTATACTACTTTTTTTCGACATACTATACGATGACTTTTTAGCATTTTTTTCGACATACTATACTATGACTTTTTTTTGACATACTATACTATGACTTTTTTTTAGTTTTTCAACATACTATACTATGACTTTTTTTCGACATACTATACAATGTATTTTAACATTTTTTTCGACATACTATACTATGACTTTTTTTCGACATACTATACGATGACTTTTAAGCATTTTTTTCGACATACTATACTATGACTTTTTTTCGATATACTACATTATGACTTGAAATTTTTTTCGACATACTATACTATGACTTGAAATCTTTTTCGACATACTATATTATGACTTGAAATTTTTTTCGACGGACTATACTCATTTTTTAAAAAAAAAATTTCAACAAACTGACTTTTTTGCATTTTCTTTCGACATACTATACTATGACTTTTTTTGCGACATACTTTATTTCGACATACTATACTATGACTTTTTTTATTTTTTGGACATACTATACTATGACTTTTTTTATTTTTTCAACATACTATGCTATGACTTTTTTTCGACATACTATACGATGACTTTTTAGCATTTTTTTTTACATACTATACTATGACTTTTTTTCGAAATACTACAGTATACTATGACTTTTTTCGACATCCTATACTATGACTTTTTTTCGACACACTATACTATGACTTTTGAATTTTTTTTCGACATACTATATTATGACGACATTTTTTTCAACGGACTATACTCATTTTTGAAAATATTTTTTTCAACAAACTATTTGACTATGACGTTTTTTGCGACACACTTTATTTCGACATACTATACTATGACTTTTGACATTTTTTTGACACTATACTATGACTTTTTTAATTTTTTTCAACATACCATAGTATGACTTTTTTGCGTTTTTTTTGACATACTTTGCTATGACCTTTTTTCGACAGACTTTACTATGACCTTTTTCGACATACTATACCTATGACTTTTTTTGCATTTTTTTTTTTACATACTTTACTGTGACCTTTTTTCGACATACTATACTACATTTTTTTTATTTTTTCAACATACTATACTATGACTTTTTTTCGACATACTATACTATGACTTTTTTTTAGTTTTTCAACATACTATACTACTTTTTTTCGACATACTATACGATTACTTTTTAGCATTTTTTTCGACATATTATACTATGACTTTTTTTTGACATACTATACTATGACTTGTTTTTCCGTTTTTTTTTACATACTTTACTTTGACCTTTTTCGACGTACTATACTACATTTTTTTTATTTTTTCAACATACTATACTATGACATTTTTTCGACATACTATACTATGACTTGAAATTTTTTTAAATGGACTATACACATTTGTTTAAATATATTTTTCAACAAACTGACTTTTTTTCGACATACTATACTATGACATTTTTTGCGACATACTTTATTTCGTCATGCTATACTATGACTTTTGAAATTTTTTCAACATACTATACTATGTTTTTTTTTGACATAATTTACTATGACCTTTTTCGACATATACTATGACTTTTTTAGCATTTTTTTTGGACATACTTTACTATTACCTTTTTTCGACATACCAACTTACTTTTTTACAACATACTACACTATGACTTAAATTTTTTTGACATACTATACTATGACTTTTTTTTAGTTTTTCAACATACTATACTACTTTTTTTCGACATACTATACGATGACTTTTTAGCATTTTTTTCGACATACTATACTATGACTTTTTTTTGACATACTATACTATGACTTTTTTTTAGTTTTTCAACATACTATACTATGACTTTTTTTCGACATACTATACAATGTATTTTAACATTTTTTTCGACATACTAAACTATGACCTTTTTCGACAAACTATACCTATGACTTTTTTTGCATTTTTTTTTTGACATACTTTACTGTGACCTTTTTTCGACAGACTTTACTATGACCTTTTTCGACAAACTATACCTATGACTTTTTTTGCATTTTTTTTTTGACATACTTTACTGTGACCTTTTTTCGACATACTATACTACATTTTTTTTATTTTTTCAACATACTATACTATGACTTTTTTTCGACATACTATACTATGACTTTTTTTTAGTTTTTCAACATACTATACTACTTTTTTTCGACATACTATACGATGACTTTTTAGCATTTTTTTCGACATACTATACTATGACTTTTTTTTGACATACTATACGATGACTTTTTAGCATTTTTTTCGACATACTATACTATGACTTTTTTTTGACATACTATACTATGACTTGTTTTGCGTTTTTTTTTACATACTTTACTTTGACCTTTTTCGACGTACTATACTACATTTTTTTTATTTTTTCAACATACTATACTATGACTTTTTTTCGACATACTATACTATGACTTGAAATTTTTTTAAATGGACTATACACATTTGTTTAAATATATTTTTCAACAAACTGACTTTTTTTCGACATACTATACTATGACATTTTTTGCGACATACTTTATTTCGTCATGCTATACTATGACTTTTGAAATTTTTTCAACATACTATACTATGTTTTTTTTTGACATAATTTACTATGACCTTTTTCGACATATTATACTATGACTTTTTTAGCATTTTTTTTGGACATACTTTACTATTACCTTTTTTCGACATACTATACTGACTTTTTTACAACATACTACACTATGACTTAAATTTTTTTGACATACTATACTATGACTTTTTTTTTAGTTTTTCAACATACTATACTATGACTTTTTTTCGACATACTATACTATGACATTTTTTGCGACATACTTTATTTCATCATACTATACTATGACTTTTGAAATTTTTTCAACATTCTATACTATGACTTTTTGACATAATTTACTATGACCTTTTTCGACATATACTATGACTTTTTTAGCATTTTTTTTGGACATACTTTACTATTACCTTTTTTCAACATACTATACCATGACTTTTTTTGCTTTTTTTTTGACATACTATACTATGACTTTTTTTCGACATACTACAGTATACTATGACTTTTTTTCGACATACTATACTATGACTTTTTTTCGACACACTATACTATGACTTTTGAATTTTTTTTCGACATACTATATTATGACGACATTTTTTTCAACGGACTATACTCATTTTTGAAAATATTTTTTTCAACAAACTATTTGACTGATGTTTTTTGCGACATACTTTATTTCGACATACTATACTATGACTTTTGACATTTTTTTGACATACTATACTATGACTTTTTTTGACATAATTTACTATGACCTTTTTTCGACATATTATACTATGACTTTTTTAGCATTTTTTTTGGACATACTTTACTATGACCTTTTTTCGACATACTATACTGACTTTTTTACAACATACTACCCTATGACTTAAATTTTTTTTACATATTATACTATGACTTTTTTTTAGTTTTTCAACATACTATACTACTTTTTTTCGACATACTATACGATGACTTTTTAGCATTTTTTTCGACATACTATACTATGACTTTTTTTTGACATACTATACTATGACTTTTTTTTTGTTTTTCAACATACTATACTATGACTTTTTTTCGACATACTATACAATGACTTTTTAGCATTTTTTTCGATATACTATACTATGGCTTTTTTTCGACATACTATACTATGACTTGAAATCTTTTTCGACATACTATATTTTGACTTGAAATTTTTTTCGACGGACTATACTCATTTTTTTTAAAAAAAATTTCAACAAACTGACTTTTTTGCATTTTCTTTCGACATACTATACTATGACTTTTTTTGCGACATACTTTATTTCGACATTCTATACTATGACTTGAAATTTTTTGGACATACTATACTATGACTTTTTTTCGACATACTACAGTATACTATGACTTTTTTTCGACATACTATACTATGACTTTTGAATTTTTTTTCGACATACTATATTATGACGACATTTTTTTCAACTGACTATACTCATTTTTGAAAATATTTTTTTCAACAAACTATTTGACTATGACGTTTTTTGCGACGAACTTCATTTCGACATACTATACTATGACTTTTGACCTTTTTTTTCGACATAATATACTATGACTTTTTTAAGACATACTATACTAATACTTTTTTTAGACATACTATATTATGACTTTTTTTAGATTTTTTCAACATACTATACTATGCCTTTTTTTGCATTTTTTTTGACATAGTATAGTATGACTTTTTTGCATTTTTTTTGACATGCAATATTATTACTTTTTTCGGCATACTATACTATGAGTTTTTTGCATTTTTTCGACATACTATACTGCAACTTTTTTGCATTTTTTTCGACATACTATGACTTTTTTTCGACATACTAATGACTTTTTGGCGACAAACTATACTATGACGTTTTTATTTTTTTCGACACTATACTTTGAATTTTTTATTTTTTTCGACATATTATACTATGGCTTTTTTTCGACATACTATACTATGACTTTTAATTTTTTTCGACATACTGTAATGGAAAATTACTATGTAGGTAGCGATGTCTCTTCATGCATCAGTGGAAAATTACTGTCTACTCTGTCTAATGTGTGCTCTTTGTCTCATGTATTGGGAAAGTACTGAGTGTTGACTTTCACAGGGACACTGTGTAAAAACAACTCCTTATCTGTGTTAAAACAATTCCTTTTCCCATAGCTCCCCGTTGTAGTTTTCTATATATCATATTGTAACTTTCTCCTGGGGGGCACTCTTCTTCTATGACTTTTTTTTCGACATACTATACTTTGACTCTTTAGCATTTTTTTCGACATACAATAGTAGGACTTTTTTTCGACATACTATAGGATGACTTGAAATTTTTTTTGACATACTAAACTATGACTTTTTTCTTAAATTTTTTTCAACATACTATACTATGCCTTTTTTGCATTTTTTTTCGACAGTACATCACCTTTTTTGCATTTTTTTCCACATGCAATACAATGACTTTTTTTACGACATACTATACTATGCCTTTTTTTGCATTTTGTTTTCGACTTTTATTATGACTTTTTTTGCATTTTTTTCGACATGCAATACTATGACATACAATTACACACCATTATTCATAGATTTTAAGGACAAAATATTTTTAATTGCTATTTCACATTTAAATATACAGAGCGCTGCTTTCACGTCCATGTTCTGCTACATTCCAACTCTCAAAAACTCTAAATGTTTTCCTCATGTTATCCTAATGTCATCTATAGTGATTATTAGCATGAAAACACACAATTCAAATGATTAGGAAATATATGATTGCATTTTTATTTAAATATTTGCTTTGATTAAAAACAATCTTGGCAATAGTAGTTCTAATTATATATTATAAGCTGCTTAGAGCTGGTGTTAGGAAGTTAAACAGGTCATTATCCCCTCTCTATTATCTATTTTATATTGTTGTGAAAACATCTCCTTCATTTCTATGGGATTCTATGGGTACTCACCAGTCTCATCTTTACAGACATGTTCAATTTATGATAATCACATGCAGTTTTATTGCATCTAGTACAGATGTGTTATTTTCACCTATTCTGAAATGGTGTGTTTGAATATTTCTGCATACTGGGGTCCCTAAAAAGTCTTAATATTACATAAATTGGGTATCACTGGAAAGCTGAGACTCGTGTGGATCCAATGAGCCCAACTGTATTCATGTGTGATGATGTTTGTCCCCATAGTAGCGTTGTAGTGAGACCATTTTTTGAAACTTGACCTCACTGTATAAAATGATCTGTTATGACCTCTAGGATAATCACAGCCTTATGAAACTTTACAGCCAAAAACTATAGACCTAGAGCATTAAGAGGATGTGTAGATTGAAAATAATGGGGTTTCTGAGCAGTTTCCAGAACAGACATGCTCGCCATCTAATCGCCGAAATACGCAATTCTTGCAGAAATCTCCAAATGTCAAAAGTTTTTGATACTAAATCAGAGCATGGCTTTTTCTACGGTGTTCCTCAAGGTTTGGTGTCTTAATGTAGTATTTTGGAGGGATTTGTGATCATCTTTAATCAATTCTTGAGTGGTAATAAGAAGGTTAAATTTAGCACCAAATCTGTGTAACACATGGTATCAACCCAAAAAATGCTGCAACAATTTCTAAGACATAAGTGAGCATGGGAATGACCATCATATACTTATATCATAATGTTCTAAGCCCTTATACACTTTCCCAATTTAACAATTCTCAATGATTTTTTAAAAATATTTTTTTTAACTATTTCTCTTATTTTCTGTTTCTTGATTCGTACCACAGGAACCCATATGCATCTACAGAACTGTATTTTTAAACATTTTTTTTATTAATATAGACTAGTTAGATTTTAGACTTATATGTATATATATATATATATATATATATATATGTATATATATATATATATATATATATATATATATAGACTGACTGATGGTGATTAATAAATGTTGATCTTTTTTTCAATTACATGGCTTTGGTAATGAAGACTTTTGTATTTTAAAAGGTGCCAAATTCTAAATTCTGAATGCCCTAGGTCTCTGGTCTGGGACTGTAAAGTTTCATGAGGCTGTGATTATCCTAGAGGTGACCACGGATCATTTTATACAGTGAGGTCAAGTTTTTAAAAAATGGTCTCACTTCATTGAAATGGCTACCATGGGGACTGACATCATCACACATGAATACAATTGG
The DNA here is from genome assembly GCA_916701645.2 of Sebastolobus alascanus. Taxonomy (NCBI): domain Eukaryota; kingdom Metazoa; phylum Chordata; class Actinopteri; order Perciformes; family Sebastidae; genus Sebastolobus; species Sebastolobus alascanus. The sequence goes on from CAKAOJ020000284.1 coordinate 680,538, forward strand.
GCTCATTGGATCCACAAGAGTCTCAGCTTTACAGTCATACACAATTCATGCAATTCTAAGACTGTTTAGGGACCCCAGTATGCAGAAATATTAAAATACACCATTTTAGAAAAGACGAAAATAACATTTATACTGCATGCAAAAAAACTGCATGGTTTTTGCCATGTGGTTATCATAAAGTGGGCATGTCCCATTTTCATTCACATATCTTGAGATGATAGGTCAAGGGACCCCTTTGAAAACATGCCAGTTTTTCCCTCGCCAAAATGTCGCCTAACTTCGGAGCGTTATTTAGCCTCCTTCCCAACAAGCTAGCATGACACTGTTGGTACCAATCGATTCCTTAGGTTTTCCAGTTCCATGTGATACCAGTACACTTAACGCTAACTTTAAAACTGAGCCCGCTACAGCCTCTGAAAGACAGTGACGCTAACGCCGTGAACGCACTGGACACATTGTGGCCGCGTGGCGTCCGCGTCGCGTGGTGGCTGCGTGATTGAGGCGTCATCCACACCAGCTGCGTTTCAGCTGCGTGTCTGCTGCTGCTGCTTCTTTCTACATAGAGTCATACACTTCACACCACCTGCTTACACAAACGGACTGCCTCTGTTTGGTGCATTTCATCAAACTTATTGTACATTTATTGTAGACTCAGAATGACCATCATCAATCGATGTTGTTCAGGGGATTGTTGTTGATGTTTTACCTCCGCATTTTACATTTCTGTTAAATTTCTGCTTGATTTCTTAAGTGCTAAACTTTATGCAGCTTGTACAACGAACTGGCACGCACTTGTTGTGACGTTAATGCGATGGGACGGTAGTGGCTAGAAGGGAGCCCGCAAACTGTGGAAACTCTCGCGAGATTGTTAAGGCTAGGCATTGATCATCAGAACACTTGTATTACAATATGCTAAAAGGTTATTATGGAATTTTTGCCCAATGATGCCAAAAATATACTGCCTACTGCCACTTTAATTATGTCTTCAAACTTCTTTTTCGCTTTAGCACAACAGAGATTTGTTGTCACTGTGGCCAGAAATGTCAAGGAGATAACTTTTTGAGATCACTTTTGTGTTTTAATGTACAATAATGTATCCAGCAAGGTTTTTTTTTATTAAACGTCCCAAGGAATTAATATTAGCCTTAGTTCGCATGTTTAGATCAAATCACCTTTTACAGGAGTTATCTGACAGAAAAAGTACAAAATCTGATGAATGTTGCAAGCTCTATCAAAATAAAAGCCCCTCCCATCCCAAATAAATACAAAATAAAAGAGCACAGACAGAAGCAGATATCGTTTTCTGTATTCAAAGTCTGAACACGTCAGTCTACCCAACATTTAGTGCAAGTTCTGCAAACATTACAACATCATTCATACAACTGGTTGCTGCAAGAGATTGTCCTGCTGCATATTTAAATTAGTCGGCTTGTTGCCCATTAAAAAGACAAAACTGACTATGGTAACAGAGAGTCATGAGCATTCATAATAATAATAATGATTCATCATCAATCAACAAGTGGATATTTGACAGAAATACTTGGCAATGGATATTTGAAGCTATACTTCACTCTGAACAGAACATTTCAACCTTTTAGCACGCCAGCATTTACAGTTCATTTACAGTCAACAACCAGTCAGCACTGGCCTTACTATGAATTATTGTTACAGTAATTATGAGTGAAAACTGTCACCATGCTCCCCGGAAGCATTACTATGAACCAGGTCAAGTTTATCAAATACAAAATTTGCACATGAAATATTGTGTACCGAGGCAAGCTCTTCATGGGATAAACAAAAATAAATAAATTGAAAGATTGTAAAGCAAAGCCAAAGCGTGTGGTTAACATAATGAAATCATATAAAAAGTGTTGTGGATTATATTATGAAAATGTTTTTGTAATATTATTTAGTGCACAAGTGCTCTGTTGATGCAGTCTGCATTGAAATGAGAGCCACATGCACACTACACACGTCGCACTAGTGCTGAAACAATAAGTCGTTTCATCGAATAGACAAACAATGAAAAATATATCAACAACAATTTTGATAATTAATTAACAGTTTGAGTCATTTATCAAGCAAACATGCAAAAACATCACTGGTTCCAGGTTCAGAAACGTTATGCTGATTTACTGTGTTATATATCGCCGTAAACTGAATATTTTTTTTAGTTTTTAACTGTTGGTCGGACAAAACAAGCAAAATGGAGATCTAACCTTTGGCTCTGTGATCGTGTGAGGGACATTTTAAAACATTTTATATTTAACAAACAATTTAGTGCAACAATAATGAAATGAAAATAACTTTTGTGTCAGACTGTTTGGCTTTACATTCACTACAGCAGCTTACAGTTGTGGATCGTGCTCAGTAGTGTGACAACATGCACAGTAACCTCAACACTAATACAACCCTGTGTAGTCCGCTGCAGCCACGTTCATGTAAACATTTTCAACTAAAGGGCGTTGCAAAAGTGTCAGCTGTCTGTCACTGACTTTTCATTTGAATTTTGGAAAGAAAACTTAAAGTAGCTTGACATAAAAAACAACTCAAGGTCACACAAATGTCAGCACAGACAATTGCTTAAGGTTACAATCTCGAAGATCTCAGTTTTGTTGTCTTTGGCGGCACATATGTCGATAAGCAGTAATTGCAAGCGTGTTTTTGGATTTCACTTCCCAGAGATCCAAACAGTGTCGGGAATTCCCGGGAATGTCTCCACAGACACCCAGTTCGTAGTACTGCAAATGCAAGTGCTTTCATCAGTGGACCGCAGGCTCAATCGCCATTGTGTTACCTGACTGAACAGACATTTATTTAAATGAAAATCTTGGAGATTATTACTTTAAGTGTGAGATTGGCTGAGCGCTACCACATGATGCAACATGACCTCTTTTGTTAATTTTAAAACTCAACGTTGCTGGACGGGCTCACACCACAACATGCAGCCCGGATCTCATTCAGCAAATCCACCACAGCATACCCAACTACAAAGCTTTGCTAGTGTTGCAGAGATAAGCAGCACAGAATATAGCAGCTACATTTGTACACGACAGACTGCTGATGGGTGGAACTTTCCACACTGAAAACAAGGTAAAAGAACAGGCTGATGGTCAGATGAGCCGCTTTCTAAAAACTGTTTAAACTGCTTGCGTTTAAGAAACAAAGTGATGTTTCATTTCAATATATTGTGTTTGACAATAAACATAATGAGAAATGATTAAAAGAAGAGCAGTATATCAACAAAAAAAGTAAACAGAGGATGTGTACTTGGCAATACATTTACATTTTTACGTGTAGGTTGAGTGACAAACATTTACACATACAGCTACAGCTTGTGATACCTGTCTCAAGCTGAGTGCTGACGTGAGGTCTGTCAGTGAAAAGAGGCTGATATTTCATCACTCAGCCGTCAAATCCACAGACAACATGAAGACACATCATTCAACTGCTGCCATACTGGATTCCCTGTGGTGCTGCTCTGCTGCACTGCTCCTGAGAGTAAAAAGAAACCTTCACGGTCATTTAAGGAAACCAACTGTTCCTTCCACCTCACAGACTTTCAAACAGCTTTTACTATTTTGGCCGACACTCCAAACTATTTAAACCTAACTCATCAAGTCTGATCACGGTAAGGTAGAGTAATAATTAAAGAAGGAGACAACTGAGGCCTTCATTTGTGGAAATTCTCCACACTGGAGAATAAAGTTTTGTACAATGGCTGCCAGCATCAAGAAACGTCTTCTTCTCAAGTTGTTTTGCAGTAGTGAGCATCTCAAGCTAAGGTTGATTTTTCTCTAAGAGTTATTGTGACCCTAAATGTTTCATTGTGGTTTCTACTTTTATCTACTATTCTCCTATTATCTTATTTTATTGTATTTAAATCTGGGACCAGCTTGATCCTTACAACAGTTCTTCTTTTTGCTTTCTATGGAGAAGTGATAATGTGAAACACAGTTGAAGTTACAATATTTTTGCTAGGCGGGGCCATGAATGAATTCACAAGAGACAGCTATCATTTCAAACTGGCCATGATCGACAGGTCTCTCTTTTACTGAGACATCATCTTGACCCTTTCCTACACCTGCCTGGAAGGATGTATCACTTGCTGGGCTGTCACTGGTCTGGTTTTCTAACAGGAAAACAAGGCGGTTGTTCAAGAAACGTTTGTCGAATTTCATCCTAAAGGCCCCGACACACCAAGCCGACGGTCAGCTATCGGAAAGTTTGGGGTTGTTGGTGAGCGTCCGTCAGCCTAGTTTTTTCGGTGTCCCGCACCGTCGGCTGTAGTCTGCCCATGTTGGAGGAATTCTGGCCGATTCAGCATGTTGAAAGCTCTTCTCATTTTTCATCTTCATCTCATCTGTTCATTCCAATACACGGATATTTTCAAAACAACATGGCCATCCAGAATGAAGCTAAGTGACGAGTGAGAGTGATGTGAAAATGGTCGGAAAACGCCACTTAATTTCCTGTACGTATCATAATAACAGCTTGTATATCCGCCATCCTCGGTCTTTCAGTTTCCCTTTATGAATGACAAATACAGACTACCACTGCCTGCAGGTGTGGAGAGTTATTTCCTCTCACAGAATGTGAGAACGTCCGTGCTAACTGGCCGTCGGCTGTAGTCTCTCGTGCGTTCGAGTGCAACTTGTCGGCCAAAACAAAGGCAACGTGAGGCGACACAACAGGTGGCCTTCATCATTGCTAGGTCTCTGATGTCGGGTTGGTGTGTCTGACTCTTAAATCTCAACTAAGATCCCCAACTTGGCCAAATGTATGTGGACACCTTAACACTCCACCCTAATAGCTATAGGCATTCTTCTGGTCTTTTCACCAGATGTTTGTACATGGCTGCAGCGATTTGCTCCCATTCAGCCACAAGAGCATTACTGAGGTCCAGCACCGATGTTGGGTGATCAGCACCAGTTCATTTTGTTGGATGGGGTTGAGGTCAGTCAAGTTCTTCCACACCAAACTGGGAAAACCATTTCTCGGCTCTACTCGACTCAACTCGCTCTTTTTTGGTTTTCCATCAGCAAAAGTGGTGGATAGTACCTGGTGCCGTTTTTGGTACCACCTCGGTCGAGGTTCCATGCGAGCTGAGCCGATACTAGAAGGTGTAGTTAAAACACTGCAGACCACTGATTGTTCAGAGAGAATCGTCACTAGGTACAATAGTTACTAGGTAGAACAGTAACACGGTACATCCTACACAAACACGCCATTTTCAAATAGCCAAGCTACCATCTATAGCAACCGCAGTTTTTATATTCACTCGACCCAGATTTTTAAAAAAGATGATGTATACGACGCTGTACACTACGGCGTACATTACATCGTACACTATGCCATACAATTGCCGAAGCGCAGACGTTCCTCTGTTTGGTTGCCGATGAAAGGATTCAGTGAGTGAAGATGATGCCACAGCAGTTTCACGCGACGTCACTACGGCAATCACTTGAGAATCCCACCTACACTGAGGGGGAACTATTTGCAGTGGAAAACGAAATAGAGAACAGGACCTGGTACCAAAAAGCGAGTCGAGTCTAGCCGAACAATACAGTGGAAATGAGGCATTAAATATTACTGTATGCGGTAGAATTAAGATATTGTGCCACTGGAATTAGGGGATCTAAACCGTGAACGAGTATGCGGACAGATGCCCTCCTAGTTCTCTGAGGAACTTCCTTTCCCTGTGTGAGAAACAAATCTCAAAACAGCCGTAACATTTGAGAAATTCCAAAAGACTGTACAACTGGACTGCTGAGGTGCTCATTGCAGCAAAAATAGAACCGGAAAAGAATTTGCTGCTTTCAGGCAGCCATGACGCTTATTTTGCAGCTGGTGTTCATTTTAACCCTGTTACATCTCTGCATCCTGTCGAGTCCAGGATGTGGCCGTGTGATCACCGTCATCTCATGAGATCCATCAGATTTAACCGTCTGATCAGAACGATGATGTCCATGCTCCACAGAAACTAGATCTATTTTATTATGGCAGAAGGAGGTAAAGCAGCTCTCTGTCACTATTATTACTTTTTGCTGAAAGTGTTTTTTATCCTGTCCCAAAACGCCTTGACTGTTGATGGGTTTCATTCCATACTGAAGTCACCATAACTGCGTGGTACCATCATGCGAACATTGAAGTTCAAGCCCACAATCTGTCCTCATTCTGGGGACTCTGCGTTTTATTGAGGCCTTGACACCTCATCACATCCAAAGTACAGTTTCAGCAACATCCCATGATACCCTTTACGAGTACCTCTCTCCCAGTCCCTGCCCCGTCCTCTCTCCCAGTCCCTGCCCCGTCCTCTCTCCCAGTCCCTGCCCCGTCCTGTCTCCCAGCTCCATCTTCATTGGAGCTGGGAGACCTTGAGGGACGAGGTGCTGGCGAAGTCCAAGAAGAAGGGTCCTTCCTGTTTGGGCAGGAAGGTGGTGGGGATGACATTGTAGAGGCCTGCTGGGACGTGGTCCGCATCCATGTAGCAGAAGCCACACCTGGAAAAAGAGAGAGAGACTTTGAGGCTCTACAGAAGTTAACATACATTAATTCAGAGGGGGAGACAACCCAGCAGCACAGTTTCAATAACATCGTACAGTATCTGACATGTTTGATCATTTAAAGAAAGCAACTATAATCACACTTCAGACTTTATCATGACACAGTTTCCTCATAAACAACTTAAGTGGAACAATACTGTCTAGTAAATATCATGAATTTCATAACAGCGTGACCCTAAATGTCTCCTCAGTGTGGTTTCATAATAATGTTATGTAAATTACTGGGTTATTTGAAATTATGAATACCCTCTTTTAGGTTTCACCCCAAGCATTCAAATCTGTCATTACTTGTTACAAATGAAATCATTGACAATCATTTCCTTTATTTATTGTAACATTACCATGTCCATACAAAAATAATTTCACGTTATGGTTCTGTTCTGTTTGGACCAGACTGTGAAGTTCAATTTGTCTGACTTCTCCAGTTTCCAGTTTGTAATGAGTGAGTCAAGATGGAGTCCAGCAGACCCCACTGTACTGTAGGCCTGAAGAAGACCGTCAACAGGTATATTCTACATTAAAAGTGCTTCTGCAAGGCTACCAGTGTGCTTTTGATGCCTGATCTGTGGTCAGCACCTCTTCAGCTCCACAGTTTTTGTTTTTGTTAAACCCACAGCACCTGTAATCTCCACTGTTCCTTTTCTGGAGGGCAGCCGGGCCCGGATCCCCCACCGTCGACACCGTCACCATCTCAAAGCCAACACTGTACTGCCTGCAGACACACAGACAGAAAACCAGAGGCAGCGAGTAACTACCAGCTTCAACACACATTTATTGTTCTTCAGTGCCGGGATAACAACTTTAGTGAGGCAGCTTTTGGCTCAAGTCTTTGAAAGAATAAAAGACCAAATGTTACAATTATCTTTCATGACCTGAAAACACACTGTGAAAGGGTTAAAGTTGTAAGGCAAAAACACAGACAACTCCCAGACCGGACAACGCCGTGGTAGTGACCTGTCAATCACAAGGTAGCCCCGCCCTAAAGCATACCCTGCTTCATGATCTATTTGACTCTAAATGGGACCATAATTTACTAAATGAACATCATGCTGTATTGAAGAAGACTTGAAACTAGCGATTGAGACCATAAACTCATGTTTACAATGTTTACTGAGGTAATAAATCAAGTGAGAAGTAGGGTCATTTTCTCATAGACTTCTATACAATCAGACTTCTTTTTGCAACCAGAGGAGTCGCCCCCTGCTGGCTGTTAGAAAGAATGCAAGTTTAAGGTACTTCGGCATTGGCTTCACTTTTCAGATCCCAGAGGATGTCTACTGGGCTATGTACAGTAGTAAAACCAACAAATAATGAATGCAGATTTATGGCATTAGTTGATCACAATGGCATAGATATACTGTATAAGTAGGCTGATAAGTAAGTACAGAAATGGCAAAGATATGTTTGAGGTCATTTCAAAACTGTGTCTCCATTACATAGTCTTTTTACACTGTGAAATGTCCCGCTCAGATAGACCCAGAGAATGAGGATAGTCTGTCCTGAACTGAATCTCCTTTTTTCTCTCTCTATTTTATATTGTGAACTCCAATGCTATTATTTCAGTGTTATTGGTCATACCAAGGTTTTCACCAGGACAGTGAAATTGGGTATGTTTACAGCATTGTGTCCTTCCTCTGCTGTAATTTTATTTTATCTATTTATTTACTTATTTTCAGGGGGAATATGTTTTGTATGTTTATCAATTAATAAAGCAATAAACAAAGTTAAAAAAAAGAGTCCTGCTCGGGATATATCTTAGTCACAATTCATTGATAACCAAATGTAAAGGAACTGTATCAAAAACATTTCCGGCTGTCTCTCAGATATTTATATCAAGCCCGACAAGTGAGCCCATATGTGGTCCAAAACCCCAGGTTGAGACACTCTGGTCTGATCCTGTCTCTGTGTCCTGTCTGTATTTGGCTTGGTGGGGTGCAGACAGTCACCACTGAGTCATATTCAGAATATTAGTCACGTCACAGACCAGTTTGAGAATTTAACACACTGAAATCACTGAGTCATTCTGGTGTTTGTGTGTATGTTTAAAGCTGAAGTAGGCGAGATTGGAGCAAATATGATTAAAAAAAGTTATTTTTATAAAACGGTTGGTATATCGTCACAGTAGTACATGAAACAGCTAACCTGAAAAAAATCATGTGCCTCTGTGTCATCCAGTGCTCCTAACGGCATCTGCAAGATTTCACAGACCGGAGGAAAACAAACAGTCAGAGCTGACCTGAGATCTGCTGTCCATCTGCTGTCTATGAGAGCCGGCTGTCAATCACTCGCGAACTCCGACCAAATGGTCAAACTAGGCAGCGCTGATCAAATATGAATCAATATTAGGTTACGTTATTGCCTATGTCTCGCCTCAAATGTTTTCAGAATCATCTTGTAGTGTACTGTTTAGCTGTAAAATGAGAAAGTTTGTGACCCAGCAGCCATGTTGAGATCAGGTTGAGATGGCCTGGAGGAACGCCAAGTAACGGTCACATGACCGGAGCACAGCCAATAGGAACGCTCTCTCTCTGAAATGACCTGTCTTCTGTCACGGGCTAGATTTTCTAAAGCCTGAAAACAAAGCCATGAGGAGGTGCAGAAGTCTAGTAATCTCTCAGAATACTTGAATTACAATATGCTGAAAGGTTATTATGGAATTTTTGCCCAATGATGCGAAAAATATACTGCCTACTGCCACTTTAAGTGTGTTTTTGTGTTTAAATGAGAGAGAGAGAGCAGGCGAGAGACAAACAAAGAGAAAGATCCAGAAGATCACTAAGTGTTAATGAAAAATCACTGAGTCATCCTGTTAATGAGTCGTTTAGTAAGTCTGCCAGATTCATTTAAAGTGAAGTGAAATTAAATGTCACCTGTAGGAGCATCATTCCTTTATTTGCAAAGATTTTTATCATGACTGCTCTGTTTTAGATCCAGCTAAATGTCAAAAAGAGGGTTTCAGTATTTCAATTTCAGTATAAATATTGCCATTCTGGTACCAAAATAACAGTAATTTTATGCCCATATTCTTTATATACAATTATGACCAAATGTTGTGTTACTAAATGACGAAATGATAAATAACGATTCAGTTTTTCACAATCACTAGCAAAATCAGTTCAACGGTCAAACTAGGCAGCGCTGATCAAATATTAATCAATATTCTGTTACTGTAATGCCTATTTCTCGCCTCAAATGTTTTCAGAAACATCTTGTATGTACTGTTTAGCTGTAACATGAGAAATCGTTTGATCGGAGTTCGCGATTGACAGCTGCTCAGAGACGGCAAGGCTCCAGCTCGGCTCTGACTGGTTGTTTTCCTCCGGTCTGTAAAATCTTTGAGATGCCATTAGGAGCACCGGAGGACACAGAGGCACATGATTGTTTTCAGGTTACCTGTCTCATGCACTACTGTCAGGATATTGTGACCGTTTTATAAAAATAACTTTTTTTTTAAAATGATACAGTATTTGCTCCAATTCTATGCCATAGTCCATTTTGTCCCACCACATTTTCATAATGCACTGAAAATATTTTTACACTTCTCAACGGGTGGGCTGGCTGGCCCTCGCTGGGCGCATTTCCTCTCGGTGCGCACACAGCACAGCAGGTAGTGTAACTGTATTATTAATCCTGTCTGTATATAGCCTGAGAGATAAAACCTGGAGTAAAAATCATTTGCTTCTGCTCATAAAGTTTATTGCTTTGAGCACAATGTAATAAGACTCTGAAGCTGACTCAGATGTAAAGCTGTATTGGAGCTTCTTCTGGACTACAAAATCATATGATTTGAAGGCAAATTGCTTTGTCATTGTCAGATATTAAGGTTCAGATGTTGCCTAATGTATGACTTAATCAGTTCCTGGTCTTATCAGCCTGACCTGGATCCTCGGAGCTCGACGAGCAGCGGTCCTGGCCGCTCCACGTTAATCTGATAGATCGGGTTGTGTTTGTATGAATCCTTATAGTTCCCACAACCTCCAGCGCTGGGCCCTTTCCACTGGCCGTTGATCTGAAGACAGAAGCAGAGACCCAGACATAATAACTAAAGATTGAAGTCCACTATAAAAGACATTATGTATGTCTAGTTACTTGTACATAGGTGTGTGGATAACATACCCTTTTGGATTGAGTAAAGGGATTTGGGATCTTGGAGAAGGTGAATTTGCATCCGGTGTACACCTACAGAGAGAAACACAACCTGTTATTTTACACTGAAAATGAGCTGGTCTAAAAAAATAAATCTGGTTGGCAGTCGGGGTTTAAAAAATATACAGAAGATCGATGTTGTGCTAGTTGTAAACCAGAAAGCCAATAAGAAGCATAGAGAAATATAAAAGCAAAATGGTGGTGAATTAAAGAACAAAGAAACAACCTATGGCGCAAACAACAATAAGACTACCTAATATTGCGTCTTCGTAATCTGCAAATTTGTAAGACAAAGTGTAACAAAGTGTAGTTCCACATGGTGATATCTCAATTTGTAACAAAGCTGTTAATTTATTCATGACTATCTGCGCACAAAAAAGATCTTTCATATGAGCGCTGCTCTGGTGAAAGAAAAATCACATCTCCTGCTTTGATCTCTGGTGGAAACTCAGCGAACAACAGAGAGTTGAATCAGTTATTCTCAAGACGATTTTCAAAGAGAAATGCTGATCTGAGCTGAGGGGGGAGCGTTGGCTTGGTGGAGAGACGGAGACGGAGAGAGAGAGAGAGAGAGAGAGAGAGAGAGAGAAAGAGAGAGAGAGAGAGAGAGAGAGAGAGAGAGAGAGAGAGAGAGAGAGAGAGAGAGAGAGAGAGAGAGAGAGAGAGAGAGAGAGAGAGAGAGAGAGAGAGAGAGAGAGAGCTTGCAGTGGTTACAGGAGATCTGATGCCATTACACACACATACTATATCACCACACATAGCAGCAGACATGTGTACAGGCAGGGTGCATGCTTTATTTTTAATGAGTGATTTCAGTATAAACAGTTCTCCACAGTCATCACTGCAGTTAGCAAGAGGAGTCCATGAATTATAAATGACTAAAAAATATATTTGGGTCACACACACATACACACAGAAGAAGAGCAGTGAAGAGGAGAGGAGTCGCTGTTCTCAACTGCAACCCTGCAATACGCAAATGTGACAAAAACAAAAGCAGACATGCTCACTGCAGCATGGATGACCCATCTCAAGCACGTTTTGAGTCTTCGCGAGTTGATTTTTACATTGTACTTTGTACTTTATATATACTGTACTATAAAAAAAAAATTGCTGCTTGGAAGACACGGCAAATATGCTCATCTATAAACCTACGATCTGCTTTGTAAAATAGTTGTCATTGGTTCTTCCTTCTACACTGAGCAAACGCACACAGTTCAAGTATCGACAGGGTCTGAAATTGGCACCCGCCATCCGTCAAATGCAGGAAAATTGTTGGCAGTGGCAGCTAAAACTGTCAGGCCAGGGACAGGTAAAACATACAACAGAAATACACGTTTAGTAAGGTTAGCATATGATTAGATAGAACTACACATTTGTAGGGCTGTCCTCGACCAAAGAATTCATTTTATCCTGTTAGACATTTGCGTGAAATTATCATAATTAGCGTATGAATTCCTGAGTTATGGCCCAAAACATGTTTTGTGAGGTCACAGTGACCTTGACCTTTGACCACCAAATTCTATTTAGTTCATCTTTGAGTCCAAGTGGACGATTGTGTCAAATTTTAAGAAATTCGCTCAAGGCGTTCCTGAGATATCACGTTCACGAGAATAGACCGGATGGACGCCGGCGTGGAGGCATAAAAATGACTAATTAGGCCCTGAGTATAAAAGTATGTACGCATGTACATGCACTTCATTTTACAAAAAGCTTTCTGTGTCTGATCTCTAAAACTGGAGATCAAAAAAAGTTTAAACGAAAGTCTTTCTCACCCGCAGTGTGTAGTTGATGGTGTTCTGTTTCTCATACTGGGAAACCACCAGAGTGAAGGTGTGTGTCCCTGCGCTGGTCAGTCTCATCTTGGTCAGGTAGTGCGGGCTGTTGATACGGATGCCATCGATGTAAGGAGGGGGGTCCGCTGTGGAGGGAGCCAGGGGAGGTCATTTATAATGAATAACCAGAGGTTAGAAGAGCTGACAGTTACAGTGGAACTGCTGAGTTTTTCATGGAAGTCGGATCAAAGAAGTTGGGGGGTTGTGACCTTGTTGTGTGTGACTGTGTGCCAGAAATAAAGACCTTCAAACTCCTGCTGCCACTCATCTATGCCTACAAATCTCACAGCTCAGTGCCACAGAGAGAAAATGTCTTCTAAAGCATCTATCAAACCTTACCTGGGTAGTAAACCTTCTTCCCATCTGTCTTGTAAACAACAAGAGTGATAAACTCCCTGTTTTGTGCAAAATCATCCTGGATAAACAAACAGAGAACATTAGATCATTAGATAAAAGTGAAGCCTTACAATACATTACAGGAATTGAGGTGTGAACAAAATACAAATACAGGATACCCCCAGGGTCCTCCAAGTTATATTTAAGACTTTTTAAGACCTTTTTAAGACCGCTTGGAATTAAATTTGAGGCTAAATTCACGGCCATACTGGCAAGGATACGATGGAAAAGTTATTATGGCTTTTAAGCCCTCAAGAAGAATTATTACTTACACTCAAATTTTGGATTCTGCCGCCATTCTGAGGCGACGAGCTAACGTTAGCTTGTTAGTAGCAAGGTGCAAGACGTTTTGTTTTCTTTTTCAGAGCTCGCGCACGCTCCACGATCAAGAGCGTAAATCAATACACTGACGTAAACAGTACCTGCAACATCCAAGTCACAGATTAATTGTAACGTTACACACACAAAACATTTTACTGTTATTTAGGACGTTAGAGTATTTATTTAATCCTACGAAAGGACAAGGAAAATGTAAGACCTTAGTAAATTAAATTCAATACTTTTAAGACCTTGTTTTGAGAATATCAAATTCAATGCTTTTTTAATACTTTTAAGACCCTGCGGGTACCCTGAAATATATTATAATATGACTTAGTCAATATCTCCCCACTCTGTATCTCTACCTTGTCAGTGATGTGTCTGGTGAGCAGCACCCACACAGCAGCTCCCCCTGTTGGACACTGGACCTCCAGCTTGTACTGGGGATTGTTGGCCAGACTGTAGACGTCCTTCACTGGGCCCTGCCTCCCATCCCAGCTACTGCAGACGGCACACACACCAGAGCACTGAGCATATATACTCACAATACATCTCAATTTTAACAAACTGTGGGAAATAAACACACACCTGTGAATACAGGAGGAATCTTTGAACAGTGCAGGGTTCCAGCTCAGGTAGATGACATCATAGTACTGACAAAGGTCCTCCCATGCGATCCAGAAGACACCTGGAGAGCAACACGGAGGAAAATATATGTTTGATTTGTATTTGATGGAGCACCGCTGCTGGGGATTGTACCTCGACTATACGGCAGAGGCAGGTGGGGACTCGAGTTTGCAACTTGGACTCGAGTCGCACTTAGTCACACACACGCTGACTTGAAACTTAACTTGAGACTCGTCAACAAAAATCTTGAGACCCAACCTGGACTCGAGATTTGGAAATGTGAACAATCTTTATTTTATTTTGTATTTTTTGGGCGCATTAAAGGACCAGTGTGTAACAATTAGGAGGGGGATCTATAGGCAGAAATGCAATATCATATTCACTCACTGCTAGATACCACCAGATCCTACACACTGGACTTTTAACATTAATGAAAATGTCTTCTAATGACGAGCTGAATGTCATTCCCTCTCTTATAATCATACGTAACCTTACCCATCTGGTGCCCGATGGACACAGATGACTGTAAGCTGCAGCAACAACACGTGGCGGGCACACCACCTAACTTGATTAGATTGGCGAACATTGGCGAGTGTTTGTTTGCTTGCCACAATAGAGTACTGGCATTTTTCTGTCCATATTGTAGGTATTACATTTAGGGAAAAAGAAAGTGAATACCATTGTCAAACTTCTGTGCTGTTTTGGGGTCAAAGTTGAGGTACTTGAGGAGTTCGGGTGTCCAGTTCTTCTCGTCACGCTCGCTGTAACGGCCCTTCCACCGCAGATGACTCCATGGATTCTTCAGCTGCAGGAAACGCATTCCCTGCAAGAACAACACACCCGCACACATGATGGCAGTTACAACAGATGCAGGAGGATGGAAGGACAGAAAATGTATCCACTGGCCATACAAGCTGTGGATTCATTTGGGTGACACTCAATTTACCATCATACCAAAACTGCACATAAAGCCAATTGAGCAACTTACATTCACCAAAAACACCCATAATGTTTAAGACTTCAGCTTCATCCAAGGATAGGTGGGCTACAAATGCATCGTTAAAGCTTAGGTTTTCCATATCCGCTCTCATGATTAATATGAGTGTGTATGATGACACGCTAGTGCTACTTAAATTACGCTAACCTTGTGATCCCTGATGTCAAGAACAGCGTAGGCGTGTGTTGGCACTAAACCCCATCGCTCCCCTTCGTCCTCTGTCATCACACCCGTTGCTGTGGTAATGAGGACGTCACCCCTGTGAAACCTGGCAACGGAGAGAGGGAAGCGAATAAAAGCAGAGATGAAGGACAAGTAACCCAGAGATAGATGGAGGCAAAAACACAAAAAACAAAACATAAAGTGAGAAGGGGAAGGTGAAGAGTTCCTTTTGAACTAGGAAATAACTTTTTCTGTGTGTGTTGCTCACCTCTGGAAGAGCATACGGAAAGTGTCGTCCTTGCTGAATGACTGATTGTCTGAGTGCATAGCGATGCGTTCGGGGATCCAGCCGGTGAGCGCGTGCAGATCGATGTTCTGTAACGCACAACAAATATAAACAGCTCAGACTTTTTCACAACCCAATTTCTTGACAAACATCTGACTTATATTCAGTATCATGTCTGCTGAGAGTGACTGGGCAAAATGGCTGCCAATATATTAGAGAACTTCTTTTGCAGATTTTGTGTAATTTCAAGGGCTGTCAATCAATTAAAATAGTTAATCACAATTAATCGCAAATTAATCGCGCATTTTTTCATCTTTTCAAAATGTACCTTAAATGGAGATTTGTCAAAAATGTAATACTCAAGTGGACAAATATGCTGCTTTATCCAAATGAACAGTATGTATACTGTATGTTTATTATTGGAAATCTATTAACAACAAAAAACAATGACAAATATTGTCCAGAAACCCTCACAGGTACTGCATTTAGCATAAAAACTATGTTCAAATCATAACATGGCAGACTGCAGCCCAACAGGCAACAACAGCTGTCAGTGTGTCAGTGTGCTGACTTGACTATGACTTGCCCCAAAACTGCATGTGATTATCATAAAGTGGGCATGTCTGTAAAGGGGAGACTCGTGGGTACCCATAGAACCCATTTTCATTCACATATCTTGAGGTCAGAGGTCAAGGGGCTTCTTTGAAAATGGCCTTGCCAGTTTTTCCTCGCCAAAATGTAGCATAAGTTTGGAGAGTTATTTAGCCACCTTTGCAACAAGCTACTATGACAAGGTTGGTACATTGGACATGGATTCCTTAGGTTTTATAGTTTCATATGATGCCAGTTTCTTCACTCTAGCTTTAAAACTGAGCCCTATTATCGCGTTAACTTTGACAGCCCTAGTAATTTCAAAACCTTTCAAGACCTGGAAGTGACTCAGATGTGTTTTATTACAAACTCCCAGACTTGGCAAGCCTGTCTAATTCAACATGAAGGGATACATGAATGACTTTCTGAATAAAAAAATATTTAAACTGTAAAGCTCTGTCAAACAAGTTTTTGCTGCTCATTCTCAGCAAATCCCTGCTCCAATTTATGTATCTGGGTCTGTTCTGTAGTGTTGGACAGTTTCACCATAGCAGGTGAAATTACTAGTTAAAAAAATAGTTGCATCTCCTGTGGTTTCTCCACCTTCACTCACCGAGTTGGAGCCAGGGAAGTCGTAGCCTCCCATCACCTTCATGTAGGCCTTCTCTATCAGGGAGACCCAGAGCTCGTTCCTGTTGCTGGAGTAGGAGCACAGCAGCTCTCCGTTACGATCCACCGGCAGGTAGTCGTCTATGATCACCTGCAGCGGGGACAGAGGCAGGTTGTACAGGCGGTTTTGAGTGATGATAAAAAAGATCATCACTTTAACTTCATTACTAGTTCGTCTATATGCTGCCATTTCCTTTAAATTTCTGATTTTTCTTTATAGTAAATTTAATAATAAATCAAGGAAAACAGTTGTTAACTAAAAATACTGATGTTTTATTTTGCATTTTGAATTAATTGCACTACATGAGAATTCACATGTCAGTGAATTTAGCCCATTCTCACTGTTGGATTCATCTTGTCCATGTTTTATTCTATCGAAGGGACCGTTTGTAGGATTTGATGGCATCTAGTGGTGAGGTTGCAGATTGCAACCAATTGATAACCCCTTCGCTCACTCCTCGTGGTAACGCCGTTGGCCACGCTCAGGCGCCATCCTTAGCATGATAACACTACTTTTGGAGCAATAGAAGTCAGACAGAGGCTGGCGGTACCACGGCTTAACACTCTGCGGCTCACGTTACCTCAGTTTCACAAGCGTGTCGGAGAACTACGGTGGCCTTCAGGTAACGAAAAAACGTGAAAGGTTCTCTCTAGAGTCAGTGTTTGGTTTGTCCGTTCTGGGCTACTGTAGAAACATGGAGAAGCAACATGGCGTGAAGAGGACCCGCTTCCCTATGCAAGGCTTATTGAAAGAGGCTGGGACACGGTCTTGAGATCTGGGGTATGACACATGCGCAGTGTAACTGGAGCTGCGGTCGTGCGTGGCTATTGGCTCAATTTTGGCGAGTGCAGACCAGATTTCACTGCGCATGTGTTGTACCACCAATGATGTGACGGGTGACATCTCCTCTTTTCAGCCTCCTTGTCCTTATGTATATATGAAGCGCTCATTCTAAGCTAACGAAAACACAACGATTCTTAGTTTCAGGTGATTATACACTAATGAAAACATAGTTATGAATATTATATTCCATTTCTGTTAATAGATCCCCCGAAATGCTGCACACTGGACCTTTAAGTTTATCACGTCCACTTCTTGAAAAAACTATTTTGACAGCAACAGAGATCTCCGTTATCCTTTCCATTCACAAACTGGAAAGGAAGAATATTTGCAAACCAACACATTACTGGTACTAGTCTCCAAAATGTGTGTGCAGAACATGCAATGTGCTATATTCTGCTGTGTGTTATGTGTCTTGTAGTGCCCCCTTAGTGTTTTATTTCTACAGGTGAACTGGCGATGTGTCTTTTACCTTCCTGGGAACTCCGTTGATGTGAAGCTTGACCATGTACTTGCCACAGGGGTTATACTCTGGCTCCCCTCGTCTGTTCTGAGGGTAGATGACGCTGTAACGCACAAGAACACACACACTCAATTAAGGTCTCAGGGTTGAATCTCATCTCATTTTTTTTAGTAAGCATATGCTAAGCCCATGTTTGCCTTTATTTAAAAATGGTTAGAAGCTGCAATGGACAGATGCAGCAGATATGCAGTGTGGCTTTGATGACATTGACGGATAATATTGGCTTTGATTGAATTTTTAATATAAAGGCACTCAAGGTCCCAAACGTAATAGATACGATGCAGGGTTCTTTGTAAATGTACTTCAGTGTAATGTACTCCGTTCTACTCTGGCTGTCTACAAAGATAAGATAAACCTTTATTGATCCCCAGAGGGGAAATGCAGGTGTTGCAGCAGCACAAAGACAGAAATAAGTACAGAGAAGTTAAGATAAGAATAAATAAAATAAGTGGTTTATATAAATAGTATACAAGTAGAAACAATACGAGAATTAGGGCTGTCAAAATTGGCCAAAAATGGCGTTTTAATATTTGCTCTAAAAAAAGCACATTTTTTATTTCTATTTTTGCGCATTATGTCCACAAAACCATGTCCGATTTGAGCTGAACTTTTGTCAGACGCTCTGATTCTATTTATTCCTGTTGCTCGCTTTGACGGTGCCGTAACAAACAAGGAACGGCTGATTGGTGACGTTGAAATGAGGAGTTATTTATACGATACCTCCTCCTCCTAAATAAGGTGACTGCTGGCTGGAAGGTGATCGCCAGGGAGCTGAAAGTTTCCTACTTGCTGTTGGTTATGTTGTAAGTCATTCCCAGTAAATTTCACAATATTAAACCTGTGTTTTCTGTTCAAAAAAGTACAAACGTCCGAA
This sequence comes from Sebastolobus alascanus, assembly GCA_916701645.2. NCBI lineage: Eukaryota > Metazoa > Chordata > Actinopteri > Perciformes > Sebastidae > Sebastolobus > Sebastolobus alascanus. The sequence continues at coordinate 699,366 of CAKAOJ020000284.1, forward strand.
GAAAGCGAGTACTAGTCACCCATCTTTTAAGTGGTTCAGTCTCCAGTCTGACCTGGAGTTCACAGCTGATAGGTACGTGGTTTGTTTTCATGACGTAACGTAACGCTTGCGGTTAGGACATAGTGTGTCTCTCTCTCTGCAGCCCAGTTCTCTGCCAGCATTGCGGTTGTGGTTGAATTATTCCTCGTCCAGCTTGACCTAACGTTACATACGGTCATGCGGTGCTGCGGTAGTGCAGCTTTTTTTTTTTTTCATGATCAAATATTCATTCTCATATTTGGATATTTGTTTTGTTTTTTACTAATCGAATATATATTCGAATTTAGAATATTCGTTGACAGCTCTAACAAGAATGAACTATACAAGACAAAGTTACGAGGTAAGTGGAGCGCCTTGGTAGCCGAGTGGTTACAGCACGTCATATAACCGCAACCCATTTTCTACACTGTCCTCTGTCAAATAAAGACGAAAATGATCAAAAATAATCTTAAAAAAAAAGTTACGAGGTAAAGTGACACGATATGATTAATAGCAGCGAGTCTAGTACATATATGTATACAGTATGTAAACAGTGTACAAAATCTGAACTCATGCCAAGAATTACTGGGATTTGTCCTTCATGATGATGTAAATTTTGTTTGTTTGAGACAAAATATGACAACAATATATTGTTTCCAACGATATATGGAATATTAAAAACTGAATATTTTAGTTTATGTTGGTCTGAAACAGCACAAAATACTGGCACTTCCAAAAAAGAAAAAAATGTACCATGTGTAGATGTATCTGCCTTAAAAAAGCAATACCAGTCAAAACATAGAGCTTCATATAGTACCTGGTAATGAGTTTCTTGTTGTAGCGCCTCTCGTAGGCCGCACTGATGGCAAGTGACGCCACAAACGAACAGTCAGACACCACCGTCTGGGCAAAAGGAGAGAGGATCACATTAATTATACAAGTTAAAGTTACATTTTTGATATGTGTATGCTAGTAATAAAACTGCAATTGTATGAAGACGATATCCCTACATATTACGACACACATTTACATAAAAACCACACAAAATAAGTTGACAGTTAAACCTATAAACTGTGAGAGTGCTGAATGTTTATACACCGTATTCTCGCCAAAAGTTAACAAGGTTAAGTTTTAACATGTCTACCATAAACATCCTGATCAGTGAGAATGCTGCGCCCCCTACTGGCTGATTTTAGACTAGTTCATACATCCAGTAAATACAGAACGTACAATATCAGCACTCACACTGACAGGACTGAAACGTACAGTATAGCTACAGTATGCATTCTGGGTAGAGTGGACATACTGCAGAGAGTATGAAACTGAATATGCCAGTATTACAACATCAAATAACACAGTCTTCTTCGAAAAATACACAGGTGCAGAGCAAAAAAATAAAACTAGATGAGAACAGTATGGAAGCAAAGGCCTGCCAGAGACACTAGTACAGATACAGATACTGTACACTACAATTAAAGAAAGTTGAAAAACTGTGACTCCAGCTGCTATTCTGACCTGTTTGATGCTGAAGCTGGACACAGACATGATCATAGTGGGGTTATTGCAGATCTCGTCTGGCCGGACCCAGCGGGAGAAGATGGCTTTCTGTTTGGGTGACAGTGCCAGTTTCCCTGCTTTGTCCCTGGTGAGGAGAATAAAAAAAAACAATTAGTTCAGAACTGCTGACACATCCAGCAGCCACTCATTCTCTGTTTCTCTACCACACCAAACTGCATTTAAAATCTACAGTATGTTTTTGTCAACATAGACTGATATTGGACTGAAGCTGCAGATAGTATTAGTAGTATAGTATATAGATATAGAAGATTTAATATACGCACATCGCGTAGGTGCAAGGCTATCAGTACAACGTCAATAAGGAAAAAGGTAACGCCTGCACTTACTCCATGCCACAATTTTTTCTATTATTAACGATTACGTTTCGATCCTACATGGATCTTCGTCACGTCAGTGTGTTTGAAAAGTGGACCCCGTATTTATACATCTTACACACCAAAAGGCAAACAAGCTCTATGGTGGCAGGTGTGGTTCATCCAAAAAAACAGGGTGATAAAACATCCACAAACAATTCAATAAAGCACATAGAAAAAGCACAAAAAAAACAGTTATACAAAACCAATGCTTCTAAATATATATACATATATGTTGTTAATAAACATTGTCACATTCATAGTCACATCAGAAACTACGTCACCTACGTTAAAAAATATTGCATTAAGTTAGAAGAAAAAAGGAAGAAGAAATCTTGAATACATGTGCAGAAATTTGGTCTAAACACCCTTCCGTTATCTAGATCAAATCATAATAAGGAAAAAAGACAAACCTGTTGTATTTATAACTTCTTTTTTTCATTTCATATTCAGTTTACCAATAATTTGAGTCTTTGCAAAGCCTCTAAAACCACGTCAAGACTTCAAAGCAATCACCACTCACCAGGGTTTCTTGAAGCATTTCTGGAGCGTTTCATATATCCATCACTCGTCTGTCATTTCTACAAATGTATGAATTCATACTGACTCCAAGAGACATGCATCACTACACAGCTTCTTCTTGCATGTCTAGTGAAGCATACCATCAATAAACAGCCATTCAAATCACCAAAATATCCTTCTATATTCTGTCTCTATGTTGTGACCATGTAACTGTAAATAAAATATATGATAGGATATAAAATAAATAACTAAATTTAAACAATGCCATTTTATCCTGTGTACTTCTCATGAAGCCTACTTAAAAATTGTTTTTGTCCATTCAGTTTCTGATATTATGCCGTGTCTTCAGTATCTCACGAACTGTGAATTTCAGGCAAGGAACAGTAAAGCCTTTCAGTAAAACCAAAACTGAGCTTCTTTTAATATGTGTATATTTTACATGTTAGGGTGCTTTCACAAGCCATAGTCCGTTTGGCTAGTCCGAATCAGAGTGAAATTATACTTTTGGTTCATTTTCTATTTAGTCTGGTTCGGTTTCAGAGTGCATCTCAACAAATGCCAGCGCAGGCAGAATCGAATGGCACTAGCGTTCATTTGGAAACGGTCCAAGACCGCCTCTCGCAAGCGGTCTCAGACCGGTTGTTTTGGTTATCAGATTTCGATGGCTTATGAAAGCGCCCTTAGGCACATTGGTAAAAACCTTTTGGTGTCCCAAAATAAACTGATATGGCATTTATTAATGAGAGTTTAACATGAAAATTGAGAAAAGGGCACATATCTGGCCCCAGGGATACAGGATCTACCACACCAGACGCCTCTTTCCATGTGGGAGAAGTTGGAATCACAGGTATACTGTATGGCTTTTTACCCCATTTAAGTTTGAGTCTGAATTTCACTGACCTCAACTGACATATGACAGATATGGTAGTAGAACGACTGAATCTTTGTCACCTGTAGTGTTGTTACAATTAACAGTGCAAACACAAGAGGCATTTTAATAAAAAAAAAAAAGGACAGACAGATGTAGAAACTAGGACTGACAAGGCCATTTTCAAAGGGGTCCCTTGACCTCTGACCTCTGACCTTTGCCCACTTGATGATAATCAAATGCATTTTTGGGGCAAGTCATAGTCAAGTCAGCACACTGACACACTGACAGCTGTTGTTGCCTGTTGGGCTGCAGTTTGCCATTTTATGATATGAGCATATTTTTATGCTAAATGCAGTACCTGTGAGGGTTTCTGGACAATAATTGTCATTGTTTTGTGTTGTTAATTGATTTCCAATCATAAATATATACATACATTTGCATAAAGCAAGCATATTAGCCCACTCCCATGTTGATAAGTGTATTAAATACTTGACAAGTCTCCCTTTAAGGTACTTTTTGAACAGATAAAAATTGTGCGATTAATCGCGATTAAATATTTGATTCGATTGACAGTCCTAGTAGAAACCCTTTTCTTTCAATGCAACAGGCGTTTGTTGAAGAAAAACAAACATGAAATTCAAAATGTAAATCCGATCCGTAATTGTCATGTGACAGCTTGAAAGGCATATTTTAGCTTTGACACTGTGCTGAAAAAAAAATTAAATAGAAAGCAACTTACGAGAAAGGGACAGGAAAGGCAAATCGCTCCCTCAGGTCAACACTCATGAAGGGCACAAAGGCGATGCCGTTGATTGTAGATGTACTCCTGAAAATGAAGAAGGACAAGGTCAATGCAGCAGAGCAGCTAATAGCTGATTTTGGTCAGTACTGTGTGTTGTGATTTCAATTTCAGACTTGTCTATGGTGTGATGAAAATTTTACAGGTTTCCCGCCTTTTTCCAAACACTTCCAGGACATTCTCACTGACCAAACACTTTGGTGGAAATGGGTTACTCTATGTTAAAGATGCCACCAGTGGAGTATTCCACAAAACGGGCAAAGGATGTCCTGAACTAAATTTTAATTCAAACATAAATTTTGTTTCTTTTTCCGTTTAGTTTCAATATCATAATTTAAATGTTTAACATTTAACAGTAACTTATTACAATGCTGTGTTGAATACTCGATTCTGATTGGTTAATCACGGCGTTCTGCGGTCTGTAATTTCTTTATAGCAGACCGTTGCTATGTATAGCAGACCGTTGCTATGGGGGAAATTCTGATGTTGGACTCGGCGGACCGATTTTGTGTCAAATTATTGATTTCTTAAGTAAGTAGCCGTGTAATAAGCAGGATAATGTACAGCTAGCGGGTCATTGTTGTGAAAGAATCCCCTTCAGGGCGATGAGAGACCCTGACGCGAGTGTCGGGGATTCTTTCACAACAATGCCGGCTCGCTGTACATTATCCCTTACATAGTCAGGCACTAAAATTCCCCTGACCGATCAGAAATAAACACCGTGACTGCTCATATAATTTCACTTCAGATCAAAAACATTTACAGGACTTGTTTTCTAAAGACGTTTATATCAACTTTGTCTTTTTCCAGTGCTGTTCCCTGACTGGACTAGTATTAAAAGTCCAGTGTGTAGGATTTAGTGGCATTTAGCGACGAGGTTGCAGATTGCAACCAACTGAAACTTCTCTGGTGTGCCAAACGTGTAGGAGAACTACGGTGGCCGACGCGAAAAAAACAATAACGAGAAACGCTCTCTCTAGAGACAGTGTTTGGTTTGTCCGTTCTGGGCTACTGTAGAAACATGGCAGAGCAACATGGCGGACTCCGTGAAGAGGACCTGCTCCCTATGTAGATACAAACAGCTCATTGTAAGCTAACAAAAACACAACAATTCTTATTTTCAGGTGATTATACACTAAACAAAACAATATTTGCCAATTTCTGCCAGTAGATTCCCCTAAATGCTACACACTGGACCTTCTAAGAGTTTTCCAGGTCTACCAGGATCTGTGCGAATCCTCCTAAAATAGTATCACTGGACAACAGTTTCCACCAGCCGGCTCACCTGAGCACCTCGATCTCCTCAGACGTGTAGCGCTGACCATGGGGCTCGCTGGACTGGACCGCCCGGACCGGCTGGGGTTGTTGTCGGCCATGGAGGCTGAACTCTGGCCCGAGGGGGAAGAACTGGCGAACCGGTCCCACAGTGCCAGCACCGCTGCTGGGCTTGACTCCAGGAGGCCCCATCCTGTCCTGAGTTGGAGTTGTTCTGGACTGGGATTCTTTAAGACCCTCCGCCCTGACAGAACATAGTGGAGAGGTTTAATTTAATCTGGAAAATAAAGTGTTTTTTTTTAATTTTTTTTTTTTACAAATTTTCACATTTACCTGTCTAAAGCTTGACGTGCCAGCTGCTTCAGCTTATTCTGCAGCGCCTGCTCCGATGTCTCGTTGGACTGTTGCAAACACAGAGGGAGAAACAAATGTGGAAGCAAGCAGGGATAATAATGTGACGGAATGAAAGTTAGTCACTGTGAAGACAATGAGAGAGAGTGGGGGGGGGGGGGACACCTACCGTGTTTATGCACAGCTCCACAGCCTGAGTGTACAGTTCAATGGCTTCATCATCATTTCCCTTCTCGTCTTCCTCGAAGGCCTGGGTGACCAGGAAGTGGGCACGCTCCAGGTCCACCTGCTGCCGGGACTTCAGCGGGTCGCTCTTCTGGGCCTGGACTGGGGTCAAAGGTCAAGAGAGGGAATGGTTAGGACACAAAACAGATACTTTGTCAGGAGATCCCATGTTTACTACAACTACAAACAGGAAAACTGACTCATTTTGGGCGGCTTTGTTGCATCCTTGCAAGCAACAAAATAGCACATTCAGTATTGGGTGCACAAAGGTAACACGGCAGACTTCCAACAAATCCTCCCTTCATGAAAGTTATAATGTTCAGTTTGTGTTGAGACTGTTTTAGAGAGGTGCTGCTTCAACTGAATGGTCATTTTGCAGGCTGCAGTTTGTGCTGCTGTTGAACTGGATTTTGTTATATTGAGAGGTTGCTTGTTTCTGATATTCTGTCCACCCCATTTCTATCAATGCCAGCCGGGCAGAGTTTTTTGCGTTGAAGTACAGAAAGTCTAACTTAGTGTTATCTAAACGATTTTCAATGTCAAAACTGAATATTTAGATGATTTCTACAATGTGGACGAGGTCGTTGAATTCGCTCACCACGAGACTTCTCCTTGAGCAGGACTTGGACACGATAACAAACAGACCGGATCACTTGAAAGGTTATATTTCTCTGTAGGGTCCTTTCCATGATGTTTTCAGACACTTATAATAACAGTCTGAGTCTGTCAGTGGCAAAAACAAGCACTTTTAGTGGACGTAATATTACATTGATCCAGCTCACTTGATCCTCGCAACTTGTTTCGCGGCTGCTGGTTACAGCGTTATCCCTCAATACTGGACCAATTTCAGAAATTGTTGTCCCTGTTAGTCACTTAGGCACAAAAACATGGGTCCAAGTTGAAAAATACTGAAGTTACCTTTTAAGCTACAGAACGTTCTGTAACAAAATCAGCCAAGCATAATGAGAGAAATTGTATTTATTGTACATATACTTTTTCTGTACGCAATAAAAATAAAACCATATGAACAATTGTGAAAAAGGTTATGAGTATTTAAAAAAAAAAAAAAACTCAACTATACTCCTCTCTTTAGAGCTGCTGTTACAGAAATGTTAGCCTTTCATCTCACACAAAACAGCAAGAACATTCAACAGATACACTCTGTACTAAACATCATGCACTGGCTGTCCAACAAAACAGGACACTCCCATAGTGTCTGTGGTTACACCCATGTGCACACACACACACACACACACACACACACACACACACACACACACACACACACACACACACACACACACACACACACACAGGAGAGTCATGGAAAAAAATAGTCAGAAAGTATTTCCATAAGGCCCATTCAGTAACAGTCCTGAGCTATTACTTCATATTACTTGCCAAAAGCACTTCACCTCTGCAGGACTTTTGATCAGATTAAATTAACTTTGGGTGAACAGTAGGGAGAGATGAATAATAACATGTAACGCATTAGAATCTGCCAAACGCTGAAAACACAGTAAAGACAGAAAAAACTCCTGCTGTTTATGTCTAACCTAAACCTTTTCAATTCAAGACACTGCCAAAGTGTCCATGTTGACTTTTTGTTTGTCTTCAGTGTTTGAGTTCCCAAAAGCATGTATTGTGAACGCAATGCTGCGTGTCTGTCTTTCAACACTCTAGTCGTGCAAGTACAGTATGCAAATCCATACGCAGTGTCAACATACTGATAATGTATGTCCAATAAAAATCAAGAGGGGCCATACTTCTGCAAATTAACTTTTTAAACTGAAAGCAGTGATTGATTGGAAGAAGGGTAAACAGCATTAACAAGAAAGTAATCTAAAACAGAAACACTTGATGAGCGTTGGGAAAGTGTCAGCTGTTAAGACTAAAAAATAGGGTTATAAAGTCACTGTGGTGCAATATTTTACACTGCAAAATCATGATAAAATGCTTTGTTGAGCTGAACAATTAATACAAATATCAGTTGAATCTGCATTTGCACATGGAAACTGTGAATGTGTGCGACTGTGTAGATGTGAAGCAACTAGGGCTGTGAATTGGCAAGAATCTGGCGATACAATACTGTACGTATCATGATAAAGGGGTTACGATTCAATATATTGCAATACTGTAAGCAAGGCGATATATTGTGATTTTTTAAATCTAATTTTAGGAAAACTGTCATAGTATAAAGAACACACCACCATATGCAAAAAATCTGAGTAAAAAAAGTTTACTTTCTTACTTTCTCAAATGAAGTAAAGTATTGACTGAGTTAATCTCTTCATGTAAACTATTAAATAAAAATCAATAGTGTTTTTGAGAATCAATACAGTATCACAAAACATAATACCGGGATATTTGTTTTTTTCTATATTTTCTTACACCCCCTAGAAGCATCATGATTCTGGAAAAAAATAAAACAAATGGTCCCCTATGTTAATAAAGGTAAAACCAAAGAAGCATGTATGCAAGCAATTAAGTTGGCAGAAAAGTAAAACTAGGAGAAATTGTTTGATTTCTCCAAAACACTGAACCCCCAGTTTCTTAGTCGCTGTTCATATGTCACTCTGATGAAGAGCGAAAAGTAGGAACAGCAAAATAAAACAGTGGATCCCCTGAGTCTCTTCTCATGTGAGCTTACCAGCGTTGTGGAGGGCTTGGACTCGATCCAAGTACTCATTCACTTTGTCCTGGATTCCCTCCAGTTTGGACTCTGCCATGCCAGCATATATCAGGGCCTGAGCTGCCTCCTATAGTAAAAGAAATCCCAGAAGATGCAATTTCAAGTTATTGTCATATGCACAACAATTATAGAGAAGCAGTAGCAATGGAAATCTTAGATCTCCGGCTCCCTCCAACATTGCTCATTAAATATGTATAAAAGGAAAAATCACACAAGTAGAAAAATGAGAATCTAAGACATAAAAAAGTGCAGAAGTTAAAATATTAGGATAAAATACAACATATATAATATATATAACATAATAATAAAATAATATGTGTGGTACACAGTAATTGCAAATGTAATGTAAACAGGGATGTGGTAAATGTATATGCTTAAAGTAATAAATAAATAAGTAAATAATAAATAAATGTAAACAGGTGTTTTGTTATTGAAGTAAAAAACGTACAACAATATATAAGTGATACATCATCAGTAGTAGGCTCTTTAGAAAACGGAGCACACACAATGTTAACATAATTATAACCTAATAATAGCCCAATAAAAAGTAAAATTATAAAATAAAATAGCTTAAGTGTCTCTTCATATAATATATCAATAATGTTCAGTAGTTTTTTTTGCTGTTTTCTTTTTCATATACTTCAGTGACAGTACAGTGCTAGTTCTCTCATAAAAAAAACACCAATACAGGTTGTGTCTTAATACACTTTCATTTATGGATAAGCAAAAAATACCTAAAAAAAATAAATAAATAAAGTATCCAACAGACATTCAGTTTTCTTATCCTCAGTAAGTAAAGTAAAAGTATATACAGGTAAAGTGACAGTATGAAGGTAGTGGTTATACAAAGATATAACACTATTAACTGGTGGTCAGTGACAGTCCCAAAGCTTTATTATACATTCATTGTTACTTTAATCTCACAGAAATGAGGTACAATCCAAGGTGGCAAGCTACATTATGCAAGTGAAAGTGAATGTTTACCTGTATGTAAGCTGAGCTAAGTGCTAACGTGGACAAGTAGCAGCTTATACACCTGTCAAGTCAAAATGTGTTAGCCACTTACCTTATAATAAAATACAGCCTCGTTGTATTTGCCACTCTGGTCATAGGTGACCGCTGTTTTGGCAAATTTGACAGCATCGAGCTCCAGCGCCGTGCAGTCCATGCTGAACACAACTTGTTGACAAAAGTGTCAAAGCTCTGAGTTAGCCAGCGAGCAGGCGAGCTAACTGTTAGCTACCGTAATTCGCCAAATTAAGTGAATGTCTCTCTTTAACTCGAAACACGGTTCGTTTCATCAACTCGGACAAAGCATTGTAAAGATGATCCCGACGAGCGTCCTTAATCCGGTGGCCTAAACTGGCTAGTTAAAGTTTTGCTTTACCTTTTGACAGATGACTGCTACACTAGCGGATACCAAAACAACCATGTTGTTTCCGGGGGAGACAGTTCGCGCAGGCGCAGTAGGGGGACTCTGGCCATACTCTGGTGTGTTGCGTTCAGGTGCAGTAAGAAACGACAGATTTTACTTTGAACAAATGCAAAACAAGGATGTATTACAGGTGAGTTAATTTGTGGAATAGTTTTGAAAAGGAAATGAAAATATGACGTGAAATAAAAAAAAAAAAAAAGATTAAATTAAATGATTAAAAAATATAAAACTGAGATATGAAACTATATGATTTTTTGTTTGGGACTTTTGTGTATATATAATATTCATATATTTAATTTTGTGTCTTTCTTAAATTTTCAGCGTATAATCCTAAGGGGAACTGTACTAAATAATTAATGTAACAAAGGTAGGTGTAATAGGCTTCAGCCTGCACAATAGAAACTTGCTTTGGTTTGCTTGCTTTCAAAAGTAATGACTTAGTATTGTTTATTTATTGTTTTTTATATGTGTATTTGAGTTGTATAAGTAGAAAACGAAATAAACTAAACTAAAACATAAATGTGTCTTCTTTTCCGTTACTTCACCATTACAGTGCCTTTTGAGCATGGGAACTTTAGGTCATAATTTACTATAGTTTTATTAGTATTAGTATTGCTCAGGATATAAAAACCTGACAATTCCCTTAGCAAATTAGTACACAACCAAGGACAAAAACACTGTCATTGGACATAAAATAATTTTCTAACCTTTCCAAACTCATCTTCTTAAAGAATGCAGCACTGTAATATATTTTAGGAATGATTCAAGCCACTTTTTTTTTTATCAAACTGATGGTAGCTTAGTTTTTTTTGAATTCTCAGTAGACGTCAATCTCAAATGCAATTCATAAGATCGAATCTAGTAAACACAAAAACAAAGGTTTTTTTTCAACAAATCTATGATTATTTTAGTAGGTAAACCCAGCACTTCCTGTATAAAATGCTGCACAACGTATTTCTTGTTATCTGTTTATTTATTTATTTTTTATGATTTATTCTGATCACTTCTATATTTTTTTTAGGAAATATAGTTATCAAAGCTACCTATCCAGCGCCACCTATTGGCCAATCAGCAACAACACTTAAAATTGATAATCAGGAAGGATTTCTGTAAATTCTGTGACCAGTTTGTCTCTTTGATGAAACTGTCTTGCGAAGATATGCAATTGAAAATTGAACAGCTGCCCTAACGTAAAAGAGATTTTCAAAGTTCAAGTTCGAGTTCAGGTTTCAAAATTATTAGTCATTAGTTTATTACCCCCTTAGGCCCATCACTGTATTTTTTTTTAAACAAAATACTGAACTCAATAAACATATTCACAGTATTCAACATTTACATTCACTTTTTTTTAACACACTTGCTTCATAAAGCTTTGAAAAAAAATAATCATCGTTATGTGTTTATTTCTTATTATTTATTTTTAACAAAATACAGCATGTTCTGAAGTAGTCGTCTTCATTTATTAACTTTTGCCAGCTAGTTGACATTAACTTAATGTAAATCCGTACGGACCAGGGATCAACAGCCCACTTGCCCTCTTTGGCTGAGCTGCCCCTCTGGAGGGAAAATATATATTGTTTTATTTCTGCTGTTGGTTGCATAAATATGAGTAACCCATAATTGTAAATTGTAAAAGTTAGACCATATTAAAACACCATATCATCCAAATTTTTATTATTTTTTGATAGGCATGGCTCCGTGGGAAAAGACATATTTATTGATTTAAAAAGGATCTCCATATGGCTCAAACTGTACATAAAAGTCCATACAGGAAAGAAACCCTTTAGTTGCTCAGTTTGTGGCAAATGTTTTTGTCGTAGAGGCGAGCCCCTCAAAATGTCTGTGCACATCCCTGGTACAGACTATCCAGTAACCCAGTTCTGTTCTGAATGCAATGATTAAACAGACAAGGCTTTCTTTTCTCAGATCCATCTGTTTATTACCACAGAGTATTAGGGCCACATTGAGGAAAAAAATGAATCTGAGATTTCGAGAATAAAGTCATAATATTACGAGAAAAAAATCATAAGTTTAGGTGGAAAAAAAAGTCGTAATATTACGAGAATAAAGTTATAAATTTACGAGGAAAAAAAGTTGTAGTATTATGAGAATAAAGTCATAATATTATAAAGTAGTAATTTTACGTGTTATTTCAGAGGGGAAAAAGAGCAGCTTGCCGCCTGTGTGAAAATGAGGAACGTGGAGCATCTTGTGAAGTTATACTTTCGATAGGTTTCACAAATAACGAAATACTTAATATTTTGTTACATCAGCACCATATTATCATAAGTATCAGGACCTTGAAAAGATTGTGCAAGAATCTTCAATTTAACCCGAATAAAGAACCACACGGACCACAGGGGAAACAGTTAGGAAACTGCCTCTTCTGTGGAAGAGGAAATTACTTTTGAGTCATAATATTACGAGACTAAAGTCTGAACTTCAGTCTATGACTCTTTTTCTCGTAAATGACTTTATACTAGTAATATTATGACTTTTTTCTCATAATATTATGACTTTATTCTCGAAATCTCAGATTTTTTCTGTCAATGTGTCCCTAATACTCCGTCGTAGTTTAAAATAAATCATGTAAATGTATTTCTTGTTATCTGTTTATTTATTTATTTTTATGATTTATTCTTAGCACTTCTATCATTTTTTGTACATATATTTTATTATTATTGATTAAATTGGCCTCTGATGTAATTGTGTATTAAATGAATATCATATCCTTGTGAAAAAAAGGCCAGGAAATATAGTCATCAAAGCTAACTATCCAGCGATACCTATTGGCCAATCAGCAGCAATAATTCAAAATGATAATCAGGAAGGATTTCTGTAAATTCTGTAACCAGTTTGTCTCTTTGATGAAACTGTCCTGCCAAGATATACAATTAAAAATTGAACAGCTGCTCTAACGTGCTATACCAGAAATGTAAAAGAGAGAGAAAAAATGCTGGTTCTAAATTATTAGTCATTAGTTTATTACTCTCTTAGGCCCATCACTGTATTTTTTTTTTTTAAATGCTGAACTCAATAAACACATTCACAGTATTCAACCTTTACATTCACTTTTTTAAAACACACTGGCTTCATAGCTTTGAAAAAAAATAATTATCTTTATATGTTTCTTTTTTTATTATTTATTTTCAACAAAATACAACATTTTCTGGAGAAGTCATCTTCATTTATTAACTTTTGCCAGCTAGTTGACATTACCTTCATGTAAATCAGTAGGATGTGCAAGGTCGCGCTAAAGTTGCCCGAGCAACAGCCCACTTGCCCTCTTTGGCTGAGCTGCCCCTCTGGAGGGGAAAAAAATATTGTTTTATTTCTGCTGTTTGTTGCATAAATATGAGTAGCCCATCATTGTAAATTGTAAAAGTTAGACCATATTAAAACACCATATCGTCCAAACTTGTATTACTTTTTGATAGGCATACCTCCGTAGGAAAAGACATATGGCTCAAACTGTAAATAAAGTCCATACAGGAGAAAAACCCTTTAGTTGCTCAGTTTGTGTGTTCTTGTCGTACAGGCAGGGTTAAGTTAGGTAAGAGCCCCTCAAAATGTCTGTGCACATCCCTGGTACAGACTATCCAGTAACCAATTCTGTTCTGACTGCAATGATTAAACAGACAAGGCTTTCTCTTCTCAGATCCATCTGTTTATTACGACGGTGTATTAGGGCCACATTGAGGAAAAATAAAAAAATCGGAGATTTCGAGAATAAAGTCATAAGTTTACGTGAAAAAAAAGTCGTAATAGTATGAGAATAAAGTCATAATATTACGAGAATAAAGTCAGAAGTTTAAGAGCAAAAAAGTCGTAGTATTATGAGAATAAAGTCATAATATTATAAAGTAATAATTTTACGTGTTATTTCAGAGGGGAAATAGAGCAGCTTGCCGCCTGTGTGAAAATGAGGAACGTGGAGCATCTTGTGAAGTTATACTTTCGATAGGTTTCACAAATAACGAAACACTTAATCGTTTGGCACATCAGCACCATATTATCATAAGTATCAGGACCTTGAAAGGATTGTGCAAGAAACTGCAGTTTAACCCGAAGAAAGAACCACACGGACCACAGGGGAAACAGTTAGGAAACTGCCTCTTCTGTGGAAGAGGAAATGATTATGATTATGATTATGATTATGATTATGATTATGACACTTTTTCTCGTAAATGACTTTATTCTCATAATATTATGACTTTTTTCCCTCAATGTGTCCCTAATACTCGTCGTAGTTTATGGTATTACAGTCCACAGTATTCTATCCATCCTTTCTCTCCAACAGATATTGCACGTCTTAAAGTTCTTTATAGTTTCTCGAATGTAAATATTCATGTTTTTTAAAATTGAATGAAGCAATTTTCGGAAATATGATTTATTTTATAACTTTCAAATACATTGGAAATAAAGTTTAAAAAACCTGAAAATTCAATCAAAATGTATTGTCCTGAAACTGGAAAAATATAATTCTAATTCACTTTAAATGTATTTCAGTTGATTGCATTTCTTGATTTCATTTCCGAGACAGAAATGTAATTTTAAACTGCGTTCAGCTATTTCCAAAAAGATCACATCCTCATAGGCCATCGACATCATTCCCACAGTGAATGATCATTACCTGTTCCTCAACACCTGTTCCTCAGCAGTTCTTATAACAACCAAATCTGCGTTTCATCCTCTGCAGTTGTTTCGAGCCTCTTCCCAAGTTCTCTGACCATCAACGTTATTAATTGCATAGCAGCTGGACTGAAAGTGTTTCTGACAAGTCTTACACTGTCAGAGACCAAGTGATACATTATGTGATATTATTTCTGTGGTTATTGATTATTTGTTTGAACCAGACTGCAGAGATTTTATCCCTTCTACTCTCACTGTTTTCCTTTAGGCCAGTGGGCATCATACTCCACTGAGCTCGAGTCATATTGAGCTTACTGAGCAATATGTAAGAAAAAGACAGTAACAACAATATGTGGCAGCATTTTTATTCAATGCTGGTGTCAGTAGTCAGATTCACAGTACTTATAATCTATACATTAGATCCAGTTGATATTCTCGTATAGAGTATCCAGTATGAATGCTCCTTTTAAACAGATAAAGCTGTCTTTTTGCAGCACCATCGGTTTCTGTTACTACAACTCACTGATCTCCATCCTAAGTGCTGGACAGAAATTGTACAGTGACCGTCAGTAGGAGCTTCTATCCAGGAGCTGAGGGAAGAACATGATGTTTAGATCAAGGCTGATAGATTTCGTGATTCAAATTTAAAGAGTTAAGGGATGTGTCTCTTACGTTTCAGTCAGATCACTTCCATCGACCCACTTCCATTTCCCATCTTCAACTCTCAGGCCAATCCAGTATCCATCGGTTCCCCAACTTCCCCAGCTGTAACGACTGATTATGTTCTGACAACATAGAGACGGTTACTGGATATATGAACACTATTGAATATACACACTGTGGCATACGGACTCACAGCTACATAAAATTCATTTTCATTTCACACATTTTTTTTTTTTTTCATTACCTTTTCTGCATCATTATCTATAACAACCAAATCTGAATTCTTTCCTCCGCAGTTTTCTCGAGCTTCTTCCCAGTTTTTCCATTTAGGGAGATCAGGGTTATTCATAACATAACAGCTGACCTGGAAGTATAGCCAACCATCCTGACAAGCTTTACACTGTCTCTCTGAAACAACAACCAATACACAACATTACTGCATTGTGATATTATTATAAATATTGGTTATTTTTAGCATTCTGATACCTTCATTTACTCTGGGGCAGTAGGCATCAATGCTCCACTGAGCTCCACTGACGTTGCCGTTTGTCTCCATGTTTCGTTTTTGTTCTGTTAAGCTGTTCTTCTGTGCCTCCAGCTCCTGGTTTCTTGTATCCAGCTGCTTATTTTGTGTTGTCAGGTTCTGGATTTCTGCCGTCAGCTTGGCGTCGTTTTCAGAAATGACAGAGGTAACTACAGTAACAGTAAGAGGACGGTGTTTGACCTTGACACTTTGTTTTAAGTCAAGTTAATTTTATACAAAACACAAGTAAAAAGTGTTTTACATGATCATAAAAGACATTAAAGTATGGGTTAGTCTAAGTTTGTTAAATCAAATGTTTATCTCCCAAAGTCTTTTTATTATAAAATGTCCTCTTTGTGTTACTATCCCTCTGCTGCAGCTCAGCACAGAAACACTGTTTCCAAAGAATGAATTTTGTACTAAAAGGTTGTAACTTTAGATGATACAAACTTGATTTCTCTATCTCAGACTGCTAAAACCTCATATTAGCTTCACATAAACATTGTAATGCATCTTTGCACAGGGTTAGTATGACAGACCTGTCCTTTAAATGGGGACTAAAAACAACAAGCTAAGAAAAAAACAAACAGTGGTACTCACAGTGGATACGAAGGCCCATGATGACCAACAGTATCAGCCAACAGGCTGCTATCGGTGGAAAAGACTGAGTGAAGAAGCAAAACCTCTGGTCTGACAGAAAAATAAGAATTCAGTTGAAGCACCTCAACAATGTGATTTAACACAGTCACTGGTGCTTTGTTTCAACCTGCATCACCATCACATTTTTACATCATGATTGATTAATAAATGTCATGCCTAACAACATTACATTTGTTAAATGTATTGTGTTAATAATGCACCTGGAGGGGCTGCCACGTTCTCCACAGTGCATACAGGTTCATTAACATAGTCATAGTCAGCTTCTTCTTTGATTTCCTCTGAAAGATAAACAGATCAAACACAAATGTGTATATGCAGTTTCACTCCCAATATGTTGAGCATACTGGAGGAAAGATGGATTTTATAATCAATTTCCACATTAAATTAATTGTTGGCAGTCATGCAAAGCATCAAAAAGCAATGTATTGCTACACAGAAAGATGGGAACTTCGTAAAGTTTCAGTGTACTATGTTACCTGCAGAAACATTACATTTTTAAAAGTAACAGTCAGCCTCCGTTTTTCTGTTCTGTTCACCTGCAGTCCTACAAATCTAAAGCACTAAAAAAACATACAGAAAGGTGTTTGGTTTTTAGTTAGATCTAACCATTTTCTTAGAGATTTTAACCCACTCTGTTTGTCTGCAACATCTTCTCACGTTGCTGCAGTTCACCTTTCACCAACAGCTGTTCAACAGTGACTTTTTATCACAATCAAATATCTTTCTGTTGAAGAGCCATTAGATACATTAAAATCATACTTCTTAAAATACACTATTCGATTTTTCCTTAGTACTATAATTTGTTAATGTTTTTTTTTTTTCTTTGTTTTTTTTTTCTGGTGAGGACATGTTGTTAACATACCTGTGCTGGCTGCCATTCTACCCACAGTCCTGCTAGTAGAGGCAGCTTCTTCCTCAATTTTCTCTGAGAAAAATAATCATTAAATATTGTCATTCTGTGTTGAGCAGAGGGGAAAAATAATAATGCTAAAAAATAGAAATTGAAATGAATTATTTTAAAACCCTTGGTGCTAGGGTGTCAAGCATCAGAAGCATCATTACAACATCATGTTACGTAAAAAGACACAGTAATGTCTTACATGCAAACACATAAACATTAAAATATTTACCACTTTCCTCCAGTGGCTTTCTGTTCACTCTGAACGAATGTTTAAAATCCTGCTGCAGTTCCGTATGAGGGCTGTTAGGAGGGCATCTGGTCCGCTGTGATGGTCTTCACTTCTGCTTTGAGGTTATGACTGTCTGTCTTTTTTTTCTAAGACAGACAGGGGACCTTTTCAATTTTATCTTTGGCCCAAACAGTATGGATTCCATTTTTCCTAAACGGAGTGGCAGCTAGTTATCTGTCATCCACCTGCTGACATTAAGAAGTTCTGCACTCAGCGTACCTCTAACTATGTTTGTGTCATTATGGGAAACCAGTAGTGTGGAGTCATCTACATATAAAAGAGTTCACATGAAGTAACAGACTTTTTTTTTTTTTTTTTTTTACAGTTTTGTAGACTGTTACCTTTAAATGGTTTGCTGCCTAGATCAGCTAACAATTACAGTAACTGGAATAATTATCTATGGAAGAAATATTTCACATGCTGAGAATCACCAGTATATTAAATTCAGCATCATCTCTGTAAAGTTTCTCATTTGTCCAGGTCACTGGATATCTTGTAGTTTCACATCCAAGAGGCTTCATCAATGGAGCTGATTGAGGAAAATGTCCTCTTGACCAAATAGACAAAGTTCAGTTGCTTTAAATTAACTACTCCACTTGTGTCATGTAAAACTAGAGGGTTCCTGTGCTGTAAGAGACAAGTAGAGTACTCTTTTTTAAAAATTATTACATTATGTGATGAATTTATTATATTAATTAACTTTTTATTTAGCTAAGTTTATAATGTAATAATGTTCTCATAATGTAATAAGTTATTACATTATGAACAAAGCTGTTATTACTTTATGTGCTCAAGGTTTTATTACATTATGTGCTGATTATTGTATTATGAGCTTTTGTTACATTTAAGTTATTACATTAAGCGCAGTTATAGAAGTCAATTCTCATTTGTTTGCCAGTGTGCTTTGCCGCCCTCTACGGGCTTGGAGTGTGCTGTTGGGGGATAAAGGCCTGGCCAAGAGAAGGCCAGGTGCTGCTGATTGCAGGCACACAGCTTTAAACGTCTGGTCTAGGTTGCTGCTGCCTTCTGTTTTGATTTTGGTACCTTTATTTAAAGAATCTGGAATAAACCCATTTTGAGTTCAACTTTAACTTCATTTTTGGACATTCCTCATTTCCTGTTTTTGCCGCTAAAGCCAGTCAGTGTTAAACAACAAAAGCATTCTCAATCAGCCACCACATGAAGGGTCAAAAGGTCACTACAATTACTTTATGCACAGTTATTACATTATGAGTTGCTAAAGGGGGTGTTGCACAACTTGTTCTCAACAGCATGCTCCCAGAGATGTTTTCTTAAGCATTTGTAATCTGATATAAAGAATATTAATATGTAGAGGTGACGGTTAAGTGTAATCCATCTTTCTAGAAGCAAATTCATTCAGTTTTAGTCCATTACATTGATTTTAAATGCTGCCACAGCATTTCTCCCACATATTACTCATGGAAAATATCAGTAAGCTTTCATACGTAGAACAAACGACATAATTCAGGAAGTTGCAACATGATTGAAAAGGACACTGTCCCAACCTCAAAGCAGAAGTCCACTAAAGACCATCTGAGCGGACCAGACTCCCTCCTCACAACCCTCATACTACAGCAGGATTTTAAACATTCGTCCAGGATGAACAGAAAACCACTGGAGGAAACTGGTATTTTAAAATATTCTAATAATTATGTTTTTACCTACAATATTATTTTCTCTGCTGTTGTCTAAATTTTTTTTTCCATAATGCTTTTGATGCTTGAAAACACCCTTTAATTTACAGGCCGTTAATAAAGTAGTTATGTGAAGAAATTGCCAAGAAATGACAGTTATGTCAAATTAAATAGTTGGATCAGTAAAATTAGTATTAGTAAATTAGTAAAATCAAATCAAAATTATAATGACAAGTTGTAGTAGAATTACCGGGAATTGGTGTAAAGTATAGGGTAATTACTGTGTAAAATTAAAGCTGAATAGTGAGGTTTGGTCTATAATTATATGGGAATTAATTGTTAAATTAAGTAGTATAGCCCACATACAGCGTAAGACAGGTGGGTCATTTCTGTGTAGGCCACCATCGATTTTATATGAGAACAGTCTGAACGTTTTCTCATACAACGGTTCGTATGATATTTTACGAAGTTATTCCTCATTTTTCGTGCTTGGCCATCGTCAATTTCCGCTCCAGTCTTTTCAAAATAAACTTACGTCTTCACAAGAAACAACTTTGTTAGGTTTAGGCAA
This sequence comes from Sebastolobus alascanus, assembly GCA_916701645.2. Taxonomy (NCBI): domain Eukaryota; kingdom Metazoa; phylum Chordata; class Actinopteri; order Perciformes; family Sebastidae; genus Sebastolobus; species Sebastolobus alascanus. The sequence goes on from CAKAOJ020000284.1 coordinate 719,379, forward strand.
GAAAAGTACTTGGTTAGGTTTAGGAAAGATTGTAGTTAAGTAATGCAACACTGGAAGTTAAAGGGTTAAAAACGGTTAAAATAACACCGGAAGTGATGTAACTTAAAGGCAGGGTTGACGATGTTATCCAGTATACACTATTTGTTATATTGGTTGAAATGCTTTTACACCCCGACAGCGATCCATCACTGATGAACTCTGAAAAAGGACCGGAAAAGAGCCGTCATCTGTAGCTGCTGTAATCCTGTAAAAACGTCTACCAATCACTGCCTCGGCGCCCAGTTGTAAAGAACCAATCAGATGCCTCCCAGCCTCCCTGCTCGTTCTCTACCCTTGGCGTGCACCAGCCTGAACTCAAAGCGCGTCACCGCCGCACGTTTACTGGAGAATGGAAGAGAAAACTCAGCCCTGCAGTAGCACTGCCACGGTTACTTGTCATGAGGTAGCGTTGTTGAGTTGAGGTCCTCTCTCCGCTCTGTGTCTGTGAAGTAGTTACGATGCGGCGGTGCTTGTGCATGTGTGTGGGGGACGTTGCCTTGGAAGGAGCCCTGAGGGGAGGGGGTCGGTTTAGACGGAGCTCCTGAGGCGATGCTACTTTCAAATTATGAAAGCTCTCCAAGATAGTCGACCCTATCTTTAACTATGGAAGTTACGTGACAAATAAATCAACATTGACTTCTGGTTTGACACGGGACACGAACATCGGTCTCCTGGGTAAAAATTTTGTGTTTTTAGATACACCTATCCACCACGACTTCCTCAGTATGCAGCGTTCGCCGCTCTTTATACTTCCTTGTTCACAGTTACGTGGATTACACACACGTTTTTTTTGTGGGATAAATACAAATTACAGTGCATTTACTTTTCGTAGGTGTAGTTACAATGGTGAATGAGAACAGCCTGAACATAATACTTTGGTAATTACTGAGTATTTAGTATTAGTATCCCTTATTGCAGTGGTTCCCAACCTAGTTTCCGTGAAGTCATCTGTACTTGTATCTATGAAAATCTGGTCTGATGTTTTTGAAAGGCTAAATGCTAACAAATTGAAGCAGAATATGTCGTTAGATTTTGCTACTAAGTAGCAAAAAAAGATATCTTTTTAAATAATTTTATATACAGACTGCTGTATAAACTATACAGTAAATGTGTTATTATGAATTTAGTTATACATAATTTTGACAACCTCAGAGCAGACAAATCCTGGCTCACCCCATGTGATCTTTGCCGCCGCCGTAAGGGGGGCCCAGACCCCAGGTTGGGAACTACTGCCTTATTGTATTGTAAAGACAGGCTGTTAGGAAGTAATACTAAGTTGTGTAGCCATATATTCTATACATGTCAACATGTCAACATTGTTATTGCCAAAAATAAATGCAGTAGCCAATTTCCACAACAGAGCCAAGTACTTTCAGTATAATAAACCTAATTAAAGGGTTACTGGGGGGAATCCCTACGTACCTTAATATTACATGTCACTGATGTCACTTGGGAATTCCCGTTGGCAGGAGTATGGGATTTCTTTTCTTTTTTGAGTTGTGTACAGTAGTTTATTAGCAACATAGCAAACGCGAATATACCTTATGAGTGTGCGCTAAAAATGTCAAGGCTTTAAAAATAGATAAATTGGGCAGTTCCCATACATACTGTAGCTGCTGCCTCTGATGCTTTGAATGACTGCCAATAACTGCTTTCACAATGTTGAAATTGATTATGAAATCCATCCTTTGTATCATGGTTCCTACAGTGTGCTCAACATATTGGGAGAGAAACTGCATATAAACACTTAACATTTGTGTTTGATCTGTTTATCTTTCAGTGGAAATCAAAGAAGAAGCTGACTATGACTATATTAATGAACCTGTGTGCTCTGTGGATAAAATGGCAGCCTCTCCAGGTGCGTTATGAACACAATACATTTAACAAATGTAATATTGTCAAGCATGACATTGATTTACCTATCTTTATTTGTCAAAAAATGTGATGGTGATGAAGTTTAAAAAAAAGCACATGTGACTGTGTTAAATCACATTATTGAAGTATACTGAATTCTTATTTTTCTGTCAGACCAGAGGTTTTGCTTCTTCACTCAGTCTTTTCCACTGATATCAGTGTGTTGGCTGATACTGTTAGCCATCATGGGCCTTCGTATCCACTGTGAGTACCACTGTTTTTTGTTCTTCTCAGCTTGTTTTCAGTCCTTATTTAAAGGACAGGCCGGTCAGATATCCATAGAGACAATTTTTGCTTGGTGTTATCCTTCCTCCTCTTCATACTGACCCTGTGCAAAGATGTATTTCAAAGTTTATCTGGAGCACTTCTCAAAGAGGACATTTTGTAATAAAAAGACTTTGGGAGATTAACACTTGATTTAACAAATTTAAGACTATTGGAACCTCATACTGGCTTCAGCTAAAGTTTGAAATGTGTTTTTGCACAATGGACTGTGGCCTTTGTCCCCCATCTCTCACATTGGAAGTGCATTACAAAGGGATCTCTTATTCACCAGTATGAACAGGAGGAATGGTCAGAAAGAAAACACAGTTTCCATGTTCATATGGGCACCTGACTATTGTTTTAAGATAGATTTGAAACATGAGAATCCACACTTTAATGTATTTTATGGTCATGTAAAACACCTCTTTTATTGTGTTTTTGTATATAATGTGTTATATAAATTAACTTGCCTTGAAACAAAGTCTAAAAGCCTAACAACTTCCTCTGTCTGTCACTGTAGTTACCTCTGTCATTTCTGAAAACAACGCCAAGCTGGAGACACAAAAGAAGCAGCTGAACACACGAAACCAGGAGCTGGAGACACAGATGAACAACTTGGCAGAACAAATACGAGACATGAAGATGAACTGGAATGAGCTCAACGTCAGTCGAGCTCAGTGGAGCATTGATGTCTACTGCCCCTTGATAAATAATGGTATGTTCAGATCCCATTAATTAAGTCCAAAAATAATAATAGATAATAATAATAATATCACAAAGCAGTAATGATGTTTATTGGTTGGTATCTGTTGTTTCAGAGAGAATGTGTCAAAATTGTCAGGAGGGCTGGGAATACACTGAGTCCAGCTGCTATGCGATTAATAACACTACGCCTTCTGATCCGAAAACCTGGGCAGAAGCTCGAGAACACTGTAGAGGAAAGAATGCAGATTTCGCTGGTGAAGATGAGAAGGTAATTAAAAGACTTGGAATTTGTATGACACAATTATGAAATAAAAATGTATTTTCTGTGGGTTTGAACATATGAGTCTGTAGGCCACCGTGTGTTTATAAAACTCTTTCTCTGTTGTCAGGACATAATCAGCCGTTACAGCTGGGGAAGTTCAGGAACCGATGGATTCTGGATTGGCCTGAGAGTTGAAGATAGGAAATGGAAGTGGATCAATGGAAGTGATCTGACTGAAACGTAAGAGACACGTTCCTAAACACTTTGAATCGTATAGAATCTATCAGCCTTGATCTAAACATCATGTTCTTCTCTCAGCTCCTGGATAGAAGCTCCTACTGACGGCCACTGTGCAATTTCTGTCCAGGACGTAGGATGGAAATCAGTGAGATGTGATGACAGACAACAATGGCTCTGCAGAAAGAACGCTTTATCTTTTTAATAACTGCAGTCATACTGGATACTAATAAGATTAATTATATGTATGATAATATCAACTGTATGTGCTTTTTGAATGTGTTTTTCTTCTAATTTATTAGAGATGCAGTGACGTTATGTTTTATATCACCATATAGTGATAGAATGATGAAAGGGACCAACAAGATTGCTCAGTTGTCTTATTAGGGCCCGAGCACTGACCGCAGGTCTGCGAGGCCCTATTGTAATTGCTCCGTTTATTTTTATTATTATTATTATTATTATTATTATTATTATTATTATTATTATTATTTTTAGGACAAAGTAATCGCAATTTTTAGGGGCTAAAGGTGCTCGGAAAATGAAAAATGTTCTACATGTATCAGGACTGGTGAAAAATTTGATTTTTTCTGGGTCTCTTGCTGGGATGTGACAAAATGGCTCGATAGCGCCCCCTACAAAATTGCTAACATTGAGCCCCTCGTTGTGGTTTCACCTAGTTTCCTGTGTGAAATTATAAAGGTTATTGCCTCTGGTTTGTCAATCGCTGCATCACTTGTTCTCAACAGAATGTTCCCAGAGCTGGTTTCTTAAGCATCTGAGGTAAAGAATATTAATATGTCGAGGTGACGGTGAAGGTCCCGAATAAGAGTATGGCTTTTCCTGAAAAGAATTATTGTGATTGTGAATTAATCTTTTTAAAAATTTTGGCGGGTCCAAAATTAATGTTTTATTTATCTCTGTGGAAGATATCTGACGTTCGGTTCCCGCTTCTAACAAGGCTTGTGAGCCAATAGTAAAATGACGATTGTATCACGTGGTATCTCTAGGTCCTCACTTAGTGTGGAAAAAACAGATAAATGGCTGAGATTGACGTTAAGTCCCTGGCAACTACTTGTTATGAAGTGAATGCCACATCTAGTGGCTGAAGGTTATCAATAGCACCTTTAATATAACTTCTGTTTGGACATGCTAGCCATGTCCATGAGTTTTTGTATTTTTTGTGAATAAACCACTGAACTGTCCCTTCCTGCCTCTATTGTCTGCATGTGAGTCCTTCCCTTATACCCTTCCCTGGCATAATCAAACACGTATGCTTTTTAGACCACTATAATCAGTACATTTCTGACTTTGCTTCCCCTGTGGTAATATCATAAGAAACAATGTGCAGACAGTAATGCACGCTAATAGACTTTCTTTCACAAAAACATGGTATTATTATTTAATTCATTACCATGGCAACCAGATTGCGTCGTTTTTCAATCCAGTTTTTTTTTTTATCCTCTGAATGCTCTAGGTGTCTACTTTGTGGCTGTAAAGTTTCATGAGGCTGTAATTATCCTAGAGGTCACCAGAGGTCATTTTATACAGTGAGGTCAAGTTTCAAAAAATGGTCTCACTACAATGCAATGGCTACTTTGGGGACTAATATCACCACACATGAATACAGTTGGGCTCATTGGATCCCCCAGATTCTCAGCTTTACATTGATACCCAATTCATGTATTCCAAGACTGTTTAGGGACCCCAGTATGCAGAAATATAAAAATACATCATTTTTGAATAGGCGAAAATAACCCATTTACACTGAATGAAAAAAACAGCATGGTTTTTGCCCAAAACTGCATGTGATTATCATAAAGTGGACATGTCTGTAAAGGGGAGACTCGGGGGTACCCATAGAACCAATTTTCATCCACATATCTTGAGGTCAGAAGTCAAGGGACCCCTTTGAAAATGGCCATGCCAGTTTTTCCTCGCTAGAATTTAGCCCAACTTTGGAGCGTTATTTAGCCTCTTTCCCGACATGGTTGGTACCAAAGGATTCCTTAGGTTTTCTAGTTTCATATGATATCTCTAGCTTCACTTTAGCCCTAAAAGTGAACCTGATAGAGCCTCTGAAAGACAGTAAAGTCGGTCGGGGTCGCCCCCGGGCCCGCAGGTCTCAGAGGATTGCTTGGGGCTCTTCTGTGTGGAGTTTGCATGTTCTCCCTGTGTTAGCGTGGGTTTTCTCCGGGTTCCCCACACAGTGAAAAGACATGCAGGTTAGGTTAATTGTTGACTGTAAATTGCCTGTAGGTGTGAATGTCAGTGTGAATGGTTGTCTGTCTCTATGTGTCAGCCCTGTGAAAGTCTGGCGACCTGTTCAGGGTGAACCCCGCCTTCACCCAATGTCAGCTGGGATCGGCTACAGCCCCCCTGCGACCCTGAATAGGATTAACGGTCACAGATAATGGATGGATGGATGTTTTCTTTAGTGATTAATCACCTTAAACTAAGAATTGCTGTGTTTTCATTAGCTTACAATGAGCCTGGTTTATCTACATAAGGAGTGGGTCCTCTTCACTGAGCTGGCCGCCATGTTTCTACATTAGCCCAGAAGGGACTCTTGTCGTGTTTCTAGTTGTAAAATGTTGTTGTACATGTTACAAAATAAACATTGGGTTAATAGTAAATATGCATCTTGCATCATGTATTTGATGTAATGTAAGAAGGGTTCCTATAGTCCAAAAAAAGTACTGAAGAACTGGAATAATTATCTATGGAACAATTATTTCACATGCTGAGAATCACCAGTATATTAAAAGCATCATTTCTGTGAAGGTTATCATTTGTCCAGGTCACTGGATATCTTGTAGTCTTACTACTCCACTTGTGTCATGTAAAACTAGAGGGTTCCTGCGCTGTAAGAGGCAAGTAGAGTACTCTTTTTTTTTTTTTAATTATTACATTAAGCACTGAATTAATTACATGATTCAACTTTTTATTTTGCTAAGTTTATAATGTAATAAGTTATTACATTATGAACAAAGCTGTTATTACGTTATGCGCTCAAGGTTTTATTACATTATGAGCTTTTATTATATTTAAAGTGTCAGTAGGCAGTATATTTTTGGCATCATTGGGCAAAAATTCCATAATAATCTTTCAGCATATTGTAATTTAAGTGACTTCTACACCTCCTCATGGCTCTGTTTTCAGGCTTTAGAAAATCTAGCCCGTGACGTGAGACTCATCACAGGTCATTTCACTGAGAGAGCGTTCCTATTGGCTGTGCTCCGGTCATTTGACCAGAACTTGGCGTTCCTTCAACAGATTTTACAATTGCGGCCGCGTCACAAACTTTCTCATTTTACAGCTAAACCGTACACTACAAGATGATTCTGAAAACATTTGAGGCGAGAAATAGGCATTAACGTAACATAATATTGATGTGGCCTAGTTTGACCGTTTGGTCGGAGTTCGCAAGTGATTGACAGCGGGCTCTCATAGACGGCAGCTGGACAGCGGACCTCAGATCAGTTCTTACTGCTTGTTTTCCTCCGGTAAGTGAAATCTTTCAGATGCCGTTAGGAGCACCGGAGGACACAGAGGAACATGATTTTTTTCAGGTTACCTGTTTCATGTACTACTGTCACGATATAGCGACCATTTATAAAAATAACTTTCTTTAATCATATTTGCTCCAATCTCGTCTACTTCAGATTTAAAGGCCGTGTAAAGGAAATTCAGAGATTTGTTTCTAAACACATTATAAATGTTGGAAAATAGTTACCTAAAAACATGTGAAAAGATTGTGAACATTGTACTACTGGATTGTGGAGTTAGACTGTTTTTCGCCAGTTTGGTGTTCAGGATTTTTTAGGCTGGGCTTAAATCATGGCTCCATGACGCACTGGAGCCATATAACGTTATGCGCAGTTATTACGTTATGAATTGCTACACCCCCTGTTGGTCCCTTTCATCACTCTATCACTATATGCTGATATAAAACTTTATTTAATCACTGCATCTCTAATAACATAAAAGAAAAGTAAATTCAAAGTTATTAATAATTAACAGTTTAGTGCCCCTTTAGGGGATGCACAAACGCACATTTGATATTTATAAGCCAGTTCATATTTTCATACAGGTAATTAATGCATGCTGTATGTAATTGTTATCAATGTTTACAGAGTATCCAGTCAGGTAAGTGTTGTTTTCAGAAATGACAGTGGGAACTACAGTCAAACACACAGGAAGGTGTTGGTCTGTGAGCAACTGTCACTGTGCAACAACCTGATAAGAAAAGAATAACTTGAACTTAAACTAAAAGTAACTCTTCCTTCCTTGTTTTACAGAATAAGCTTGTGGCAGGAAACATTGCAGCTGACTATTAACAGAAATATATACATATTTATTTCCAGGTGACATACAGTAGGTCCCTATTTAAACGATCTATAGCGCATGGTCTAAAGTACATGGTGCAAGAGCATTTAGGGCATGTCCAACCCCACTTTTGCTAGTTAAACGGCGCATTATCAAGGCGCAAAGTAAGACCAAGAGGCAAAGGGGTTGTATATAGTCTATTAATAATCATAGGTGTGTTTTGGGCGTAACAGGAATCAAACCAACCAGAGTGTCATCTCCCATTCCCTGTAAAAGACTGGTGCGCCTGCACCGGGAGCATATATTTAAAAGGTGGACTCGGCAAATTGGAGAGTGCTGAGGAAAGGGATCTGCTCGTGCGTTAATTGAAAGTACGCGAGCAGATGTATGTGGTGCTTGGCCAGTGGACCCTCTGCCTCCACCGTCTCCCAATGCTCTGTCCCATCAACAACTCTTGACTGCATATGAGCAAATGCACCGATAACCTATTTAACCGGTGCAGGTGGCAAGGGGTGACAAAATTCATTATATGATAATAAGTATGATATACATTTGATAAATCCATTACTCATCCCCTTTACCTGCTTACTGGATGTCCGTTTAGAGACCTGGTGGGGCAGGAGCTTATCCCAGCATGCACTGCGTTTAAGGCAGAAAAAAGATTCTGGACAGATCTCCAGCCTACATGGGGTCAACACACAGACAAACACATTCCCCTGACCTGTACATGCTTCGGACTGTGGGAGGAAACCCATGTGAACATGAGGGAACATGTAAACTCCACACAGAAAGGCCCCGGTCTCCTTCAAAACCAGGACCCTCTGTCTGTAAGATGACAGTGTAACCACTGAGCTGTTTTGATACCCAGGAACAGAATTAGGCCTAAACAGATTTAATGTAACACCACCAAAAAAGACTGAAGCCCCATGACGAAAACATGGAATTCTTCTTTGAGCAATACACAATATGATACTTCCTGTCCCTCTCTGGAGCTCTGCTGGTTCAGATGTTGACAGTGTGACTGATTAATGAGACCAGATCTCCTTCTGTTCCATCTTGATTAAACATGTCATAGCATCAAGAATGAGGTTTTTCTTCCTGACTTTATTAAAGCTTACTGACATTTTCAGGCAAGAAAAAGATAATAACAACAATATGTGGCAGCACATTTATTCACTGGTGACTAAAACATGAACTTACTTAGATAGATAGATAACACTTAACCATCAGCTGTACAAGTAAGTATTTTATACATCAGAATACTACATGGAAACAGAATCTGGTATATTTTGTCAAGAACAACTGATGCAGCGCCCTCTGCTGCCCAATCAGTAGAAACAATATAAAATGCCACATAAGAAGTAAGAAACTCAGCAGTCTTGTTGGTCCCTTTTTTCAATCTACTGATATAGAAATTGTAAGCACTGCATCTCTAACAAAGTAGAAGAAACGCACATTCAAAGTTATTAATAATTAAGAGATTAGTGCCCCTTCAGGCCCGTAATTGTGTCAGTAGTCAGACACACCATAACTATATAACTATATACTATATAATCCAATATCTATCTCTCCCCTCGAAACTCCTTCCAAGGCAACGCCCTCCACACACATGCACAAGCACCGCCGCATCGTAACTACTTCACAGACACAGAGCGGAGAGAGGACCTCAACTAAACAACGCTACCTCATGACAAGTAACCGCAGCAGTGCTACTGCAGGGCTGAGGTTTCTCTTCCATTCTCCAGTAAACGTGCGGCGGTGACGCGCTTTGAGTTCAGGCTGGTGCACGCCAAGGTAGTGTACAAGCAGGGAGGCAGGGAGGCATCTGATTGGTTCCTTACGACAGGGCGCCAAGGCAGTGATATGTAGACGTTTTTACAGGATTACAGCAGCTACAGATGACGGCTCTTTTCCGGTCTTTTTTCAGAGCTCATCAGTAATGGATCACTGTCGGGGTGTAAAGACCATTTCAACCAATATAACAAATAGTGTATACTGGATAAAATCGTCGACCCTGCCTTTAATCTTACAGTCGTTTTTTTCAGACACACACAAACAGCTTGATTTTTTTTTACCTTTTTCTTTATAAAAATAAAATTCCTTGATTTTTTGTTATCTTTGAAAAACACAATTGTGAAGTAGAAGTCTTTGTGACTCACTTGATATTATCTTACATGTAATTAATCTTTACAGAGTATCCAGTAACCTTCTCAAGTATGACTGCGGTGTGTTTAAACAGATAAAGCGTTCTTTTTGCAGATAAATCGTTGTCTATCATCACATCTCACTGATTTCCATCCTACGTTCTGGACAGAAATTGCACAGTGACCGACAGTAGGAGGAGTAGGAGGTTGAGGTCGTGCCCAGTAGCTGAGAGAAGAACATGATGTTTAGATCAAGGTTGATCGATACTATGATTCAAAGTGTTTAGGAACGTGTCTCTTACCTTTCAGTCAGATTACTTCCATCGATCCACTTCCATTTCCCATCTTCAACTCTCAGGCCAATCCAGTATCCATCGGTTCCTGAACTGTACGGGCTGTAACCATTGATTACGTTCTGACAACAGAGAGACAGCTATTAGATATTTAAACATCATACATGAATAAACACACGTTGGCCTACAGACTCACAGTGTGTTCAGACCCACAGAAAATATATTTTTATTTCATAATTGTGTCATAAAAATTCCCACAGTTTTCTCATTACCTTTTCCTTTTGATTATGTATAACAGCGAAATCTGCATTCCTTCCTCTGCAGTCTTCTCGAGCTTCTTCCCAGGTTTTCCGATTAGGAGGCTCAGCGTCATTATACGCATAGCAGCTGGGGTCGGTGTATAGCCAGCCATTCTGACAAGCTTTACACTGTCTCTCTGAAACATCAGAGACCAGCCAATAAACAACATTACTGCATTGTGATATTATTATTGGTTATTTTTGGACTTAATTAAGGGGATCTGAACATACCATTATTTCTAATGGGGCAGTAGGCATTAATGCTCCACTGAGCTCGACTGACGTTGAGCTCATTCCAGTTAGTCTCCATGTCTCGTATTTGTTCTGTTAAGTTGTTCTTCTGTGTCTCCAGCTCCTGGTTGCTTGTGTTCAGCTCCTGGTTTTCTGCATTCAGGTTTGTGATCTTCCTTTCTAAAACAGTATAGGCTTGTGTCAGGTTGTCAAACTGGACGGTCAGAATGATGTGGTCCCTCTTCAAGTTTTCATTGTCTGAGCTGAGTTTGTCATTTGTCAGGTTGTGATTGGCATCCAGTTGCTTATTTTGTGTTGTCAGGTTCTGGATCTCTGCCGTCAGCTTGGCGTTGTTTTCAGAAATGACAGAGGTAACTACATTGACAGACAGAGGAAGGTGTTGGACTTTGATTATTTTTTTTTTATTTATTATTTATATAATAGATTAATAATAATTTATAAAAATTCAATTCAACATGGCTTCATTGGCACGGACGTTTCAAGAACAATGTTGCCAAAGCATCAAAATACAATTTGTTCATATATTTGGACAGTACACAATAACAGTAATATGAACATTAACACATTAAGATTGCTATCTATCAATCAATCAATCTATCTATCTATCTATCAATCTATCTATCTATCTATCTATCTATCTATCTATCTATCTATCTATCTATCTATCTATCTATCTATCTATCTATCTATCTATCTATCTATCTATCTATCAATCAATCAATCTATCTATCTATCTATCAATCTATCTATCTATCTATCTATCTATCTATCTATCTATCTATCAATCAATCAATCAATCAATCAATCTATCTATCTATCTATCTATCTATCTATCTATCTATCTATCTATCTATCTATCTATCTATCTATCTGCCAGTTTGAACAGGAGGAAGGATTACACCAAGAAAAACTGTAGTAAAAGCTAAAGCTAAAAGCAAAAGTTAAGAAAACAAAAACAAACAGTGGTACTCACAGTGGATACGAAGGCCCATGATGACCAACAGTATCAGCCAACACACTGCTATCGGTAGAAAACACTGAGTGAAGAAGCAACACCTCTGGTCTGAGAGAAAAATAAGAATTCAGTTGAATTAATGATGCTGATTTAACACAGTCACAGGTGCTTTGAAAGCATTTTGATGAGAGAACTAAAGGAGCTGAGCGTTTAAACATTCACATTTTCTGCCTTCACATTTTTTGACAAAACAAATAAAGAAAGTTAAATAAATTTCATTCTTAACAATATATAAATTTTTTCTCAATCGCTTTTGCTAATTTTTTTAAACAGTCTTAACATTCTCAAAACTGTTAGTGCAACTGTTTCATGGAACATCAAAACTCTATTGCATGTTTGCAAAAGGTAGTAACTCACCTAAAACATTTCATTTGTGCCTCAAAACCTAGTTATTGTGTCAGTAAATTGGCCAATGGCATCAAAATGAAACGTTGTTTTGTCATCGTGTGAGCCGTACCGGTCAAAAAGAGTTTTTTTCACCACGGTGGTCAGCTCTGGAAATGTTCTTACTTACAAATCTGTTTTGATCTACTTGTTGTTGACACTGACTATTTGCTGTACGATACCAGAATGTCAGTTTTATCTGGCTGAATGCTGTTGTGTATCGCAATGAGCTTTTTAGATGCACATTTCAACAGCAGGTCAAAGTTAACTGATAGTCAATAGGCCTGCTGTAGTGCACAGAAAAAGGATGTGCACATCTGTATGTATGCAGTACATTTATTTGAGTAGCAATGCGTTACATGTACTGTAAACAGAAAATTCACCTTTGGTCTTTCATGTAAAGTTACTCTATATACAGTGAACAGAAAATTTGCCACTATATGACGTCCATGCCAAAAGCAAGTAAAGAAAAAACAACATATTGTAAATCCTCACAGTACATAATCATGTCATAGATATTTATGGAATATACATGTATGTCTGAAAGATTTTGATAACCGGAATGGATAATTTTGCATGTGATGGCTCAAACGATGAAATAATGTTTAGAAGTTTAGAAGAGGACGACGATTTCACTGAGAATCAACTCGTCAGTTTTGATCAGCAAGACATATGCAAGTGGTTATTGTACTTACTCTTTTGCACACGTGCTAAAAATCGTGCTATTTGCTTGAATGAATGAGAAATTCTAATCTGTTGAAAACAACAAACTAATTGTTCAGAGATTTGAACTCACTGATTTGAAAAAAACAAAAAAACAATTCTCATTCAAGAACTGAACCAAAGCAAATGATTAAAACTGTAATGAGTGAAATGTATTGTGTTCATAATGCACCTGGAGGGGCTGCCACTTTCTCCACAGTGCATACAGGTTCATTAACATAGTTAGCTTCTACTTCGATTTCCTCTGAAAGATAAACAGATCAAACACAAATGTTTATATGCAGTTTCACTCCCAATATGTTGAGAACACACTGGAGGAACCATGATACAAAAGATGGATTTTATGATCAATTTCAACATTCTGGTCATTCTGACAAAAACATAGTTCACCAAAAGTCCTGTAAGGCCTGTAAGGGAAATGTAAAAGCTTCTAGTGTACCAATTCTATATTTCACAGAAAAGTGTTTGGTTGTTAGTTCTGCTTTGAAGTTGTGGTAGATTTGTTTGGTTCGCAGCTAATGCTGATTAGTTGTGGTGGGAAACCATCTTAAAGGTTTTAACCCACAATGGTCGTCTGCAACATCTTCTCACGTTGTTGCCGTTCACCTTTCACCAACAGCTGTTCAACAGTGACTTTTTATCACAATCAAATATCTTTCTGTTGAAGAGCCATTAGATAAACTTAAAATCCTACTTTTTAAACTACACTCTCTGCTTTTTCCTTAATAAGTCATTGACAAATCGACAGCTTCTTCCTTTAGTTTACTCTGAAAAAAAAGACAATAAATCTCATCATTCCTGATGTGTTGAGCAGTGTTAAAAATCATAACTCAAAAGATGGAATTTGAAATGAATTTGGGCGTTTTAAAACCCTTTGGTACTAGGGTGTTGTCAAGCATCAGAAGCATCATAAACTGCAAAAAGATGTAGACAACAGCACAGAAAAATATACATGCAGACACATAAATATTAAAATATTTTAAAGTACCAGTTTCCTCCCGTGGTGTTCTGTTCATCCTGGACAAATGTTTAAAATCCTGCTGCAGTTCTGTATGAGGGTTGTTAGGAGGCTCTCTGGTCCGCTCAGATGGTCTTTAGTGGACTTCTGCTTTGAGGTTATAACTGTCTTGTTTTTAAAAAAAAAATCTGCTTCTGTCTCATCCTCTTCAATAATGTTGCAACTTCCGCAAATGATGTTCTGACTTGATAAAAGCTGACAGCCTTTTAATGCAATGTGATAGACTAAAATATGAATTTGCTTCTAGATAGATGGATAACACTATCACCTCTACATATTAATATCCTTTACATCAGATGCTTAAGAAAACAGATCTGGGAACATTCTGTTGAGAACAAGTGATACAGCACTCTCTGTTGGCCAATCAGAATCAAAAATATAAAATGTTTCATGACAGGAAGCTTTGAATAGTTTTGTTGGTCCCTTTCATCACTCTATCACTATATGCTGATATAAAACATTTGATCATGGCATCTCTAATAAAGTAGAAGAAAAGCACATTCAAAGTTATAATTAACAGTTTTTGGGGCCAGGGACCCCTTAGAGGGGAGGACATTTTCCAAGGACCCCCTCATAATCCTAACACAGATTAATCATATGCTTACTACCATTTGTGCTCTTAGATGCCATAGAAGCTATTTGTATTCTGAAACATTTCCACTTAAATACTTCAGACCTGTTTCATAGTGATACATATAAACAAATTTCAATTTGAATCATGTTAAGATAAAATGAAATAATCAGTTTGTCCCGAAGCGGGGAAATTTCCAATGTTAATAATACTTATATACCTTTAAACAGAGTGATTGTATTTAAATTGCATGTGGACTCAACTTGACAGCAGTATAGCCTACTGTACATTTCAAGTAATTGATCTTCAAAGCTTTCAGAAAATGATCAACAGGAAGACTGACATAGTCCTAATAAATACAGATCTGTAAACTTACCAGTCTAAAGCTGACTTTTAGTTCGTGCTTCAAATTAAAAATAATGAACTTCTTGCTGTGTGTCACAATCATATCAGAGTTTCTATTGGCCCAAAGCTAACATGGGTGGGAGTAATGGACACAATATGTTTGTTTTATTGGTGCAAATGGCCCCCATCTGTAGATTTGCACTTTTTAATGATACAGCACAATTTTATAATTCATAACAAAGTATTTCGCAGACCACCTGACAGAGTGCCACGGATGCCTGGGGGTCCCCGGACCCCATTTTGAGAATCACTGCTATAGGAGATGCACAAACACACATTTGATATTTATAAGCCAGTTGATATTACCATACAGGTAATTAATGTATTTGTATATTGTGTATTGATAGTTTACAGAGTATCAGGTAGGTGTTGTTTACAGAGAAGACAAAGGAAACTACAGTCAAACATACAGGAAGGCGTTGAGGTGTGAACTGTCACTGTGCAACAACTTGATAACAAAAGAGTAACTTGAACTTAAACTAACTTCCTTCCTTGTTTTACAGAACAAGCCTGGTACAGGAATCATTGCAGCTGACTGTTAACAGAGATATATACAGGTTTACTTCCAGATGACAGAGTGACTGTTGAGTGTATACTCACAGGGGATACGAAGCTCACCTGAACCAACTCACAGCTTTTGGTGGAAGAGACTGAAAGAGAGGAAGGAGGGAGACTTCTTATCTGAAAGAAATATTAGCTGTACTCTGTAAACAGTGTGCTTTATCACAGACAGAAGTGTTAAAAGGAACTTCTTAAAATACCACAAATACAGTGTTAAGCTTTTCAACCTTCATCATTATCACATACTCATTCAACATTTTGATGATCGCTGTAAAAAATCTAATGCTTCAGAAAGTTGTTTCTACAAAATAAATTCTGTTGATAATATACCTGAGGTGGCTTGCATCTTACCCACAATGCATACGGCTGCTGTTGGCTTCCTCAAGTTCCTCTGAAACGGTGCAGTTCAGACACAAATGTTTCAATATCTGCAGTAAATGAACCCTTATTTGCAGAATCACTCCCAATATGTTGAGCAGACTGGAAGGATCATAACACAGGAGAAAAAGTAGAAAGTGAATTTTGACATTTCAAAAGCACTGGCTGTCAATGTGTAGTCATTGTGTTGTCCTGCTTCAAAAGCATCATACATTATGAAAAATAATAATACAACATATTGTTACACAAAAGATGAGATGCTTGTAAAGTTTCAAACGTTCACTATATGATTTACAGAGCATCAATATAGAAGCAAACATGTAAAGATATAGAGGAGTAATGTCTCTGTAGTTGCTCTCCCTCTGTGTGTGTTGTAATCCGAGCTTCTTCGTGCTTTGTTGATATCGCCGGGCCGGCCACGCATGCTTTTAGTGCATGTTCGTGCATGTGAAAGTAATCCACAGGCTAGCTCAGGTGGTGATAACCTGCAAATTGCGAAAAGATGCAAATACTCTTGCAAGACTCACTGTCAGACGATCTTTCTTCACCTCAACTATTCAAGGTCAATGCCTGACCTTAACCATGTTGCGAGAGTTTTCCCAAATTGTGGGCTACCTTCTATACATGACCGCTAGCTCGAGGCCATCGCTCTGCACTGTGCTCATGCGGCGCTCATATGGCGGTTACAGCTAATAACGTCATTCCGACTGACGGCGCCGTTGCAGAAGCGTAGCACCCACCCTCACACTTTCAGCTCCGAAAGCACCATCGTTGTCGATTTCACTGTCAGCCACGAGCTGCCGGCTTGTGGCTGCCGGCTCGAAGGTTGAGAGCCGTGCGGAGGCAAAGTATATGCTTCCAGTCTCACATCTAGCACCTTTAATCTATTATAATCTCACCAGCAGATAAAGATATTTTAAAGTGACAGAGCCTGTATGAAAGCTGTAATTTAAAAGTTTACAGTCAACCAATTTAAATACCGCAGAAACGTGTTTGTTTTTTAGTTCTGCTCTGAAGTTGTGACAGAGTTGTTGTTTGGTTAGCGGATAATGCTGAGTAGTTATGATGGGAAATCTTCTCCTTTAAAGGTTTTAACACACTGTGTGTCTTCAGCATCTTTTCATGCTGCTGCCGTCAACCTTTCATCAACTGACAGTAACTTTCATTATATTTTATCATATATATATCAAATCGATTTTTTTCTGCTGAGATTGAAGACTCATTTAACAAACATGGAATTCTACTTTTTAATACACAACTTGCTATTACATAAAACATGATCAATAACATGATTGTGCTGTGTGTTGTTCTGTGACTAAACATTGTGAAAATAAGTATCTACATTCAGACACAGTGATGAACTGATGAGCTATTCAACACAAAACCAATTATCACATATTCTTAAGCAATAAGGATTAATGAACAAATCAATACTTGGTCACAAAAAGAAGTTCATTGTTACTTACTGCTTGCTGTATGTCTGTTTAGAGACCTGGTGGGGCAGGAGCTTATCCCAGCATGCACTGCGTTTAAGGCAGAAAAAGATTCTGGACAGATCTCCAGCCTAACATGGGGTCAACACACACAAACACATTCCCCTGACCTGTACATGCTTGGACTGTGGGAGGAAACCCATGTGAACATGAGGGAACATGTAAACTCCACACAGAAAGGCCCCGGTCTCGTTCAAAACCAGGACCCTCTGTCTGTAAGATGACAGTGTAACCACTGAGCTGTTTTGATACCCAGGAACAGAATTAGGCCTAAACAGTTTCTGACTTCATCAGCCCTTTAATGTAACACCACCAAAAAAGACTGAAGCCCCGTCAGAAAAACATGACATTTTTATTTGTGAAAAACACAATATGATAGTTCCCTAATAAATTAATACTTCCTGTCCCTCTCTGGAGCTCTGCTGGTTCAGATGTTGACAGTGTGACTGATTAATGAGACCAGATCTCCTTCTGTTCCATCTTGATTAAACATGTCATAGCATCAAGAATGAGGTTTTTCTTCCTGACTTTATTAAAGCTTACTGACATTTTCAGGCAAGAAAAAGATAATAACAACAATATGTGGCAGCACATTTATTCACTGGTGACTAAAACATGAACTCTCTTAGATAGATAGATAACACTTAACCATCAGCTGTACAAGTAAGTATTTTATACATCAGAATACTACATGGAAACAGAATCTGGAATATTTTGTCAAGAACAAGTGATGCAGCGCCCTCTGCTGCCCAATCAGTAGAAACAATATAAAATGCCACATAAGCAGTAAGAAACTCAGCAGTCTTGTTGGTCCCTTTTTTCAATCTACTGATATAGAAATTGTAAGCACTGCATCTCTAACAAAGTGGAAGAAACGCACATTCAAAGTTATTAATAATTAAGAGATTAGTGCCCCTTCTGTTCATCCTGGACAAATGTTTAAAATCCTGCTGCAGTTCTGTATGAGGGTTGTTAGGAGGCTCTCTGGTCCGCTCAGATGGTCTTTAGTGGACTTCTTCTTTGAGTTTACAACTGTGTTGTTTTGCTTTAATCTGCTTCTGTCTCATCCTCTACAATAAAGTTGAAACTTCTGCAAATGATGTTCTGACTTGATAAAAGCTGACAGCTTTTTTATTCAATGTAATACACTAAAACATGAATTTGCTTCTAGATAGATGGATAACACCATCACCTCTACATATTAATATCCTTTACATCAGATGCTTAAGAAAACAGATCTGGCAACATTCTGTTGAGAACAAGTTCTACTTTTTGTTGACACTGACTACTTGCTGTACGATACCAGAATGTCAGTTTTATCTATCTGAATGCTGTTGTGTATCGCAATGAACTTATTAGATGCACATTTCAACAGCAGGTCAAAGTTAACTGAAAGTCAATAGGCCTGCTGTAGTGCACAGAAAAAGCATGTGCACATCTGTATGTATGCAGTACATTTATTTGAGTAGCAATGCGTTACATGTACTGTAAACAGAAAATTCACCTTTGGTCTTTCATGTAAAGTTACTCTATATACAGTGAACAGAAAGTTTGCCACAAAATGACGTCAATGCCAAGAGCAAGTAAAGCAAAAAACAACAAATTGTAACTCCTCACAGTACATAATCATGTCATAGATATTAATGGAATATACATGTATGTCTGACAGATTTTGATAACCGGAATGGATCATTTTGCATGTGATGGCTCAAACGATGAAATAATGTTTAGAAGTTTAGAAGAGGACGACAATTTCACTGAGAATCAACTCATCAGTTTTAATCAGTTCTGTATGAGGGTTGTTAGGAGGCTGTCTGGTCCGCACAGATGGTCTTTAGTGGACTTCTGCTTTGAGGTTACAATTGTGTTTTTTTTTGTTTTTTTGTTTTAAATCTGCTTCTGTCTCATCCTCTACAATAAAGTTGCAACTTCTGCAAATGATGTTCTGACTTGATAAAAGCTGACAGCCTTTTTAATCAATGTAATACACTAAAACATGAATTTGCTTCTAGATAGATGGATACCACCATCACCTCTACATATTAATATCCTTTACATCAGATGCTTAAGAAAACAGATCTGGGAACATTCTGTTGAGAACAAGTGATACAACACTCTCTGTTAGCCAATCAGAATCATAAAATATAAAATGTTTCATGACAGGAAGCTTTGAATAGTTTTGTTGGTCCCTTTCATCACTCTATCACTATATGCTGATATAAAACATTTGATCATGGCATCTCTAATAAAGTAGAAGAAAAGCACATTCAAAGTTATAATTAACAGTTTTTGGGGCCAGGGACCCCTTAGAGGGGAGGACATTTTCCAAGGACCCCCTCATAATCCTAACACAGATTAATCATATGCTTACTACCATTTGTGCTCTTAGATGCCATATAAGCTATTTGTATTCTGAAACATTTCCACTTAAATACTTCAGACCTGTTTCATAGTGATAAATATAAACAAATTTCAATTTGAATCATGTTGCGATAAAATGAACTAATCCTTACTTGTCCCAAAGCGGGGAAATTTCCAATGTTAATAACACTTATATACCTTTAAACAGAGTGATTGTATTTAAAATGCATGTTGACTCAACTTGACAGCATGTATAGCCTACTGTACATTTCAAGTATTTTTCTTAAAAGCTTTCAGAAAATGATCAACAGGAAGACTGACATAGTCCTAATAAATACAGATCTGTAAACTTACCAGTCTAAAGCTGACTTAAAAATAATGAACTTCTTGCTGTGTGTCACAATCATATCAGAGTTTCTATTGGCCCAAAGCTAACATGGGTGGGAGTACACACATATTGGACACAATATGTTTGTTTTAGTGGTGCAAATGGACCCCATCTGTACATTTGCAATTTTTAATGATACAGCACAATTTTCTAATTCATAACAAAGTATTTCACGGACCCCCTGCCAGAGTGCCACGGTTGCCTGGGGGTCCCCGGACCCCATTTTGAGAATCACTGCTATAGGAGATGCACAAACACACATTTGATATTGTGATGTGGGTAGGCTGATTGACTGGGGGAGGGTGTGGGGTGACTTGGCTGATTAACTAAAGTGACAACAGGTATGCCTTAAGCTAGAAGTCTAGCCCTGTGTGAACTTTGTGATGTCACATACTAGTGAGAGCTTTTGATATGACAGAGTGACTGTTGAGTGTATACTCACAGGGGATACGAAGCTCACCTGAACCAACTCACAGCTTTTGGTGGAAGAGACTGAAAGAGAGGAAGGAGGGAGACTTCTTATCTGAAAGAAAAATCAGCTGAACTCTGTAAACAGTGTGCTTTATCACAGATAGTGATAAAGCATCATACATTATGAAAAATAATAATACAACATACTGTTACACAAAAGATGAGAGGCTTGTAAAGTTTTAGAGGTTCTCTATTCGATATCCAGAGCATCAATATAGCAGCAAATATGTGAAGATATATAGGAGTAATGTCTCCTGAAGTTGCTCTCCCTCTGTGTGTGTTGTAATCCGAGCTTCTTCGTGCTTTGTTGACATCGCCGAGACGGCCACGCATGCTTTTAGTGCATGTCCGTGCATGTGAAAGTGATCCACAGGCTAGCTCAGGTGGTGTCTAGAAGGTAACCTGCAAATTGCGAAAACATGCAAAAACTCTTGCAAGACTCGCTGTCTGACGACCTATCCTCACCTCAACTATTCAAGGTCAATACCTGACCTTAACCATTTTGCGAGAGTTTCCCAAATTGTGGGCGTAGCACCCACCCTCACACTTTCGCTGCCGGCTCGTGGCTGCTGGCTCAAAGGTTGAGAGTCGTGCGGAGGCAAAGTATATGCTTCCAGTCTCACATCTAGCACCTTTAATCTATTATAATCTCACCAGCAGATAAAGATATTTTAAAGTGACAGAGCCTGTATGAAAGCTGTAATTTAAAAGTTTACAGTCAACCAATTTAAATACCACAGAAACGTGTTTGTTTTTTAGTTCTGCTCTGAAGTTGTGACAGAGTTGTTGTTTAGTTAGCTGATAATGCTGAGTAGTTATGATGGGAAGTCTTCTCCTTTCAAGGTTTTAACACACTGTGTGTCTTCAGCATCTTTTCATGCTGCTGCCGTCAACCTTTCATCAACTGACAGTAACTTTCATTTTATTTTATCATATATATATCAAATCGATTTTTTTCTGCTGAGATTGAAGACTCATTTAACAAACATGGAATTCTACTTTTTAATACACAACTTGCTATTACATAAAACATGATCAATAACATGATCGTGCTGTGTGTTGTTCAGTGACTAAACATTGTGAAAATAAGTATCTACATTCAGACACAGTGATGAACTGATGAGCTATTCAACACAAAACCAATTATCACATATTCTTAAGCAATAAGGATTAATGAACAAATCAATAATTGGTCACAAAAAGAAGTTCATTGTTACTTACTGCTCGCTGTATGTCTGTTTAGAGACCTGGTGGGGCAGGAGCTTATCCCAGCATGCACTGCGTTTAAGGTGAAAAAAGATTCTGGACAGATCTCCAGCCTAACATGGGGTCAACACACACACAAACACATTCCCCTGACCTGTACGTGCTTGGACTGTGGGAGGAAACCCATGTGAACATGAGGGAACATGTAAACTCCACACAGAAAGGCACTGGTCTCGTTCAAAACCAGGACCCTCTGTCTGTAAGATGACAGTGTAACCACTGAGCTGTTTTGATACCCAGGAACAGAATTAGGCCTAAACAGATTCTGACTTCATCAGCCCTTTAATGTAACACCACCAAAAAAGACTGAAGCCCCGTCAGAAAAACATGACATTTTTATTTGTGAAAAACACAATATGATAGTTCCCTAATAAATTAATACTTCCTGTCCCTCTCTGGAGCTCTGCTGGTGCAGATGTTGACAGTGTGACTGATTAATGAGGCCAGATCTTCTTCTCTCTCATCTTGATTAAACATGTCATAGCATCATGAATGAGTTTTTTCTTCCTGACTTTATTAAAGCTTAGAAAGCAAGCAAGAAAAAGATAATAACAACAATATGTGGCAGCACATTTATTCACTGGTGACTAAAACAGGAACTCTCTTCTAGATAAGATAGATAACACTTAACCATCAGCTGTACAAGTAAGTATTTTATACATCAGAATACTACATGGAAACAGAATCTGGAATATTTTGTCAAGAACAAGTGATGCAGCGCCCTCTGCTGCCCAATCAGTAGAAACAATATAAAATGCCACATAAGAAGTAAGAAACTCAGCAGTCTTGTTGGTCCCTTTTTTCAACCTGCTGATATAGAAATTATAAGCAATGCATCGCTAACAAAGTAGAAGAAAAACACATTCAAAGTTATTAATAATTAACAGGTTAGTGCCCCTTTGGCCCGACACTAACTATATAATCCAATATCTAATTGCATTTATACATTTAATCTTAGTCTGTTTTTTTCAGACACACAAAAACAGCTTTATTTTTATTTTTTTACCTTTTTCTTTCTAAAAATAAAATTCCTTGATTTTTTGTTATCTTTGAAAATCACAATTGTGAAGTAGAAGTCTTCGTGAGTCACTTAATATTATCTTACATGTGATTAACCTTTACAGAGTATCCAGTAACCTTCTCAAGTATGACTGCGGTGTGTTTAAACAGATAAAGCGTTTTTTTTTGCAGATCCATCGTTGTTTGACATCACATATCACTGATTTCCATCCTTCCCACCTGAAAGAAATTGCACAGTGACCGACAGTAGGAGGAGTAGGAGGTTGAGGTCGTGCCCAGTAGCTGAGAGAAGAACATGATGTTTAGATCAAGGCTGATAGATACTAGGATTCAAAGTGTTTAGGAACGTGTCTTTTACCTTTCAGTCAGTTCACTTCCATCGATCCACTTCCATTTCCCATCTACAACTCTCAGGCCAATCCAGTATCCATTGGTTCCTGAATTGCCCGGGCTGTAACCATTGATTACGTTCTGACAACAGAGAGACAGCTATTAGATATTTAAACATCATACATGAATAAACACACGTTGGCCTACAGACTCAAAGTGTGTTCAGACCCACAGAAAATATATTTTTATTTCATAATTGTCAAAAAAAATTCCCACAGTTTTCTCATTACCTTCTCATTTTGATTACGTATAACAGCAAAGTCTGAATTCTTTCCTCTGCAGTTTTCTCGAGCTTCTTCCCAGGTTTTGTGCAACAACCTGATAAGAAAAGAATAACTTGAACTTAAACTAAAAGTAACTCTTCCTTCCTTGTTTTACAGAATAAGCTTGTGGCAGGAAACATTGCAGCTGACTATTAACAGAAATATATACATATTTATTTCCAGGTGACATACAGTAGGTCCCTATTTAAACGATCTATAGCGCATGGTCTAAAGTACATGGTGCAAGAGCATTTAGGGCATGTCCAACCCCACTTTTGCTAGTTAAACGGCGCATTATCAAGGCGCAAAGTAAGACCAAGAGGCAAAGGGGTTGTATATAGTCTATTAATAATCATAGGTGTGTTTTGGGCGTAACAGGAATCAAACCAACCAGAGTGTCATCTCCCATTCCCTGTAAAAGACTGGTGCGCCTGCACCGGGCGCATATATTTAAAAGGTGGACTCGGCAAATTGGAGAGTGCTGAGGAAAGGGATCTGCTCGTGCGTTAATTGAAAGTACGCGAGCAGATGTATGTGGTGCTTGGCCAGTGGACCCTCTGCCTCCACCGTCTCCCAATGCTCTGTCCCATCAACAACTCCATTTGACTGCATATGAGCAAATGCACCGGTAACCTATTTAACCGGTGCAGGTGGCAGGGGGGGACAAAATTAATTATATGATAATAAGTATGATATACATTTAATAAATCCATTACTCATCCCCTTTACCTGCTTACTGTATGTCCGTTTAGAGACCTGGTGGGGCAGGAGCTTATCCCAGCATGCACTGCGTTTAAGGCAGAAAAAAGATTCTGGACAGATCTCCAGCCTACATGGGGTCAACACACAGACAAACACATTCCCCTGACCTGTACATGCTTGGACTGTGGGAGGAAACCCATGTGAACATGAGGGAACATGTAAACTCCACACAGAAAGGCCCCGGTCTCCTTCAAAACCAGGACCCTCTGTCTGTAAGATGACAGTGTAACCACTGAGCTGTTTTGATACCCAGGAACAGAATTAGGACTAAACAGATTTAATGTAACACCACCAAAAAAGACTGAAGCCCCATGATGAAAACATGGAATTCTTCTTTGAGCAATACACAATATGATACTTCCTGTCCCTCTCTGGAGCTCTGCTGGTTCAGATGTTGACAGTGTGACTGATTAATGAGACCAGATCTCCTTCTGTTCCATCTTGATTAAACATGTCATAGCATCAAGAATGAAGTTTTTCTTCCTGACTTTATTAAAGCTTACTGACATTTTCAGGCAAGAAAAAGATAATAACAACAATATGTGGCAGCACATTTATTCACTGGTGACTAAAACTTGAACTTACCTAGATAGATAGATAACACTTAACCATCAGCTGTACAAGTAAGTATTTTATACATCTGAATACTACATGGAAACAGAATATGGAATATTTTGTCAAGAACAAGTGATGCAGCGCCCTCTGCTGCCCAATCAGTAGAAACAATATAAAATGCCACATAAGAAGTAAGAAACTCAGCAGTCTTGTTGGTCCCTTTTTTCAATCTACTGATATAGAAATTGTGGTGCAAATGGACCCCATCTGTACATTTGCAATTTTTAATGATACAGCACAATTTTCTAATTCATAACAAAGTATTTCACGGACCCCCTGCCAGAGTGCCATGGTTGCCTGGGGGTCCCCGGACCCCATTTTGAGAATCACTGCTGTAGGAGATGCACAAACACACATTTAATATTGTGATGTGGGTAGGCTGATTGACTGGGGGAGGGTGTGGAGTGACTTGGCTGATTAACTAAAGTGACAACAGGTGTGCCTTAAGCTAGAAGTCTAGCCCTGTGTGAACTTTGTGATGTCACATACTAGTGAGAGCTTTTGATATTCGGTGGACGTGCAGGTCTCCTGGTGTATCCCTCCTCCCTTTTTGCTATTACATAAAACATGATCAATAACATGATTGTGCTGTGTGTTGTTCTGTGACTAAACATTGTGAAAATAAGTATCTACATTCAGACACAGTGATGAACTGATGAGCTATTCAACACAAGCAATTTTCTTTATAAAAATAAAATTCCTTGATTTTTTGTTATCTTTGAAAAACACAATTGTGAAGTAGTAGTCTTCGTGAGTCACTTGATATTATCTTACATGTAATTAATCTTTATAGAGTATCCAGTAACCTTCTCAAGTATGACTGCGGTGTGTTTAAACAGATAAAGCGCTCTTTTTGCAGATCCATCGTTGTTTGTAATCACATCTCACTGATTTCCATCCTTCCCCCTGGACAGAAATTGCACAGTGACCGACAGTAGGAGGAGTAGGAGGTTGAGGTTGTGCCCAGTAGCTGAGAGAAGAACATGATGTTTAGATCAAGGTTGATCGATACTATGATTCAAAGTGTTTAGGAACGTGTCTCTTACCTTTCAGTCAGATTACTTCCATCGATCCACTTCCATTTCCCATCTTCAACTCTCAGGCCAATCCAGTATCCATTGGTTCCTGAACTGCCCGGGCTGTAACCTTTGATTACGTTCTGACAACAGAGAGACAGCTATTAGATATTTAAACATCATACATGAATAAACACACGTTGGCCTACAGACTCAAAGTGTGTTCAGACCCACAGAAAATATATTTTTATTTCATAATTGTCAAAAAAAATTCCCACAGTTTTCTCATTACCTTCTCATTTTGATTACGTATAACAGCAAAGTCTGAATTCTTTCCTCTGCAGTTTTCTCGAGCTTCTTCCCAGGTTTTCCGATCAGAAGGCTGAGGGTCATTATACGCATAGCAGCTGGGGTCGGTGTATAGCCAGCCATTCTGACAAGCTTTACACTTTCTCACTGAAACATCAGAGACCAACCAATAAACAACATTACTGCATTGTGATATTATTATTGGTTATTTTGGGACTTAATTAATGGGATCTGAACATACCACGATTTGTTATGGGGCAGTAGGCATTAATGCTCCACTGAGCTCGACTGACATTGAACTCATTCCAGTTAGTCTCCATGTCTCGTATTTGTTCGGTTAAGTTGTCCTTCTGTGTCTTCAGCTCCTGGTTGCTTGTGTTCAGCTTCTGGTTTTGTGTGTTCAGCTCCTGGTTGCTTGTGTTCAGCTTCTGGTTTTGTGTGTTCAGCTCCTGGTTGCTTGTGTTCAGCTCCTGGTTGCTTGTGTTCAGCTCCTGGTTGCTTGTGTTCAGCTCCTGGTTTTCTGCATTCAGGTTTGTGATCTTACTTTCTAAGACAGTATTGGCTTGTGTCAGGTTGTCAAACTGGACGGTCATATTCTTGTGGTCCCTCCTCAAGTTTTCATTGTCTGAGCTGAGTTTGTTGTTGTCGTTTGTCAGGTTGTGATTGGCAGCCAGTAGAGTTGTTTGGTTTTCTTTTAACTGGTTCAGCTCAGTCTCATGACTTATAGTATCCACTGCAAAATGGAAATTAGCTTCTTACTCATAGTGATAATGCAATTTTGGTTTGTCAATTTGTTTTTGTCATTTGCCACTTTTGGAAGTTATTTCCTGTCTGACTGACTTCAGGTTTTCAACAAATCTCCTAAAAAGACTAAAACCAACAGTTAGTATGTCTCACTATGTTTCCTGACTTCCCCAATGGGCCCTGTGGCACTCACACCCAAGCCCTCTGGTTCCTACTGAAGACGTATATATTTATCATTGCCTAAAACACCTGGACACAACATTACTCAAACAGGAGTGAATAGTACAAGAGTATAGTGCATTTGCTGTGGAATTCCTTCAGCCACTGATTTGGTGCACTAGCAAGCTTTTATGGCAACAGGAAGGCGTATGTGGGATTGACTCAAAAGCAGCCCAGTTGATAGGAAAACATTTTGGCATCGCATGTTTCTGCAAACCACGGATACGTTGAATGTGTACGTTTTTGCATTCGGTCCGAACAAGTGACATAGTATATCGAGCGACCGTTATTGAAAGTTATGTGGTATAATAACGAGTATAACAAGTGAGAAAGTCCACTAAGGGTGGGTGTAAGGTGTGGTGAATGGGTCATACAAACACAGAACATTTACCCAGGAGACGGATGTTCGCGTCCCGTGTGAAACCAAAAGTTAACGTTGACTTTACACTTGTTACATAACGTTGTTATGCTTGTTATGTAACGTTATATTAGAAAGTCTGCTAAGGATGGTTGTTATGTATTTACGCTGGTTACGTTGTTATGGTTGTTACGGTTGTTACGGTTGTTACGTTATTATTTTAACACAAACCATGATCTTTTTTCTCACCTTGACCATGTAGTTTTGTTGCCTAAACTAACCAGTCATTTCACAACGTTAACAACGTGCATTGTCCGTTTCTGCAAGGGTAATACGAGGCTGATCTGAAACGTATATACTAAGGCTGTCAATCGATTCAAATATTTAATCACGCTTAATCGCGTGATTGTCCATAGTTAATCACGATTAATCACACATTTTTTATCTGTTCAAAATGTACACAAGCCCGCTACAACCTAAAAAATCGCAAGTTGCGTTAATGCGTTAAAGAAAATAGTGGCGTTATTACCGAGTTAACTTTGAAAGTATTTATGTATTTATTTGTAGTATTTATGAAAGATATTAATTTTTGGTTCAGAAACATCCACATTCAACATATCTGTGGTTTGCAGAAACGTACAATGCCAAAAAAAATTTCTGGCAACTGGGTTGAAACAGTGGCCATATTCATTGTTATGAACGAAGATGCCACCCAGAACAACAGTGAGGCTCACTGATGTGTTTTTTATAGGTTTTGGACAACAGTGGAGCTCTATGGCACAGAGGGAGATGACATAAGAGGCTTTGCTACAAACAATTTTTGTCAGTAGATACATTCAGTGTTGGTTTGGGTTTGATCATCGGATTTATTGACAATAAGAACAATATAGAATATCATTTGACTTATCTTTCAATTGCTTTTATTCATACTGTCTGCGTTTCCCACTCATTTTGGCTTCTGTCTCCTACAAATTCAGAATATTCAATCGACTATACGACATAAAGTGCTTTATTCCGAAATTAGATTTAACTGGGGAAAAATAAACAAAACTTAGATTCATTCATTTTGCTTCATTTGGGATAAATAACCACAAAGCAATAAAACATGTGATCAAATGTTGTTATGATTGGATTATTGCTTGATGCTGACACACCCAGGAGCAGGTGGCTTTAGTATTTGGCCTGATATTTTCCCCTGACGCTGCACTGTGCATCACAATGGGCCTCACCAATGCAGAATATGGAATAAATTGTTACACATCGTTGAAAATAAAAGTTGCTTAAACAAGAATCCTGTCTTATGAATTGCTTACTGACTGCATACCTTTCTATTATTTCTATTATTGTGTCCAGAAATTTTGTTTGTAACAAACAAATAGCGGTAGAGACTTATAGTCTGCTAATAGACACGCTGAGCTTCTGACTGTGGCAAATACATGACTGATATCAAATAATGGTGACAGATGAAAACTAATACTATTATTCTTTAAGGTTTGTCTCATGTCGATGTGTGAGTTAATGCATGGACTGCTTGTTTGGTATGTATACTTACTATGCAGTACACAGACTGCTATGATGCCCGACAGCAAAATGACACAAAGAATCCCCAAACAACAAGCCAACTGCTGATAGTGGCGACGTCTGTTGTTTGCTTTCTTGTCTGGCAAGAATCCTGCTGAGACAAAACAACAAACAGAAATATTGAAATATAAGGCTTTAACAATCTGAGTTAACCAAATCAAGAGAGAATCTTTCAGTTAGTCTTTTTAGTACAATATCCACTCTTGTGTGACTATTCCTCTACAAGGAAACACTGTCAATGATTTGACTAACTCAGACTGCTAAAGTATTAGCTTCAGATAAACTTTGGAATACATTTTTACACAGAACACTGACTGTAGATTTTATTCCCCATCATTTACATTGCAAGCAAATTGGGAGACTTTAAATAGAAATGATAACAGCAAGCAAAACCTGTTTCAATATTCATATAACAGCCGACTGTTGATGAAGAATTGCAAAACTATCCTTTAAGAAAAATGCTTTTTGCTTTTGTGCAAAAAGTAGTGGTAGCAGTAGAAGCAGTAATAGTAGAAGTATTGGTGGTAGTAACAGCAGTATTGTTGTAGTAGTAGTAGTGGCTGTAATTGTAGTTGCACTTGAACTAGTGTGTTGCACTCGTCCAACACTCTGTCTTGGGAAAGACATTCAAAAAAGTTCAAACTCAAAATACAAATTCCCTAATGACTCCTAAACAATCCTACACTTCCCATAATTAAATTGAATAGCATCTTTTCACTAGACCCTCCCTGCCTGCCTGGAAAAAGCTGACATCTTTGAAACTCCCCACCCCCAGTTTGTAAGGCTGTTATAAATTTCCTCCATCCCCCTTGTGTCGTTCATGGGGCGGTTTGCTAGTCGTGAGTGAAGGAAACTAACCGGGTCTTTCCCCCCTGTTAAAATGAAGAAATTGCCTACTGGTTATAATGGTAAAGTAGTGGTAGTAGTTGTAGCAGTACTAGCAGCAGTACTAGAAATGCTTCCAGTTGCAGTAACACCTGAATGTTTTTTTTTTTTTTTTTTTACAACTTACCTTTTGTATCAACAGTTTGTTTGGGTGTTTCGCTTCGCACCTTCACTTCATCGTACACAGTTTCCTCCTCCTTTTTAGCTGAAAGGGTGAAGGACACAATCGCATTGGTTAATTACTGTGTAGCGGTTAAATGACAAGAACTTTTAAAGGCTTATTCCATTATTTGAAATAAAAAAAAGGTAACACTTTACAATAAGGTACGCAACATTTTGATAGTTACCAGTGAACAAATGAGGAACGTATAAGGAGCTAGCTGCTAGTAAACCATTAGTTAACAGGCAGCACATGAGTAACTCAACAGTAGTAACACATTTTACAGAGTAGCTAATGATTACTTAATTTAGAAATGTTATCATGTTAATGAACTAATATAATTGTTCATGGGTATCTTTGAATTCTTATAATGGTCCTTTACTTAATGCATTTAATTCTTGCATAGTTACTTTTGAATAATGCGCTTAACGGCACTTAACCAACAACAAAATCATTACTTTATTATTACCCACCCATTTGTGTCTCCTCAAGTACAGTGGTGCACCATACTGATGTTACTGAGCACTGCATCATTATTTCCATAAGGGTGAAAAAGTAACTACTGGAATGATCAATGATGATTGGAATAGCTATTTGTCAGTAAGGGTGATGCCCCTCTTATGGGAAGATGCAAACTTGGTTAGTAATGAACAAGTACTCATGAAGTTATGATTCAGTGCTCAGTAACAACTCAGTATGGTGCACCACTTTACTTGAGGAGACATAAATAAAAACTAATAGGTGGATAATAATAATTTCGTTATTGGTTAAGTGCCGTGTATCACTTTTTTTTTAGCCTTGTTTGTTCCCTGGTAACTACTCAAAATGTTGTTTCCCATATTGTAAAATCTTGCATGACGATGATTGCTGTTGTCCCAAAATTCACTTTCTTTAAGAATGACGAGTCACTCAATGTTTTTTCCCTCACGGGGCATTAAAACTGTCCGCTGAAACCAAAGATGATGAAATTGTCTCACAGCTAGCGGATCATAGATGAAAGGGGAAACTCTGCCTTTTATGGGGAAACGCTTAACAAATAACTATTTCGATACACATTTTCCTAACTGGTTTTAAGAAGCTGTGGTCAGGGTGAAATCTCCAGTGTGGGTTACATTTACTGTAAACAGGCAACACTAAACAAAAGACCATCAGTTTGAATCCAATATGGGTTCATTGAAATGAAATTGAAATAGGTCATTCCAGTGGATTAATTTTTAAAAGGAAAGTGCATTTCACAATATAGAGGACACAACCATTCTTAAGAGTTGAACATTGTGCATACAGAATTGAATTTAATGGCTTTCCTTGGTTTATTTGTAGTGCGCACTTCACCATAATCAATCGATATCTAATTTGCACCCGCTTCCAACAGTTTATAAAACAGCCTTTCCACAATGTCATGCGGCCGATTCTTTCTATGAATACATCAACTTATTTTTGTCCACATGGTAAATGATGAGCAGTTTTTCATGTTTCAGGTTGTACTGGTTACATTTAATTTACAGTACATTAAAAATTCTGACTTCACTTGGATTTAATACTGTGGTCAGTAAAAATACCAAGTGTATTTTCTATTCAGTAAAGTGAAGAAAATACCAGTACAAGAAATCAGCATTGCATATGAGGATGATCACATAAACACAGATACAGTATCTGGTCCCAGGCAACAGCATGAAGACATTTTAAGACATCTATTCTTGATAAACTTACCTTTAGGTGGAGGATGTTTTTTACTTTGGAATACAACCGAAGCATAGTTAACCTCCTCCTCCGACATCGCTACAGCCGTTCTGTTAAGTTCCGTGTGACTTGTAGACAGAGAAGTACTGCTGTTATCAATCCACAGAGCATCCTTATAGGAGAACTGGTTGTTTCCTCTGTTCAGTTGAGTCTGTCGCTCAGCCTTAGAATGAACAACTTCTGCTTTTGGTTGAATAAGTAATTTGCATCCATGACTGACTGAGTATGACCTCAGATGAAACATATACAGTGTGTTATTTAGTTATGGAAATATAATCTTCTTGTAAAAGGCAATATTACAAACAGTTTGCATGCAGGAGGAGGATTGTGAATATGTAACTTTGGACTTTTTGCTTGTTTGCTTGGTGTCAGGAAACACAATTCATACTGAGCCCACAAAATTCAAATGAACTCACCCACAGTGGTTTTGGCACTTGATTGACACAACTTTTGTGTGTCAGTTACAGTTGCAACATCACACATTCTCATTTACATGTCTTTAAGACACAGTCCAGTATGTGTGT
Organism: Sebastolobus alascanus; assembly: GCA_916701645.2. Classification (NCBI taxonomy): domain Eukaryota; kingdom Metazoa; phylum Chordata; class Actinopteri; order Perciformes; family Sebastidae; genus Sebastolobus; species Sebastolobus alascanus. The sequence goes on from CAKAOJ020000284.1 coordinate 751,737, forward strand.
AACATGTGTCTTCTTTGTTCAGCCAGGTTTATATTCAATACATTGTTCTTTTTTCCTGTCCAATTTTGTCATATTGCTGTTTTCTAGGCCATGTCTCCACTGAGAGTGGTTGACTTTGCTAATTAGATCTTAAACCAAAAGGAATAGAGACATAATGGAAGAACATCCATCCTGGTGCAGGGTTAGATATCAGATATCTAGCACCAGTGCAACCAATGTAAAAAGTTAGTCTGGAGCCCTGTATCTTGGTAACTACTTGCCACAATGCTATACTAATGGATATTGATGGTCTCCAGGTGATGATTCTGGTGACCTTACTATTTTATAGCACCACTTACTGATCAAAATGTCCCTTAATGAACACTTATCTTTATGATTCAGTATCTCAAAAATTACAGGCTGGATATCCATATTGAGTCCCTGGAACATGAATTCATTTTTTGGAGACCCTCCCCTGACCTTTCTTTTGTTATCTGTATACGATAACGTGAAACTTGGTTGCTAAAAATGTATGTACTGCTCTCTAATTAAAGATATTATTTTTAAGGCCACTTCAAAAGGCTGCTTTGAAAGAGGAAGAAAATATGTAAAAGCAGTTTCAGGGGCTTGGTATTCTGTTCTTCTTCCTTGCTCGCTTTTATACTTGAAATATCAAATTCCTCAATGTGGGTGCTGCTGATGGACAGTATCAATATTGTAATGTTTACGTCCACTAAAAGTGCTTGTTTTTGCCACTGACAGGCTCAGATTGTTAAGTGTCTGACAACATTATGGAAAGGCCCCTACAGAGAAATGAAACCTTTTCTTACCTTTCAGTTGATCCGGTTTGTTTGTTATTATGTGTCCTGCTCGGGGAAGTCTCATTCTGAAACCTTGCGTCGCATCCACATTGTCGAAATTAGCTAAATATTCAGCCATGACATTGAAAATCTTTTGGATAACACTAAGCTACGCTTTCTGTGCTCCAACACAACAAACACCTCTCTTCAACTCTCACTCACATTTCCACCGTTGTCTTCTGGTAACAAGTCACATGACACAATAACAAATGGAAAGCGAAAGGATAAAAAAAAAGGTTTTATTTCTCTGAAAGGTCTTTTCCAAAATGTTGTCAGACACTTAAAATAACAATCTTTGCCAGTGGCCCAAG